>OY757017.1:32128627-32682318 GCA_963580285.1 Lucinisca nassula
AATAAAAATGCTTTCTTAGTCAATTTTCATGTTGTCGGACATTTAGGGATGGCGGACACTTAGGGATGCATGGGTCATCCCTAAGTGTCCGACAAGAAAAAAAAATGAAGTTAAATTTCGAATATTTTCGAGAAAAAAAAGCGAAGTTTTCACTTAAAATGTCACAATTGATCATTCCCCACCGTTTCGGACATCTTCCCGAGAAACTAAGATTTTGTCATGCTGGCGGACATCTAAGGATGCCGGTATATTCGGATCCATATATTGCAATGCTTATTTCCAAAGGTGAACATTTTTAACATAGGTTTAACGTTAAATTTGTCTTTTTATTTATCATTGATTGATTATTAACAATAAAAATGCTTTCTTACTCAATTTTCATGTTGTCGGACATTTAGGGATGGCGGACACTTAGGGATGCATGGGGCACCCCGAAATGTCCGACAAGAAAAAATTGAAGTTAAATTTAGAATATTTCCAAAAAAATTTTTTTCGAAATTTTCACTTAAAATGTCATAATTGAACATTCTCCACCGTTTCCAACAATTTCGCGAGAAATTAAAATTTTGTCGGACACTTAGGGATGTCGGACGTTTAGGGATGCAACATACGTTTACCTTTTTACTTGCCGTGTCTTAGAACCTGGTGAATGAATGGCCTTTGACGATATGGTTCTGACGTTCTAATTCGCAGACGCAATTTAATGTAAAATAAGCCAGACCGCGAGTAAAGGCCCCATAGTGTTTTCCGAATTATCTGCTTCAAATGCGCGCGCTGAGCCAACTTATTTTGATAGGCGCATGAAGTCTCGCAAGAAAATACCCCCACGTCCCATCTACATGTCAGAGAGCAGCAAAGGCTATGTCGAGACTGCGCTCAGTATGCGCATGCTGGCCTGAGAATTTTACCAGTCAACTGTGCGATAATACAACCGTGTGATAAATAGAGGATCTTACATGAGTCTTCATGTATTATTGAATTTATTAAACGAGTTGAGGAAAAGGGATAAAATGCTCGACAAAGCCTCGCATTCTATCCCTTTTCCACAACTCGTTTAATAAATTCAATAATACATGAGCACGAATGCAAGATTCTATTTATCATATGACATTTAAACGCATTTATTCACAATTGTTTACGAAAGTATCAATATTCCGCCATTAGTAAACGCGACGTCGTTAAGGACGTCGTACATGTAACGTTACTGGACGTATCTAGCTAATTTGCATATTTGATCCACTAGTGGATTATCGAAAATACTACATGGCGTTATTACACTCTCAGACGCGACGTCATATGATAAAGTGCATTCTTTCATACCTCCTAAACGGTATTTTTTTCTGATAAAAAATTGTGATATTTTTCTTATCTTTACTCCAAACTTAGATTTTGGGTACTCGATAAAACCGCTTCATTGAGGCGGATCTAACGAATACCAACAACCTATGTCTTTAAGTAAAAATCAGCAAAATAATGTTTAACCCATAAACCCCAGATTCGCTATAAAAAGTTGGGTTTAGAGGGCATGATGTATGCGATAAGTACCTGTTATCATACCCGGCTAAAATATCATCATGTTCATTGAAACTACGTACACGTATATGTATTTACTTTCGAAACCATGAAATTTTTTTCGAGAAAAGCGTTGTTCGAACTACTGAGAGCCAACATCACGCGAATAAGTCCATGAAATGGATACCCCTAAACCCCACTTTCTATAGAGAAAACTGGGCTTAACGGGGGCAGACATTACTTTTTTCTTATTTCTGCTCCAAGACATAAGTTGTGGGTACTCGTTGGAACCACGTCAGTGAGGCAGTTCTAACGAGCACCCGCAACCTAGGTTTGCTGTATAAATAAGAAAAATAGCACAGATTTTCATCAGAAAAATAGCCATTTTTGAGATGTGAAAAATGCACTTTGTCGTACGGGTTTGTTACCATAATGAATAGCGTCAAGCCATGAGGCAAAAGTGAGAATTACAATGTACATAAATGTATATTTTCAACTTTTTCTCAAACAATATCATGTTGTATATACTCATTAGAATCGCCTCGTTGAGGAGATTCTTATTAGTACATAGAATTTACTTTTTTGCTGGATAAAATAAAAAAAATCCATACATTTCCCTTAACCCTTTCCCACTCGGGGATTTTGTGAATTTCGCTGATTTTCACAGTGCTGCACCTGACAGCAACTTCAACTATCCATTGTTTCATAATGGATGGTCTGTTTTACTTCAAACTCGGTATGAATATTCATTGCGCAGTAGCCTTTCAAATGCAACCTTTCATGACTTGATCATTGTTGTCATGGTAATGAGGGGGCATCTCAAAGTTGGCAAAAAGTGTGATTTCACATGAAATTTTGACCAAATCTTAATCTTCATACAGCTGTCAAGGCAACAATTAAGGGGTTTGGCACTGGCCGTTTTAACTGTTTGCAGTATATTTTATCAGAATCAATTTTGAGGCATTTTTTACCCCAGACACCCTCAGATATAAATTTTAGCGGCCGGTTGGGCCACACCCCCAAAATTTTTCGGATGTGAGGGGGGTGGGGCGTTGCCCCGTCCCCCCCCCCTTCAATTCCCCCAGAATAATTTTAGTGGGGAGGCGCGCGAAAAAACAGGTCACTTTTTAGGCCAACTAATCGTAAAGCAAACATAACTATCCTGGGGTAGGAAATGCAGATTTGAGGTGCTTCTGGGGCTTAAAATGGGGGTTGGGGTGGGGGTGGCAGACACGTAAAAACACGTATCTGAGTGGGAAAGGTTAATATATGGCTATTTTGAGCTCTTAGGAGAATACTCTTCAGAGTCCAGTACGAGTTCTAATAAACAGTTGTGAATGAGCTATCCGTGTTCGAGTTATTGAAGATTAACCCTTCTCTTGCTGAATATTCAGTTTAGCCACACCCATTTCTGACTTTGAACCAATCAGATTACTTGATGTAATTTATTCCTACAAATTCATAAACTGTAAGTCAAACAGTGTAGATCCTGATCAGATGGCTTCCTCAGAAGCCATCTGATCTGGATTTACACTGTTTCCAAAGATAGGGGTTGTCGTGAACAGCAAGATAAGGGTTAATTGTTTTTCTCTTCCCGGTCTATTAGTAGGACATTCCGTCTGCCAAACCAATGATATTGACAGTCCAGCCACCGCAGTGCGACCCAAAAAAGAATATGCATAGTACCCATGAACGAATATGCACACTACGACGGCGAAAGGAAATGCGCAAAAAGCTGTTTAACTTACATGAATGTCTGCATAGGAATGTGAGACAAATTGGGAATCGATTTGCTCAAAAACATAGATTGTTGGTATTCGTTAGAACCGCCTCAATGAGCCGGTTCTATATGACCACAACGATGTATGTTTGAGCTAGAAATAGGAATCATATCGAACAATTTTCATCGGAAAAAATGCTACATGTAGTTCAAAAGATATGAAAAACAGAAGTGAAGGCAATGGTCAGGAATCGATACAACTAACCCACAGCCCCCAGCAAGCCGCCTCTTAATTTTCCTTTTTCTGACGAAAATTCCTTTCTCTCTGCTCCAAAATAGATGGGGAGTGCTTGTTAGAAACGACTCAGTGAGGCGGTTCTACCGAGCACCCACAATATATGCTTATGAAATTGATTAAAAACAAACGAGTACTCCATTGTTAATCCCACTTTGTCGGTAAAAAGGGTAGTAATTACGTTGGTTTGTTAACGTAATGAGAAAGTGTATGAAAATGTCAATCCCAAAGCATCGAATAAATAGAGTAAGATTCGAAGCTACATACATTATGCTAAAAATCACCCTTTACCAGTTACACGTAACTCTGTTCCATTGCAGGACGACATCGGAAGCCCTCTGACATGTAAAGCTCCGAATGGTGCATGGTATATCCAAGGTATTTCATTAAAATAATTTTATTATGTTTACGACAACAATTGTAAATCAGTTTGAGTTGACAAGCATAGTTCAAGCACAATAGGTTTACGTTGTTGATGTCGAAATGGCTATCACTGATTTTTAGGAAACCCTGACATCAGTTATTACTAGAAAATAGCGGCGTTTTGGGGCGATTGTATCGATAAAGATTTATAAAATGAGACCAAACTTTTGCCTAATGCAGATGGTCTAATCACCACCAAGGCTTTTGGCAAGAGACATCCGAGAGAAAAACATTGCTCCATATTCAAAACAGTTTCAAAAGTTCCTCATCCTGTCAATGGAAACGGGCCTCCGTGGCCTAGTGGATAAGAGCGCTGACTCTTAGTCATTAGGTCTCTCACCGCCGTAGGTTCGAGCCTCGCTCGGGCCACGTGTGAGACGCCAAGTTCTGCAACGGAAGGTCAGGTGGTTTTTCTCCGGGTACTCCGGTTTTCGCCCACCTCTGATTAACGATCGGCTCGATATGAGTGAAATAATCTTGAAAGGGCCGTAAAACCCAAACCAAAAAAAAAAAAAACAAAAAAAACTGTCAATGGAGGTAAATATCATAATTTGTATTTTCTGTCAATTTGTTACATGAACGCACCTGTCTTCCTTTTCACTTTTCAATACTTCACGTGAACAAGGCCGTGAAAAGAAGACCCCCTGGGCCCCACTTTGTATAGAGAAAACAGGGGTTTACGGGGGTACACATTATTTTTTCTTATTTCTTCTCCAAGACATAGGTTGTGGGTACTCGTTATAACCGCCTCAGTGAGGCGGTATAACCGCCTCAGTGAGGCGGTTCTAACGAGCACCCACAACCTATGATAGCACTATTTATAAGAAAAATATCACGGATTTTTATCATAAAAGTAGCCATTTTGGAGATGTGAAAAATGCACTATGATGCACGGATGTGTTATCGTAATGAATTATAAATTTTACACAGGGATTAAGCCATTTTCCAAATCAATCGTGACACCTTTATATTTTGAAATGGACTTGTGCATTATAATACATGTATGCGGTTACAAAATGCATTTCAGTATAAAATGAGTTAAAAGTTTACAGTAATGGATAATATTCAAAGCTTGTTCATGTTTGCCCTGGTTTAGAAAAATGTGGCATTCCTTTGGGTTTATAGCTCAATTAAAAAGTTATTTGGTTTTAGAAAATATCTTTATCGCATTTCTGTGACGGTCAGCATAAACTGATTGGATCTCCATTCTAATTTTTTATACAGGCGTTTTTTTTTTTGTTTTTTTTTTGGGGGGGGGGGGGTGGGGGGTGGGGGTGGTATGCGCAATCGTATCAGATGCACATGTATAAATAAACCAGGTCTAAAAATATCGATGACGTTGGGTTTAGTGTAAAATCCCTGACTACCGCGGTAATGGGACATTTCATCCTGTGTACGTTTCGCCCCAAGAACAATTTTGTACATATATCAAATTCCAAAATTAAGCAGGGTGTTTACCTGTTTCCAATTTACTATTCTTCAACATTTTCAATATACAAGTACATGTACTAGGAATACGTTAGGCTCACAAAACGGACGATTCGTGCTGCGACGCAATCGTTCCCATCCCGCAATAATTCTATGTAGGTTTTCTAAATGGGGATGGGAAACTGAGAATTATATGACAACCATTTTATTGATACGTGGAAAATTTAGACACCCTTTTTAAATAGAAACTTTTTTTATAACAGAAACTGATTGTTTTGTTTATAAATATACATATGATATATTCTTGTAAACATTAAGATATCATTAACAAATTTATTCATGCTGAAATATTTTCAGAAAGGATCAAGAAATATAAACATTTTAAATCGAAAAAAAAAAAAAAAAAAAAAAAAAAAAAAACAATGAAAACATTTTTGGTGACCATACAGTCCCTTAATACCAGTTAATACTGTAATATGTGTCTTGCTTTGGAAACAAGAAATGCAACAATGAAATAAAAAACATCGAGTGTACAAATTGTCTAGGTCTGATTAGTTAGTGTCGACAAATAGGCCCCTTTACTCACCCTTCTATATATTCAAGCTCTATTTAAACTACTGAAATCTTTTAAGCTTGGTTTAAATTTCCAACCAGATGCAAAATTTGCCTACGCTATCCAAAGATTACAAACAATCGCCCCATCAGCACTGTCAGTGCTTTGATGGTTTACGCTGTGAAGTCAGGTCAGAGAGTTTGTGTAAGATGTTTATCTATAGAATCTGCTCTGTAATCATGTGTCGGGATAACAAACAGTGTAGAACAAGATCAGCCGTTACATGTATAATTTGCCCAAGGCATTTCAGATAATGTCCTAGAAACGTGATCTTTTTAGTAAACAATTAATCTGCGATTAGGATATCGCTTGTTTACACAAAGCTCAGATACTTTGATGTCCGTGTCATAAAACCCCAGGTAAAACTTAAAACAAGAAAAATGGCTCACAGCATTATGAACGGATTTTTCGGTACAGCTTTAGAACAAGCTCACTACACTAATGGCAAAGCAAAAGCATTGTTCTCACAAAGTTGAAGTTAAAGTGAGCACATTTTCTAGAGCAAAAGTTTTCGCACTTTGATAAAACAACATATTTATTTCTATTATATTGAAAAAATCAAACTGCATTCTTTTTTCAAAAAAGTCAAATTTTCTAAAAAAAAATACAAGTGATATGGCAAAACAGTTTCACCATTTGAAATGTATCAAAAAGTAAGTCTAGTAAGAACTTAAAAAAATAGCCATCGGAAGAGATGGCAAATCCCCAGACCAAAAGCAAATATGGCCTTCAGAAGATTGTTCACCAATAGAAAGTGCACAAGAATTAAACCAGCAATATATCACAAAATTATTGCAGTTATGGCCTCACAAGATTATACTGTCATGGGAGATAACTAAAAAAAAGAGGGCACTCAGAATTGTGGTTCTTGTGCTTGACATGCCTGCTTAAGCTCATGTATTTCTGTACAAAGTATCATCAAATGTCTCAAAGGGTATTGGAGATATGGTAATCACAAGCTGGTCATACTGTTATATTGGAAGGGTAGATAACTCAAATACCACAACACCAACAGTTGTGGTTCTTGCACATGACACCCCTTCTGTACCTTGTTAACAATTGCGCCAAGTTCCTTCAATATATCTCAAAGGGTGTTGGAGTTATGGCCATCACAAGGTTATACTGTCAGGGGAGATAACTCAAAAACCAGAGCACCCAGAGTTGTAATTCTTAAGCATTACACATCTGCTTAACCTCATGTACATCTGCATCAAGTACCACCAATATGTATCAAAGGGTATTGGAGGTACTGTGATCACAAGGTGGTCATACTGTTATATTGGAAGGGGTGGTAACTCAAATTTCATAGCACGTGGAGTTGTGGTTCTTAGGCATGAAGCGCCGTCTCAACCTTGTATACAATTGTGCTAAGTACCATCAATATATCTCAAAGGGTATTGGAGTTATGGCCATCACAAGGTTATATTGTCAGGGGAGATCATTCAAAAACCAGGGCACCCAGAGTTGTGGTTCTTGCACGTGACACACCTGCTTAACCTCATGTACAACTGTACCAAGTATCAATATATCTCAAAGAGTATTGGAGATGTGGCCATCACAAGGTAGTGATTCTATATTATTGGAAGGGGAGATAACTCAAAAACCATGGCACCCAGAGTTGTGGTTCTTGTGCATGACACACTGCCTCGGCCTTGTGAACAACTGTGCCAGGTATCATCAATATATCTTAAAGGGTATTGGAGTTATGTCCATCACAAGGTAATATTGTCAGGTAGTCACTCTATTTTATTGGAAGGGGAGATAACTAACCAGGGTTGTGGTTCTTGTGCATTACACGCTGACTCAGTCTTGTGAACAACTACGCCAGGTACCATCAATATATCTCAAAGGGTATTGGAGTTATGGCCATCACAAAGTAGTCATTCCAGAGTTCTTGTTCTTACGCATGACACGCCGTCTTAGCCTTGTGAACAATTGTGCCAAGAACCATCAATGAATGTCAAAGGGTATAGGAGTTATGGCCATTACAAGGTTGTGTCTATGGTTGGACAGACGGACGGACGCCAGGCTGATCGCTATATCCCCTGAACCTATAAGGTCGGGGGATAAAAAAGGATAACTATAATATAAAAGAAATTGTCTTTTTCTAAAAACAAAAAAACAAAAAAAGTGAAAAAAGAGTGAAAAACAATGAAATGTTTTTTTTTCTTCAAAAAACGTTGGTTACGGATGTGTTCACAACAGGCTTAAGCTACAACGTGCATAGGTAACACGTCACTGGAAAATGTTTAAGAATAGCTAATTGGAAACAGTTTAACAATCTGCTTAACTTGGGAATTTTGATATACACAAAAATACTGTATTCAAACCAAAATTAATGTAACTGATGGAGTTACCTCTTATTTGACAGCAGTCCAAACACGGATGCAATCTGCTAAAGAATAAATGAAACTTTGTACTTTGAAAAAAAAAAACGGTTAACCAAAAGACGAATCTGAATAACTGTGAGCTATTAAATTATGACAATTTTCAATCCCGTGCAGAAATGAAGCATGCATGTGGTTTACAAATGTGGATGTTATTCTTCAAATTTCTAACCAGAAATGTTGGTACTCGTCCGAACAGCCTCAATGTGACGTCTCTAACCAGCATGCGCAATCTATATTTAGAGCAAAACACGAAATTTCTCAGAACGAAAATCACATTTTATCAAAGAAAACATCATAAAAGAGATATCGCAGATAGCTTGATCTCGTATAGATGTATTTGTAAGTTGGCTAAAGTCTGACCATTGATTTATTGCCATATATTTCAGGTCTTGCTTCATCCGGCGGCAACTGTAGGACGGCCGATACACCTGGGGTGTTTGAGGATATCAGCCAATATGCGGACTGGATCAAAAGAACGATGGAAGAAGCCGGTTACCAATATCAATATTAATTATGCTTGTTTCTGTCACCTGTAGATGTAACGATAACATACTCGTGTGACATAGAGCCATTTTCATATCTCCAAAACGGCTATTTTTAAATGTAAATTTGGGATATTTACTTCTTTATACCCCAAACATAAGTTGTGGGTGCTCGTTAAAACCGCCTCGTTGATGCGGTTCTAGTAAGTAACCAGAACCTATGCCTTGGAACAGAAATAAGCAAATTAATGAATACCTCTATAAATCCCAGTTTTCTCTATATAAAGTGTATTTTACAGGGACGTTCATTACACGGGCTTGTTAACGTGATGAAGAGTTATTAAACAAAAATACAACCTTCTTTCAGTCTTGCTTTATTTTCCTCTCACTAACTTGGCAATGTCACAGGAAGGTTTGACTAACGTACACATTCAAATCTATTCTACAATTGTTTGTATATCTGCTAGGAGTTATGGTTTCAATGTTTACTCAAAAGGCCAACGCGAACTAACGGGCAACCCTTCAGTGGGGTGAATTATAAGGAAAGGCAATGATCAGGAATCGATACAATTACAAAACCTTTCACTTTTCGTCCAAGAAACCATAGGAAAGAAGGGCTTACTTTCGCGGGAAGGTTTCTAACTCATTAGTGTACATCACGATAACAAGTCCGTGAAACGAAGACCCCTCTAAACCCCACCTTATATAGGGAAAAGTGGGGTGTAAGGGGGTAAACATTATCTGCCTTATTTTTGCTCAAAAACATAGAGTGTGGGTACTCGTTAGAACCGCCTCATTGAGGCGGCTCTAACGAGTACCCACACTCTATGTTAAAAGCAGCAATTAGAAAGATGTATCAATTTTACCTTCTATATATCATTTCTGACACCATGTTGGACGCCATTATTTCATACGGACATGTTTTCCTAATGACCATCTCCGAGAACATTCAAATCAGAAACCGATGTAAGAAGAAAGACAGCATGAAATAATATAAAACACTGACAGTTGGACTTCGGGGAGCCCGACTAGAGGCAGCGCATCAGGAACCAACCGACGTACACCTATTTAAAAGTTATTAAGCTGGGATCATCATAGAGCCTGTGCCCTACACGTTGGCGTTAAATAGGGAAGTTTGTCGTATTATATTCATGTTTTACCCCCTTTCTTTATATCGTGGGATAAATACTAAAATACATGTGATTACATGCAGATCTTTTCCTGAATCGATGTACTTAGTCATCATAAAATGCAGACTCTGATGGGCTTGTTGTAGAAGAGATTTAGGCCCAATATCGAATTTCGAAACTAAATCAAAATATCGCCTATAAAAATCAGAAAACATTTTGCGGAGGTTTTGATAACAAAAACCCTGAAGAATTGCAGTTAATACTGTATATCCAGTGTTGACGTCAGTAAATGACCAGACACTCTGGCGAACCGAAATATTTGCGATATATAAACCCTGAAGGATTCCACACGAGGAACATATCATCCAAGAAATAAAATTTTACAATATAAAATCAAAATCATCGCGTTTACAATTAATTTCACATAAATAACCCCAATGAAAATCGACAAAAGTAGATCTGAAACGGACGGTAGGTGTACCTACTTCACTGAATTCAAACAAAAAGGGGGAGGGGAGCAAAGGCAACAGGCATTCTCTGAAAAAGCTTATCATACTACTACGAAAGATGGCATTATCTCAAATAGGCGTGTATTTGTAATATAATTGACAGTACCTGTTTTCCAAGAGTTCGTAGTCTCTGAAACAGCTTAACATGGCCATCGTGGAACAGATCAAAACAGCCTATAGTATATATTTTGTCAACTCGTTTCATCGACCGTGACCACGCCCCATAGGAGTGTCTTCTATGAAGCAACGGTTTCTTCCGTATATTCTTAATTTTCTGATGTTCTTCCGAATTATTAGACATTCTGTCAGCCTTCTCACTCTCGTCAGACTTTTCTTGATCAGATAAGTTGTCTTCTGTTCCAGAACTGTTAACATAAACATA
The DNA here is from genome assembly GCA_963580285.1 of Lucinisca nassula. Lineage (NCBI taxonomy): Eukaryota > Metazoa > Mollusca > Bivalvia > Lucinida > Lucinidae > Lucinisca > Lucinisca nassula. The sequence goes on from OY757017.1 coordinate 32,139,512, forward strand.
GCAAAGCTTTGAGGGGTCTGGTGGGTCGATTGTCACTGAGTGTAAGCTAGATAAATATTCCTGGACTGAGACATTAACCCTTAAATTCGAGTTTTCAAGCAATATCCTTAAATTCCTGACAGGTAAGCAAAAGAGTAGACCTTGATCAGATACTACGTTCTGCGGAGTCTGATCTGGCCACACTATTTGCCAAGCCAAGTCCATGATCCCAGCCTAGATCCTACTGATAACCTTAGTACGCAACATGCTGACCTCGATGCAAGACTTTTAACCCTGTTATTTTCTGTTAATAAGTTACCTGGGTTTCCTACAAATCAGTGATAGTCACGTGGACTTTAGCACTGAAGACCATCTATGCTTAGAAACGTTGGGTCGTTTAATAAACGATCGATCCAATAATCAGACTCATGAGAAAATTGTTATATCATATACATATTCTTACACTCATTTTATATGGGATTTATGAAACTCGCCAAAGGTACGTTTCAAAAACTGCATATAAAATGACCACTCGTGAAATGACCACTCGTGTTAGATCCTCTATTTATATCAGGCAGATACCAGTTGGAATAATCCTTTTGTTTAAGTTTTTAGTTCTACGACTTTTTCAAGGTTATTGCACTTGTTTCGAGCATATCGTTAATCAGAGGTGATTGAAAACTGACGAACCAGGAGAAAAAAAAAAACAACAAAAAAAAAAAAGCTGAACTTCCGTTGCAGAATTTGGCGTCCCGCATGTGATTCAAGCGAGGCTCGAACAACATCAATGAGAGACATAATGATTTAGAGTCAGCGCTCTTGGGTAGTTTGTAGTTTGACCGAGGTATTGTCATAAATTTAATCGAGGGTTAAGAACGTATCTGTTCTAGAAATATCGGAGAAAATGTTTATTGTTGGCCAGCAGTAACGGGGAATCATGGTGTGTTAGCGATGGGTTATTTTGAGAAACACAAATGTCACTAGATCCTAAATACAATGAAGATGGAAAGGTCCACTTCAAACCTCGGATGTGAAATAGTTTAGAAACATTTGGGAATACCAGTTAGAGCCTCTGTCGTTGTCATTCAATGCCGGATTGTCAGTCTCGGAATAGTCAGACATCTGAAAGAATACAAAAAATAAGATTTTTCATATGACGTCGCGTCTGAGAGTGTAATAACGCCATGTAATATTTTCGATAATCCACTAGTGGATTAAATATGCAATTTAGTTAGATACGTCCCGTAACGTTACATGTACGACGTCCTTAACGACGTCGCATTTACTAACGGCGGAATATTGACATTTTTGTAAACAGTCGTGAATAAAATGCGCTTTAAATGTCATATGAAAAATAGAATCTTGCATTCGTGCTCATGAATTATTGAATTTATTAAACTCGTTGAGGAAAAGGGATAAAATGCTCGACAAAGCCTCGCATTTTATCCCTTTTCCTCAACACGTTTAATAAATTCAATAATACATGAACATTCATGTAAGATCCTCTATGTTTAACATTTTCACATTTTAGTGTAATGAATGTCCTTGTAAACGCCACTTCAGAGAAAAGTTGGGTTTACAAGGGTATACATTTTGCCTTATTCTTTTCATAAGCACATCCATGCGAGATAAAGTTGTCTTCAACGGCTATGAAATGGCCCTCTTCTGAAGATATTTTGTGATACTGTTAATCCTTTCGGAGTGGCTATTGTCGGTCAACCAACGGCAAATAGCCCAAAACAAACGAACCAAAATAAACGTTAATATAGCTATATGCAGTTTACCGTTGATAGCCAAAATACTTTAAAAAGGCTATTAACTTGCATAAACATGAAAAAGCCCTTAATCTCGTTTGCACTGTTGATTTCGGGACACATGCTACAAATAAGAAATATTTCCCCATTCATTTTCTCTTGTTATACCTGCAGTATAAATGTGCGCCAAGCATAGACTCGGATCAGTTTCTTATGGTCGTCCAAAAGAAACCATGTGTCTTTAACACTCTTAAGAGCGCCCAAAAAGACTATGACTAGACTGCGCGGATGCAAAGCCTGAACTGAATTTTCGACGGGTGCACACGTAAATTGCAGGAATATAGAATGACTGAAAAGCCATTTTAATGTTTTGGGGTATTTGGCAGTTGACTGCAAATAGCCTATTAACGTTTTTCGCTACTTACAGTTGGCTGTCTCGTAGAATGTGAGTGTTCGTAATAACGGCGGTTCTGACAAATACCCACAAGCCATGTTCCTGACAAGATGAGGCAAATAAATGTGTAATGAATATACCCTCGTACAAAACATATTTCCAGGTACAATAGGGGGTTTGTACGGGTAATTGGTATTGTATTACTTGTCATATCATTGGAGACGCCTATTGTTCTAATGAATATCCATAGTGTATTTAAACCAGAGATCAGAAAAATGAAATCTTGTTACACTTACATATAAAGATAAGCTGTTTTTGACATGGATGAGCTAGCTAAATTATAATAAATAACATCTTCCGGAGAACCCGGAGAAAAAACACACACCTGACCTTCCGTTGCAGAACTGGGCGTCTAACATGTGACCAGGGCGAGCCTGAGACTTATAGCGGTGTGAGTACTAATGATTACTATATATCGCTCTTACAAACTAGGCCTAGAAGTCCCGTTTTATTTAAATCATCCAATATAAAGGAGCGCACATGATAATTTTCATCATGATTAAATTGTCATACCATGAATGAGTTTTCTTTAGCGCGCTCTAGCCGCTTCTCTTCCTCTAGTCTTCTAGCCTTCATTTTATGTTCTAAACTTGCATGAGCAAGCCGAATAGATAACAATAGACACACGACACCAGTGGCACCAGCTTAAAAGAAAACAATAAGCTTAGTGAGTCTAAACCGCTCACCTGAAGAACTTAACTTTAAAACATTCACAGATTTGACTACTAAAAGTGATAAGGGAATCTTTTAATTGCACCTTATAAGCAAATGAGCCCATAGGGCGTGGCCAGTTTGGTACCCAGGGTCATGGCTGGCAGGCTTTATGTAGGTGACCACTTAACCGTGCTACATACTAAATACATGTATCTAAGCTATGGGCCTTATGGTTTCAGAGGAGATTTTTAAAGATTTTCTAATTATAATATGTTCTAGAAAAGGGTTATCCTTTGGAACAAAGGAATACATCACAGAACTGGACTAGAAAAAGTGTCCATAGCACACGGATGCCCCCGCCAAATGCCATTCATAAAAAAATACAAATGTACTTCAAATCAATCATAAAATATATGCATCAAGGGCAAATAATCCAAAAACCAAAACTGCAAGTGTTGTCTTCCTTGTTCATGACACATCGTCTCAGTGTGATGAATGCACCTGTGAAGTTTCATGAATATGTTCCATACGGTTTAGGAGTTATGACCCGGACACGGTTTACTATATGGTACTTAGTCAAGGGCAGATAATTCAAAAACCAAAAATGCAAGAGTTGTCTTCCTTGTCCATGACACATCGTCTAAGTGTGATGAATGCACCTGTGAAGTTTCATGAATATATTCCATACGGTTTAGGAGTTATGGCCCGGACACGACATACCATTTGACTATATATGGATGTACTTCAAGGGCAGTAAATTCAAAAACTAAACAAGCAGGAGTTGTCTTCCTTGTTCATGACACATCGTCCAAGTACCCAAGTATGATGGATGCACCTGTGAAGTTTCATGATTATATTCCATACGGTTTAGGAGTAATTGCCCGGACACGGTTTACTATATGGTACTGAGTCAAGGGCAGATAAGTCAAAAACCAAAAATGCAAGAGTTGTCTTCCTTGTTCATGACACATCGTCTCAGTGTGGTGAATGCACCTGTGAAGTTTCATGAATATATTCCATACGGTTTAGGAGTTATGGCCCGGACACGGTTTACTATATGGTACTAAGTCAAGGGCAGATAATTCAAAAACCAAAAATGCAAGAGTTGTCTTCTTTGTTCATGACACATCGTCTAAGTGTGATGAATGCACCTGTGAAGTTTCATGAATATATTCCATACGTTTTAGGAGTTATGGCCCGGACACGACATACCATTTGACTATATATGGATGTAAGTCAAGGGCAGATAATTCAAAAACTAAACAAGCAGGGGTTGTTTTCCTTGTTCATGACACATCGATCAAGTATGATGGATGTACCTGTGAAGTTTCATGAATATATTCCATACGGTTTAGGAGTTATGGTCCGGACACGGTTTACTATATGGAACTAAGTCAAGGGCAGATAATTCAAAAACCAAAAATGCAAGAGTTGTCTTCCTTGTTCATGACACATCGTCTCAGTGTGATGAATGCACCTGTGAAGTTTCATGTATATATTCCATACGGTTTAGGAGTTATGGCCCGGACACTGTTTACTATATGGTACAAAGTCATGGGCAGATAATTCAAAAACCAAAAATGCAAGAGTTGTCTTCTTTGTTCATGACACATCGTCTCAGTGTGATGAATGCACCTGTGAAGTTTCATGAAAATATTCCATACGGTTTAGGAGTTATGGCCCGGACACGGTTTACTATATGGTACTAAGTCAAGGGCAGATAATTCAAAAAACAAAAATGCAAGAGTTGTCTTCCTTGTTCATGACACATCGTCTCAGTGTGATGAATGCACCTGAGAAGTTTCATGAATATATTCCATAAGGTTTAGGAGTTACGGCCCGGACACGGTTTACTATATGGTACTAAGTCAAGGGCAGATAATTCGAAAACAAAAATGCAAGAGTTTTCTTCCTTGTTCATGACATATCGTCTCAGTGTGATGAATGCACCTGTGAAGTTTCATGAATATATTCCATACGGTTTAGGAGTTATGGCCCGGACTCGATGTCGCGACGGACGAACGAACGAACGGACGGTCAGGGGTAAAACTTAATGCCCTTCAGCTATTCTTCGAATAGGCGGGGCATAAAAATATGGAGTGTACATGTTTTCTGGGCCAGACTAGCTAGTTTCGGCAAATTATGCCTCACCAGTGACCCTCAAATATTTTCAAAATTCAACAATGGAAATGATCCCAAAGGACAAGAAAATATAAACTACACTATGATGTAGGGCAGGGAACCTTTTAAGTCCGCCACAAAGATTCTTTCTCATTATAAGTCCATGGCAACGGCATAGCCAATTTAGACCATATGGGTATAGTTGGCAGGATTGGTACATGTGATCACTTAACGTTGCTACATACTAAAACATATACATTGTACGCTCTTAGCCTTATGGTTTCAGAGAAGAAGATTTTTTAAGATTTTCCCATTATAAGTCTATGGGAGCTAATGGAACATGGGGCGTGGCCAATTTAGACCCTAGGGACACGGATTCAGAGAAGACGGTTTCTTAAGATGTCCTATAAGAAGAATATGGATGATAATGAGCCCAGGAGGATGGCCAATTTGGACCTCTACGGCATGGTTGGTAGAATTGATGTAGGTTACTACTTACTATTGTAACATACTTAATATCTAAGTTCTGGGTCTTATGGTTTAAGAGAAGAAGTTTTTTTTTTTTATTATTTTTCAATTAAGTCTATAGGAGCTAATGAGTCCCGGGGCGTGGCTGATTTGGAACTGAGAAGCATGGTTGGCAGGATTTATGAAGGTGACTACTTAACGTTGCTACATACATAACATCTAAGCTCTGGGTCTTATGGTTTGACACAAGGTGGTGTTTTAAATGTTTCCCATTATAAGTCTATGGGAGCTATTAAGCCCCGGGGCGTGGCTAATTTGGATGCCAGGGCCATGGCTGGCAGGATTTATGTAGGTGACCTTTTAACATTGCTACATACAAAAACTCTAATCTCTGTGACTTACGGTTTCAGAGGAGAACATGTTTAAAGATTTTTTCTCATTATAAGTCTATGGAAGCTAATTAGCCTCCAGGTGTAGCCAATTAGGAGCCCAGGGGCATGATTGGCGGGATTTCTGTAGGTGACCACTTAACGTTGTTACATATTAAATATTTAAGATCTGGGCTTATGGTTTCAGAAAAGAAGATTGTTGAAGCATTTCCCTTTATAAGTCACTGAGAACTAATGAGCCCTGGGGCGTGGCCAATTTGGACCTCGGGGCATGATTGGCAGGATATGTGTGGGTGACCACTCGACGTTGATACATACAATATACTCTGGGCCTTTTGCTGAGCTGAGTTGAGGATGAAATGTTTTATAACATCGGGGCCTGGCTCATTTGTGTTGACTATTTGTCAATAGAAACATAGTTACTAAGCACAGACGCTCTTCTGTGCTGATGTTCACGCGACTGTCACTGATTTCTAAGAAATACATGCAATGGTTATTAATAGAAAATGGCTGTGAGGTCAACATTACGAAAACACGCCTATATAAATTTGTCCCCTTATACCCCACTTTTATATAGTAAAACTGGGGTTTGCAGGGGTATACATTATATTTCTTATTTCTGCTCAAAAACATATGTTGTGGGTACTCGTTAGAACCGCCTCGACGAGGCCCGGGACTCTTTATCTTCCAAGGGCTTTAAATAATAAAAAAAAAAAACAAAAAAACTTGAAATCTCCCCTCCTTCGTAACCACAATTCCCGGAGCTTAGATATTTAGTTTGAAGAAACATTAAATGGTCACCTACAGAAATCCTGTCACCCATGCTCCTTTGGTCCCAATTGGCCACGCCCTGATTCTCATTAGCTCCCACTGACTTATAATGGGTAAAATCTTCAAAAATCTTCATCTCTGAAACTGAGCTGAGTTGAGGATGAAATGTTTTATAACATCGGGGCCTGGCTCATTTGTGTTGACTATTTGTCAATAGAAACATAGTTACTAAGCACAGACGCTCTTCTGTGCTGATGTTCACGCGACTGTCACTGATTTCTAAGAAATACATGCAATGTTATGCTGATAACAATTAAAATACAAACAAATCAGGCAAGTTTCCTGCTCAGATCACCACAGAATGTCATTTATCATGCTCATAAATTTTAAAATGCCAACATTTGTTGGCATTTTAAAATTTATGAGCAGCATAAATTTCGTGCTCAAGTGAGTTGAGCATGAAAAAAGTTTTATAACCTCGGGCCCAGCTTGTCGGAAGTTATCATGGCATATGCAACTATCAAAGGCTCAGATGAAATCGGTTATGGTCACGTGGACATGAGCACTGAAGAGTTTCTATGTTGAGTAGCCTTTGGTCGATTGACAAACAATCGAGCCAGCTCAATAGATGTTTTTATGGTATATACGACCATCAAAGGCTGAAATTAAAACGGTGATAGTCACGTGAACAGCAGTACTGAAGGGATTCTGAGCTTAGTAATTTCGGTTCGATTGAAAAACAATCGACCCAAAAATAAGCAAGCTGATAAGAAGTATTTATAGCATATGCGGCCATGAAAAGCTCAGGTGATCATGCGCAAAATGCAGTCGTTCCAGTCTTTGCAGCTCATAGACATACAGCATTGAAGAAGACACGAGCAAACATCCAGCTTTCTCGGCCCATTTATCGACCGCGCGCATGGATCGACTGACTAGCTAGTTTCGGCTAACTTGGTCTCATCAATGACCCTTACATGTTTTGAACAGATCATTGTTTTGAAAAAGCATAAAAGAACAAAATACCAAAACTACATGTATCATAAGTAACAAATAAGCAGCAGTTATTTAAAAATAAATTTTAGCAGTCATACCTATGGACTCGAGTGGAACTATGTAAGCCTGTGAGAGACAGAGACAGCCAATGCCGAGAGACTCCAATTTCTCTTTCAACTTTCCATCCATAACAGCTGCCGTGTTGGAAGAGCCTGACATAACCGTGCCTCCATATTTTCTTGAGAAAAAGAATAAACAGAAACAGAAATGAACAATTTTGTAAGAAAATGGATGCATCCATGTGGTATGAAGTTTGGCCTGAACCTTCGCTGCTTGCTTATCTTAAACCTTTTGGTATCAAATGGAAACACGGCCTCCTTATATATAGCAGGAGTTCATTTCAAAATTTAGTGGTGTCAGGTTGTGTTTTCATCAAAATTCATTCGGACAATGACTGAACTTTTAGCAAACAGTGAAGGCTTAGATCAGACGCCGCGTTCTGCGGCGTCTGATCTGGGCCTGCATTGTTTGCCAGGGTACCCGTTTTGGGGTTTCTGGTACTAAATTGGTTAATGCATTGGCAGCACTGTCTGAAAGTAGGCTGAAAAGGTCTCTGAACTTGGACTTTAGCTGACTGGGCATACCAGCTCCATGTAATAATTTTTGTAATATCTCTGTCATTACTGAACATATTTACTTGAAACTCGGACTAGTTGTTCATTATGAAAAGGGGAACTCATACCAATATGTGAGGTAACCCTGAAAATATTTTTGGCACACTTATGCCCCTTTTTGACTTAGAATTTTTGTTTAAAGTTATAGCCCTGGCGTATAACAATAGGTGAGGTAACCCACAAAATATTTTTGGCGTATACCAATAGGTAACCCTAAAAAAAATTGCCAAAGTTATACCCCTTTTTAGGTCGGCTGTTTTCGAAGAAAACGACGAGGTATTGTCATAGCACTGGCGCCAAAACAAAATATATGTGTGGTTCCGGTTACCCGACCGTGCCTAGCTTTTTCACGCCGACCCTAATTATTTTTTCTATCATGAATATTCCAAACATTTTATGTGCAAAAACGGTCTTTCAATTTTTCATGGTTAAAGTATTTAAGTACATAATCATTAAAAAGCGCTTTCATTAAAGGACAATCTGGTCGTATTTACGCATGAAAATGGTGTGCGTCTGCCAAAAAAAAAAAAAAAAAAAAAAACATCAAAAACACCCGTGTTTGTCTCTAAATAACTGTGAGCCGAATAAAAATGCATATCGTAAGCATCGCTATTTAAAAGCTGTTTTTTTATCAACTGCCGCGAGCTGTCAGTTAACGGTAAGTGGCCTGTGCTAATCAATAACAATTAGCCAGTTACAGTTCAAATGGGTCAGGGATATGGCACGTGGCTACTTCTGAAGAAGCCGACGCTTTGAAGTAACCCATAATTATTATCCAAAATCTCCAGTACTTAGCACATTCATGACCGTTCATGCAAGCAAATAGAACCACCACCGGAAACAAAATAAATAAGAAAAAACTACTACCAGAGGGTAAAACGTCTGTTGTCTCCTGTGATCAACACGTATTTTCCATGGACCGGTAAGAGAGGCAAAATTAGGAAGCGGTCGAAACCCATAAATTTTTAATGCAATTCGTTTTCGGAAGCGCAAGATGCATAAAACCCATGTCTCGGACGCATAAAAAAGGACAATGGCACACATTTCTTGCGGTATGCAGACCGTGACGATATTACCCCTCTCAATAATCAGATTACTTTTGTGACAATAAAAATTATCCAAATCATGTTTTACCACCTGTAGCGATAATCAGACAAGTGTGCACGCTTCAACAAACATAAATAATGCAGACAGCTTGTGTAAATCTCTCAAGTATTTTCACTATCTCCATGAACAGAAAGCTAAGCCTCCGCAGATGCGCAGGATGATCGTAGTCTTCGCTGGTCACGCATATATAGTTTTTGTCATGCCGCGCTTAATTTCCCGCCGTAATTTTGAACGTGCACTTGTTGCAGTCTGAAATTTTCCCACGTTTTTCAATAACACGTCTGACATCGATAGTTTGCACACACGGTCTTCGCATCCAATTTTTGGAAAACATGACAGTAAACTGTGCGACAGGTGAAGTCACAGATCAGCCTGCGCAGTCTTATCAGTCTTTGCTCTTTGTTCAAACCTGTTGTAGTATGGCTTCTGGGATATGCAGAGAACAGCAAACGAAGAGCTCGATGTACAGGCTGATCTTACGTTAAAAGATTTTTTTTTGTGAGTGCAGGAAGCAGTTTAACCTGTTGTAATATATGTCTGACAAAGACGGTAGTTAATGAGCTAGGGTGTCATATGGTGGTGACATCAGAAATGCATTCCGAGAAATGCACTGAATGCGTATGCGTGCACAGAAAAGACTAAGATCAGCTGGAAATTCTGCACAATCTGATCTGAGTTTATTGTTCACAAGGTTTCATTTCTCGGAAAGTTTAGACACTCGCCGATCAGACTGGCCGATTATGCACATGATAACACTGGTCAGCTAACCTTTCACACCTAATCGTTTAATTGGTATCACTTACATGTACACTGGTCATCAAATCTTAAAGTGAGATAATTTGGAACAATAAACAGCGGGATTAGCGGTAAACTATCAAACAGGCAACAATCTATTGCTAAAAAAAGTGTCTAAAATATCCATTCTTTAAACAGGTATGACGTTGTTATATTTTGGTCATTTGATTTGAGGTTTAACGTTTCCATCAACACTGTAAAGGTCATTTTGGAGACCTTGCTTCCAATTTCTGTAGGACTTTTACCCGACATTGAGATGAACAGCCTCAATAAAACCGAGTCTGCTATTTTCGTTTATTTGGTGTATTCTTTGCTTCCGGAGGATCTAACTATTCAGAACTTATTTACCCCCGCTCACCCCTGCATGCCCCTAGTTAAAGGGGAAAGCAGATTTAACTGGGGATATATTTTTTCCCAATCTCTGCTCCATAACATACATGTACATTGTGGTTTCTTATTACAACCACCTCAATGGCATGGTTCTATTGAGTTTCCACACTGTACAAGTTTGGATTGAAGTCATGAAAGAGGCAGTTAGGGAAACATGCAACTATGATGTAGTGACGTGTGTAGAAATTTTGTTTATTTTTTTTGTGCAATCAAGATCAGGAACTTAACTTTTCAAAATGAAGGATTTTGGACTCCTGTTTTCAGAATCATTGTGAGATCTATCTATCTATCTATCTATCTATCTATCTATCTATCTATCTATCTATCTATCTATCTATCTATCTATCTATCTATCATGTTCAGCTTTAAGACCAAGTAAGAGAGATACAAATGGCACAAGGACTACAATTTGAAAAGACAATATAAAATAGTTTCTGCCGGTGCTAGTTGCTTAATGTTTAATTTGCAGCATTAAGCCGTTATAAGAAACTTTCTGATATCCGTTTACTCTGTCATTTCATCTTGATCTTTTGAACCTTTTAAATTTATCTTCAATGTATATATGGTACAATAACAGTTACAACACTATTCAAGATAAAGCAACCTTCACTAGAACAGCAAGTCCCAAAGGCTGACCTTTTGTAAAAGGCAAACACATACACAGGATGTCCAATCAAAATACTTTGTTCTGACTGAAGAACACCCTTATTTTTGTAATAATTAGGACAATATGGATGAAAACTAAGCATTATTTATTATACTTTTATTTGTTTACAATGTTTTCAAGTACAATTATGCAACAAAATCAAAACAATATAACAAAAGTGCAATGTGTAGCATAGTATAGAAGGTGAGAAAAAAAAATAAATAAAAAATAAAATAATTTTCCTACCTACCTACCCTATTTTTGAAAACCATGTAATAGGAACCACACATATAGTTTGTTTTGGCCTAAGGGGCATACCAGTTCGATATGGGCGTATCAGCACAATACTAAAGCAAACTTTCCGGTCCTTGGGTGTCCTATTTACTGCGATGCTTCTTAGCATATACAGTGAATATGTCTAACGTCAAGTAAAGGGCATTGACAAACAGTGAAGACTCTGATCAGACGCCACAGGACCTTCACAGTTTGTTAACCCCCCCCCCCCCCAAAAAAAAACACCACAAACAAACAAACAAAACAAGAACCAAAAAAAGACGGAAACTGATGTAACGCTCACAACAAATACATCACGAAAACACGTCTTTATACTTTTGAACCACTTGATTTAAATAGTATTTGCTTCAAACACTTGCATGCAAAAACATAAAGTACAAACAATGTCATAAACATCAGAATCTGACAGTAAGCAAGAATGCTTGTCTAGAAGTCATCTCCTTTGATCACTTTAACATGTATATAGTAAAACTGGGGTTTACCGGGGTATAAATTATTTTTCTTGTATCTGCTCAACAACATTGGTTGTGGGTACTCGCTATAACCTCCTCGCCGAGGCGGTTCAAACGAGTAGCTCCAATCAACATTTTGAGCAGAAATAGGGAAAATAATAATAACAAAAATATCTGATTTTTTTTTCATTTTTGGTGGAGTAATTGTCGATATACTGAATAGGCAAGTTTGCGTAATGAAACTAAACGCAGCACCCCAAATAGTGTAACTGGACCGCTCGAAAGTTCATCAGCACAGGAGTAAACAGTACACCAAACCTTAAGTTTAATTTGTTGATATTTGACTTTGCTTTGTAAGATCTTTTTTATTCTATTTGAAGCGCGCCATGAGAAACCTGTTTAATGGCATCAGCGAACCGCGCATCCACGCCGGCTGATCAGCAATCTGCGTTTTCACTGTATGAACAATACTTATAATTGGACAGTTTCGTATAACCCTTCAGGGGAATGGGAACACCTAGCAATTTTTTCCGCCATTTTTCAAAGGAAGACAACTTTAGGGACTTCCTGTTTGTTTTTCTATTAACTCTGTCCCACCAGAAAAGGGGTCTACTCTTAAAGGAAAGAATTTGCTCCTTAGGAGCAAATTCTTTCCTTGAAGAGTTAGCCCCTATTGACATAGGAGAGAGACTACAATCCTTTTTCAGGAATCGCCTTCCCAGAAGGTGTACCCATTCCCCTTAAATTCCTGTATTTAAAGCAAACAGTGTTGACCCTGATATGGGTTTACAATGGTTTCTAATTTTCAAGCGCATACACCCACAAATCGTGAGAAATGTACGCACTCTGACGTTACAGCAACAAGACAAGCGCGGCTATAAATAAGCGTTACCTGATTTTCGTACAAACTTTATTTGCCACGTTAGCAATCGCAGGGAAGCTGCTTTATCTTTTAATAGCTTTGGGTATATTGAAAATTAATTGACCCCATAAGTAAAATATAAAACTGGCTCGTGAAAAACAAAGGAAAAAACTGATGATAATACCAATATCAGATTACCTTGAATAGTATGCATAAAAATAGTCCTGTACTCGCACAACACCGAGAACAAATTCATACGCGATTATAGCAGAGCAGGAACCAATGAAAAGCCAAGCTTGTTGTGATGTCATGTGACTGAAGTCCGTTACCATCAAAATGGACCAAAGGGATAAGACGTTGACAATCTGAGAAATAAACAGAATGCGAGTAATCATTAGGATTAGGTTTGAGCCTGGCTCGGGTCACATATGAGACGCCACGTTCTGCAACGGAAGGTCAGTAGGATTTTCTCCGAGTACTCCGGATTTTCGCCCACCTTTATTAGCGATCGTCTCAAAATAAGTGAAATAATCCTACAAATAGTCGTAAAACACACATAAAAAATCTTTTGCCTCTTACATATATATTTCTCTAAAACTGTTTTTCTTTTTTGCTGTTTTTCCTTTCTTTTTTCTCCGTTGAGATTTCCGTACATGTTTATGTTGTCCTATTTCGGCTACATAAATTACGAATGATTTATAACAATAACAAGGCACAATATTTCAAGGAACTAATTGTTTACGAACTATGTACTACAATAACCAGAAATGACCCAGCATTAGACCCTGTTCATCGGGGTTTCGAGAAATAAATTGGGCTGCACGAGCTGAAACCGACCGCACTGGAATACTGTTGGTCTAAGCCTATCCAGGCAAAGTGGTGCGAGTTAGACCGTCCATGCATATAAATCTTATTGGTTTCATTGAGTGGCAGGGCTTGAGATGTCATTTCATCTCGATGTCGGGTAAAAGTCCCACAAAAATGGATGCAACATTTCCAAAATGACCTAAATAGTGTTCGTGGGGACGTTAAAAAAAACAAGTCACAAAGTTACAAGAAACAAACCTATTGCAATAACAAGGCGCATCATGTTTCAAGGAATTAATTGTTTATGAACTATCGATTACAATAACAAGGTGGAATGTTTCAGAGAACAAATTATTTTTATCATATGACGTCGCGTCTGAGAGTGTGATAACGCCATGTAATAAATTCGATAATCCACTAGTGGATTAAATATGCAAATTACTTAGATACGCCCCGTAACGTTACATGTACGACGTTCTTAACGACGTCGCGTTTACTAATGGCGGGAGATTGACATTTTTGTTTAACAATTGTGGATAAAATGAGCTTTAAATGTCATATGATAAATAGAATCTTGCATTCGTGCTCATGTATTATTGAATTTATTAAACTCGTTGAAGAAAAGGGATAAAATGCTCGGCAAAGCCTCGCATTTTATCCCTTTCCCTCAACTCGATTAATAAATTCAATAATACATGAGCACTCATGTAAGATCCTCTATATCTATTACAGTAACTTGACAAAATGTTTCAAGGTCATACTTGTTTACGAAGTATCTACTACTATACCAAGACACAATGTCTCTTAAGAACAACCCATTATAATAACAAGGCACAGCATTTCAATGATCAAACTGTTTATTATTTTTTACAATTATAACAAGCCGCAGTTATGTTGCTTTAACCAAGCGAAGCTGGAAAACGTTGAATAGTTTCATGACCATCATGGTCACATTAGCAAAACATGTCCATGTGAAATATGGGCGTCCAACATGGTGTCAGAAATTACACATTTTGGGTAAAAATGTTAACATTTTTCTTATTTCTGCTTTCAAGATAGATTGTGGGTGCTCGTTAGAACCGCCTCATTGAGGTCCCACGAGTACCCACAACCTATGTTTTTGAGCAAAAAAGGCAATTGATGTATACCCCCGTAAACCCCACTTTTCTCCAAATGAAGTGAGGTGTTGAGGGGTCTTCGTTTCACGGACTTGTGATCGTGATGATGAAACGAATCAATGCTGGCCGATCAAAGCGTCATAAGCACGTGATGTTCAAGCTCTCTATTTTAAAGATATAACAAAATTTAGTGGCTGTTTATTTTTAAGGTGGACAGATCAATCTTTAAGTGATGCTGACACTTCCATTATACAATTTATTTAGAAGAAATATAAATACCTTATCGCAAAATGCATCCATAAATCCTCCAAGTATTGGGTCATCAATCTGTCCGTATATAGTTTTCTGCACCTTGGCAACGATGCCATCGAGATGATCGAGAAAGTCATGGAATAGCACCAACAAAAAGGCTGTCCAGTTGTAATCATACCTGGATATAACAAAACAAAACATTATGCGTGGATCTTCTGTAAGTAAATACTTTTTGAATTTATTTTTTGCGAGATGATGTGTGATAAGCGGGAACAAGGATTAACACTAGAAGAAAGGCTGTCCAGCTGTTGTCATACAGTGGCGATTAAGTTTTTGTTGTCCACGGAAACGGATGCAAAACGGTCGTTAACGATTTGGAAACGCATCGTTGAGACCACGCTTAAACGATCAGTTGCATTTTCAGCCAATCAGACCATCGTTTCAGAGACGCTTCAAGCGTTTCGAATATCAACCAATCACATTAGTGTTAGGAAAATGCTGTCATGGAAACCGTTTCTGGTTTCAAACGTTTTGTCGTTAGCCAATCAAAATCCCGCAGACTCACTTTAATAATAATAATAATAATAATAATAATAATAATCGATGATTAACAATTAAGAATAATTACAATAATATTAATAATTATTATTATCATAAAACAGAAAACAGATATAAATAATAGCAAAATGATTTTAGGGTGAAGGGGATCTCCTGCAATAAACAGGCAATTGTGGTTGACAGACAGAAAATGTTGCCGGATTCTGTAGCTGAGTCGGATGCGCGTTTGACTATTGATCCAGAGTCGCGGGTCCAATGCTTGCCGTTGAAAAAACTTTTCAGACACAGACAACATGCCAAAACATTAACCGAGAAGAATATGTTTTCTATAGTTTTCGAATGCTTTTTGTGAAGGAAATTATTTTTCGCACCTATTACGAACGGCCTCTATACTTTTGTTCAAATTTCTTCTCAAAACATAGATTGTTGGAACTCTTAAGAACCGCCTTGGCAATGCGGGCCTAACCATTAACCACAGTCTTTGTTTGAGCAGAAATAAGAAGAAAAATTATTAACCCTGTCAACCCAAGTTTTCCAATACAAAAGTGAGAACAAATGTATTGAAAAATCATGTAAACTGTCAAAGTCATCGTATATATTTTTTATTGTTTTTTTTTTTGGTATCTGTCTCATCATCTTCTCTCATTACATCATGTTTGTTTGTTCTTTTTTCTCTATTTTGTTTGATCTTTTTTTCTCTCATCCATTGCCTTGGTTAGTACAACTATGTATAGCTTATCATTTTCGTCATCTACGCATAATTGTATTCAAGTGAACCCGCTAATTCATGTACAAACGCTTTCATTTTCATTTATCAGGTGATGAACTTCATAAGCTACATTTAGCTTCCGTTCAAATCCTTTAACATATTGTAAACATTAGCATTTGTCTTGTCATGTATTGCTTAAACTAATAAATATTTTTAAACCAAATAAATAATGAACCGCAGCTGGATACTGGTTAATCGCTCCGAGGATCTGAGATAGACTGTCTAGACAACAGAGTGACAGTCCAACCATACAATAAATAAACCCTTTTGGTTTGTTTAGCCGGCAGGGATTGAGATACCATTTCATCCCAATATCGATATGAGTCCCATAAAATTGGAATTGAAGGCTCCAAAATGACCTTAATCGTGTTGACGATGACGCAAAACCTCAATTCAAACAACCAAGTCCTCAACATAACCCTGAAATTCAGGTCACCATGTTCTTCACTATCTTGAACAAGGATTAAGACTTTCCCTTCAACCCTTATTTGTTTAGTTATAAACAAGCAGTGTAAATAAAAATCAAAAATGAGTTCCTTTAAGAGCAATGAAAACATTCATAAGAAAGAAGATGGGTCATACTACGTAGTTTCGGCTAATAAAGCCTCATCAGTGACCCTGTAATGATCCGGCAAAGAAAGCCAGAGGAAACATACTGCAATTTGCGAATTTCGAATAGGCAGTCGATTCAAATACTGATCTAAATCAAAATGGGGTCCAAATAATTAAAACCTGTCTAGAATATGAGTCTAAACCAATAATTTATTTCTGATTTCTCAGAATATTCACGCTGATCTCAAAGGACCAAAAGTAAAATATAAACTGCACTATGGTTGATGTACGGGGAGACGTTTTACGGCCGCCACACGGCACAACACCAGCTGCAGTGAAGGCAAATAAAAATCAAAAATGAACCTGATTATATGCCACAATCTGATCTGGGGGCTACACTGTTTGCCAACTTTACTGTTTGCTAAACCCAGCACATGATTCTAGCCCAGATTTTACGGATAGACTTTGACCCCAGCGATAATAAAAGCCCGGCTAATTTTACTGGATTTACTACAACATGAACTTAAGAAACAGGAAGCTACTGCGCTTTTATTTTTTAATTATTTGGTATATGGAAAAAAAAATCAACGTCTTTATGTAAACTTAAAACCTTCTTTTTTGACGGCTTCGTGGCCTACTGGATAAGAGCACTGACTCTTAATCATTAAGTCTCTCGCCGCTGTGGTTTGATCCTCGCTCGGGTAAAAATAGGGACGCTAAATTCTGCAACGCAAGATCATGTAATTTTTTCCGAGTACTCCGGTTTTCTCCCGCCTCTGAATAACGATCGGCTCGAAATGAGTGAAATAAGCTTGAAAGGGCCGTATAACCAAAACCAATTAAAAATCTGTTTTCACTATAAACATTTTAATAAGCCTGCCATTTATAAGTTTATCTCTTCAGAAATCTATGTATTGGGTACATGCACTTGTTACAATGTCCTCGTAGAGGTTATTTTAGAAAGTAACCATACAAGTTTTATGAACAAAGTAGAAGTAAAACAAAGATCAGGAATCGATACATTTAACAGGTCTGAGAGTTTAGCTATTTTAAAGACTGTCCATAAAAATAAAGACAGTCTTTAAATTTATGGACTCACGTGTCTGTAGAAAGCAATGCAAATCGTAAGAATTTTCAAAAATTCGAAAATCGCAGAATATGTATTATATAAACCTCTTCGTTACATGATGAATTACATACACAGAACATTTTTCTCGAATCTGTTGTCTAATTAATTTTCGAGTATTTATATAAAACGGCTACGGAAGATATTCTTGTTTAGGTTTTCTCCCTTCCTATACTTTACAACAAGTATGCCATGCATCAGTTGACATATTTCATTGTTTATAGTGTAAGGGAGAAAACCTGAACTACACAGAATCAATTATTTGGTTTCTTGAATTATTAATCAACAAGACAACGGATCATACTCAGTTTTCAGCTACACGCGGATTATCGTGCAATAAAGAAGGTTGCATAACACATGTCCTGCGATTTTGGATTTTTTGAAACTTTGTACGATTTGCATTGCTTTCTACAGACACGTGAGTCCAAAAATTTAAAGACTGTCTTTATTTTTATGGACAGTCTTTAGAAAAAGCTAAACTCTCAGACCTGATAAACTTACTCCACCCATCAAAGACACCAAAGGGAAAGAAACACAAACATTAAGCGACCAGACCATAATGGAAACCTAAACAAAGGAAGGCCATAAGGACAGTTACTTTCCCAAAAATTGGCCGTATGACCATCCAAAATAAAAAGACACAAGTGATACACACAGTAAGTAACAAACAACAACATAAACAAACCGCCACAGAAGAACCGCCTTGGAACGGTCAGTGGAAAGATTTCCACTGGGGGGGGGGGCTTAAATCGATTTTACGTGGCCACAATCCTCGCCCCTACTTCCGTCGCGATTTAGACAAATAATTTGTTCAGTCCGCATGAAGGCCTCCTAACTCATCAGTGCAACATCTCCGTGAACACAAACGAAACTAAAGTCATTCATTTTCCTTGTTTCTTGTCCTTAATAGTGAGCTGAAACATAACTCGGGATTGCTCCGGGAAACAATAAGTTGTGATCCACATCTGATTACAAATGAATGACTTGAAAGGGTAGAAAAGAGCGCTGGATGTTAATCATTAGGTCTCTTACAACTGTGTTTGGCTAGGGTCACGTGTGAGACGCCGTTCTGTAGTTGAAATCCAGGAGGTTGTTCTCCGGGTGCTCCGGTTTTCAATTTTGCAGTATTCGCCCCTAAAATAGTTAACAAACTGCACCATTCGAAACCGAACCAATAGTATCCCTAAGATCAAATTTGAATTTAAAAACATATACGTACATTTTTTCAGTTCTTGACACAAAAAAATCTACAAACTTGCAGGTAATAATAACCTTATTACCGTTTATGTTTTCATGCAAAAAAAAAATGTCTCAGCCATCGGATTCGAACTCACAACCATATGGTCCAAAAGTCAAAAGAAATTTTTGCCGAGCACACCGTTCTTATCAATGAATATTGTAATATTTAGCATATATATTACATTATAAACACTATAAAATATTGGTCAACTACTTTGCAGTCGTTTCACTGCCAAATATCGAATGAAATTACTATGTTAAGAACACCAAATGATTCGTGTTACATGAACAAAGTATATCAAAAGCGAACCTCTGTTGCCAGAACATCACTAGCTGTAATTTCAGCTATGAGGTACCTCCAATCGAGCTCTTCACCGGACGCCATAGATCTCAATGGTCGAAACTAATATACTGATTACGTAACTGTAGGGGTGTCGGGATATACACAAACCCATGTAAACACTGTACTTATCATCAGTTACATAAATATTCTGAACATCTGAACAAACTTAATAAAAATCTATCATGTGTTTTGATGTCTACCATTTCCTTTAAATAAATATCAGTAAAATAAATGAGCAACAAATCTTTGAATATGGAATCCTGACACCCCCTACTAGAAGAGTCCAATATAATACCAATTATAATTATAGGCCTGTAAATGATAATTCTATTAATTAACTAATTGAATAAATATATATAGAATAACTAACGCCTAGACTAGAAAAACACGTCTCTTTGGACAAAGCTCGGCATTACAAACAGTAATCATTAACCAATGAAATATTTTATTGGATAACGTCAAATTTTGCAAAGATATATTCTGCGATACACTATCGCAACTCCGACATTTATCTTCATGGCAGGAATACATATATCTGTACATCAAATATTCATACAAATGTCAAACCCGACGTCATCATGTAATGTCGTCATTGGAAGATGCGTGTATTTTAGACAGTTTTGGACAATAAAAGCTGAATAAGTGCATTAGAATGGGGATAACTGTATTGAAATTGTCTTTTGAGGAGGTAAACTAGTGGTGGACGATCCCAAATTTCCTACCACAGAACCGCCGATTTACTTCTTCAAATGACAATTCTAACACAGCGCGCCTATATAGGCAATGCAAAATAACTGTGTTTTATTCTGCAACAAATCACAGCTCGGAAGAGCGTGACGTGTGACGTCATTAAAACTACAAATTTATGACGTCACTAGTCGATTTGCTTGACGTTAGACGGTGTAACGTCATATTCTCGCATCGAAAACGTTAGAAAAGTATATAAATGCATGTGTTTCAGTCGATAATTTTAGCGGTATTTCTTCTAACAATGGCGAAAAGTTGTGAGATTTTGAAGGAAACAACAGCATTATTGCCGACTTTCAGCGTGTTAGAATCGAAATAGATCAGCTCTAGTTTGTGATTTGTTGAGTAATAAATCACAGTTTGTCGGTCAGTTGTAAGTAGACAAATCACGCGCGCTACGCGCTCGTGATTTGATCTACTTTACAACTGACCTCCAAACTGTGATTTATTACTCAACAAATCACAGTTAGAGCTGATCTATTTCTTAATTCAATAGAGTTACATGTATCCCGTAAATTCATGTACAGTGAAATTCCGCTATTAAGACCACCTAAAATTTAGACTAATTCTGCTTAAAAAAACTTATTTTCATGGCTGCACTTAATCTTTCTTTGTTTATCTGCCCACAGTGTCCTCTGGTCTGGGACCATCTTGGGGACTGTTCAAAAGTGGTCTTTAAGACCACTTTTGAACAGTTCCAAAGGTGGTCTTAATAAAGGAGTTTTACTGTATTGGCCTTGTATGTGGCGTCTTAGCAACTACAAGAAACAAAAACTAACTTACTTAAGACATATTGCTATGGATATTACAAGAGCTGTTCGTGACCAAGAGACAATGTTAGCTGTAAATACTGTGTAGCTCTTTGCACCCACCGTCACTGTACGTGGTATCTTGGCAACGACGGGAGTCAGGAACGTCTGTAGTGGGGTGTAGCAGTATGCATCATACCAGGCAATCTAAACACAAGATAAACTGTATAAATAGAGGATCATACATGAGTGTCAATGTATTATTGAACTTATTGAACGAGTTGAGGAAAAGGGATAAACTGCGAGGCTTTGCTAAGCATTCTATCCCTTTTCCTCAACGAGTTTAATAATACATGAGTACGAAAGATTTTTTTATCATATGGCAATTTAAAACGCATTTTATTCACGATTGTTTAACAAAAGTGTCAATATTCCGCCATTAGTAAACAAGATGTCGTTAAGGACATGGTACATTTAACGATACGGGGCGTATCTAACTGATTTCCATATTTAATACACTTAGTAGATTATCGAATTTATTACAGGACGTAAAAAAAAACTCCGTTCAGAAAATCTGAATCATCCATTATTTCGTTTCTCGCTTTTAATACTCATTTTAGCCCATACATCACTATGGGAAAGTTTTAGACCTCACCCTCCGCCGATTTCTCCAGCAAGTCGTATGCCTCTGTCACGGGTGGTAATCAGGGGAACTAGCTCGAAAATGAGTCAATGGAAATTTGTTCCCTCGACACATCCGGGAGCTCTCGAGCTAGCTCTATCAGCAGAAAACTTGAAAACAAAGGTAGGTCCCGAAGAGTTTTATCACCATTTTTTTCTTTGTAAACTATTTATAAAAAAATCCGACAATGTAGTTCCTCATAGAAATGATTTAACTTTGTATCTCGCTGGAATTTGCCATGGAAATTTGCAGCGCTGAAGTATGAATGAAAGTAAACTTTTCATCACGGACCTGAAAAATTGTCAATTTATGTCAACACGGAGATTTTGGCAGACGATTTTTTCATTTTCCGTCAAAAGTACGCCATTCACACCTCCAGAAGTAACAGTCCTAGTGAAATGAAACATGGAACGTTTGAAATAAGCAAAATATTTTGGCCGTGATTACGTTACTAGCCACTTATGACGAAATTACTGTCCGAGCTAGTCTTCTCGACAATCGAGCTAGTTCACTCGACATGGAGATAGTGCCCTCAAAGATGAAACATTCATCAGATGACTGGGGCCTGATTCGATGTCTTTCTATGGACCCCCCAGTTTATCCAACTGGTTTCTTTACCTCTGGCTAGTGGGCCTGGTGGTTAAGTTCGCTGTCTGTCTGGTTTAACCATTTAGCTGCAAACTCTCAAATTGAAATTTGACATAATACATTTTTGTATTAAATGTTCGATTTTCTTTTCAGATGGGCGCTTTCCAAGGAAAAAGTTCCAAAGTACAATTCCTGAGCAGAAAAAATACCGGACATGCAACAAAATATATATATATATATATATATATATATATTCCTGTGCAAGATAATCGGGCGCCTCTTTACTTTTTATTCCCTAGATTATTATAGTTATTCATGAATCATTCGACTAAGTATCATCCCTACAATCGGGCGCCTCTTTACTTTTTATTCCCTAGATTATTATAGTTATTCATGAATCATTCGACTAAGTATCATCCCTACATTTTGAGTATTATATCCGATAGAGGCTTTTGTCTGCCTGTCTGTCTGTCTGTCTGTCTGTCCATCCGTCTGTACGTTTCTTCGTTCGTTCATCTGTCTTCCAATCCATCTAAATACCCACTCACTTATCCCTCTCTGTAGTGTACCCATCCATCCAACCAACATCCATCCATCCATTGATCCGTTCTAAATTGGAAGCAACTAGGTGGGCGAAATGACTCAGGGGGCGAAAAGACCAGGCTTTGTGGACGAAACAGCTATGGGTGCAAAATGGGGCGAAATTACCAGGGAGGAACGACTGAGGGGCCGTCTTGTGGGCATAGTATCTTGTTACTCCACTAGCCAGAGGTAAAGAAACCAGTTGGATAAATTGCCTGGAAAGACATCGAATCAGGCCCCAGTCATCTGATGGATGTTTCATCTTCATTTTTTGAGGGCAATATCTACACGTCGAGTGAATTGGAAGGAGGCGAAGCAACTAGGTGGGCGAAATGACTCAGGGTGCGAAAAGACCAGGCTTTGTGGACGAAACAGCTATGGGTGCAAAATGGGGCGAAACGACCAGGGAGAAACGACTGAGGGGCCGTCTTGTGGGCATAGTATCTTGTTACCCCACTAGCCAGAGGTAAAGAAACCAGTTGGATAATTTACCATAGAAAGACATCGAATCAGGCCCCAGTCATCTGATGGATGTTTCATCTTCACTTTTGAGGGCAATATCTCCATGTCGAGTGAACTAGCTCCTTGTCGAGAAGACTAGATCGGACAGTAATTTCGTCATAAGTCGGAAGTTACGTAATCACGGCCAAAATATTTTGCTTATTTCAAACGTTCCATGTTTCATTTCACTAGGGATGTTGCTTCTTGGGGTGTGAAGGGCGTACTTTTGGCAGAAAATGAAAAATCGTCGGCCAAAATCTCCGTGTTGACATAAATTGATAATTGTTCAGGTCCGTGATAAAAAGTTTACTTTCATTCATACTCCAGCGCTGCAATGCATGGCAAATTCTAGCGGGGTACAAAGTTAAATCATTTCTATGTGGAACTGCATTGCCGGATTTTTTTATAAATAGCTTACAAATGAGAAAATGGTGATAAAACTCTTCAACACCTACCTTTGTTTACAAGTTTCGTGGTGATGGAGCTAGCTCGAGAGTTCCCGGATGTGTCGAGGGAACAAATTTCCATTGACTCATTTTCGAGCTAGTTCCCCTGATTACCACCCGTGTCTGTGACAGCCAGGAAAGGCTGTGATTATTTGGAGAAAATTGCAAAATCTATATTTTCTTTCACAGACTAAGACATTCTGACAGCTTCGACCCACACTTTTAAACCATATATAGAAGTAATTACTGGTCTTGTACATTACAAGGGCGTCTATGTTTTATTTGCACGATCACTTCATGGAAAATCATTTGCTGTGACACCATATCTGATATCGGTATAATTCATTTTGACCACTGTTGACAGCACGTCGCGCTAGTGGCTCCCCGTTCCTAGTGGGCTTGTAACTAGCCATTCGAATATAAGGTGTGTCGCAATTGCATATCTATTGATAAAGTGCGTCACATGGATTTGAATATTCATTATTTTACCTGACAATCATCGTCAAATGGACTTAGTCTGTGCTCTCATTTCTTTGTTATGCAATTTTCTCCAAATAATCACAGCCTTTCCTGACTGTCGCAGGGGCATACGACTTGCTGGAGAAATCGGCGGAGGGTGAGGTCTAAAACTTTCCCATAAAACCGAGAAACGAAAAAATCGATGATTCAGATTTTCTGAACGGAGTTTAATTATATTCTCAGACGCAACGTCATATGATTAGATGCATATATCCATTATGATAAAAAAAACCCAAGTCCGCTAAAATGTCGTCTTGCTTTTCTCTAGAACTAGCATTTTTCGGGTGAAAAAATGTTCAATATTTTCCTTATTTCTAGTCTAAACATAGATTGTTCGTACTCGTTAGAACCGCCTCAATGAGGCGGTTCTAACGAGTACCAACAATCTATGTTTTGAGCAAAACCTGGAAATTAATGAATATCCCAGTAAATCGTATTTTCTTTATATAAAGTGGGGTTTAGTGGGGTGTTCAGTACACGGACTAATAAATAAAAAGTATTACAACATCAAAAGCCCCCAGAATCCCGTGGTTGTAAACTCAAGAGGCGCTTCGATCATCAATAACGCTACGTTCTGCAACGGATCGACTGATTTCTTTCTTCGACTACTCTGATTTCCACCCATGTTTGATAAACGAGAAACCCCTTCCCTCTTCCCGCCTGCCTCAGTAGCTCAGTCGTATGCGCGTCTGACTGGTGATCAGGAGGTTGCAGGTTCGATACCTGCCAGGTCCGCAACCTGCTTTCATGGAGATTGTTCATGAAAGGTATTATACGGTCATTATTCAAGAAGGGCAGCTGTCAGTTTATGGCTAAACAATGTAACCCGCTTGTGTATAAGCCTGCCCTGATAACTACTGACCACGGACCTCTGAGAATCAATCAGAGCACGTACAATACTTTAAAAGTCACCCACCATACCCAAAATGCCTGTCAGCGAGCGTAGCGTGCAAGGTTTGTTCCTTTCATTTTGGTGGTTATTTTTTCAATTTATTTGAATAGGCATGTTTTAGTAATGAACAATAGTACTAGGCCGGTTAAAATCGCTGGTCGAGGGGGCCTAAGATGCAGAATAAAGTACAGCTGATAGTCAACGAGTGCCTGGTTCTAAACCCCGCCTCCTCTTTTTATTTATTTTTTTATTATTTTTATTTATTTATTTTATTTATTTTTTTTTTTCATTTGAGTTTAACGTTCCACCAATAACAAAAGTCATATGGAGACGGTTTAAACTCTCATCCGAACATCTGGAGAACGGCGGGATCGAACTTACGACCCATTCTTCTTCTTCTTCTCTTTCTTATTACGAAAACTCGCCTATACAAAAACATTGGAAACCTAACCGTCGTCGAGGCGGTTCTAACGAGTACCCACAATCTATATTTTAGAGCAGAAATAAGAAAAAAAGGTTTACCCCTGTAAACCCTATATAAAAGTGGGGTTCAATGGGGGGGTCAAAATTATAAAGGCGTGTTTTCGTGATGTCTTCTTCTTCTTCTGGGATGTATAAATTTATTGAGTTATACTATTTTCGTAAGCCACACCTTTTTGTACATGCTTTTCATTTCATTAAACCGCAAAGCAGCATGCTGTTACATGTAGTAAATATGCCTGGCGGTCCATTTTTGTGACGTTGGCAAACATTGTAGACACAGATCGAGGCGTCTGATCTGGCTCTGCACTGTTTGCTCAAAGTACATACATTTTTGAAAATCTTAAAACGCACAAAACAAACCTGACACCCAGCCCTATGCATGATTGGAAATAGAGCATTACCATGATTACTACATGTAACTGGTTAGATGGAAGATTTCATTGTCAAGCATGTGTTACATAGAGGATCTTACACGAGTGTTCATGTATCATTGAATGTATTAAACGAGTTGAGGAAAAGGGATAACATGCGAGGCTTTGCCGAGCATTTTATTCCGTTTCCTCAACGAGTTTAATAAATTCAATAGAATTTATTAAACGAGTTGAGGAAAATGGATAAAATGCGAGGCTCTGCCGAGCATTTTATTCCTTTTCCTCAACGAGTTTAATAAATTCAATAATACATGAGCACGAATGCAAGATTCTATTTATCATATGACATTTAAAACGCATTTTATTTACGATTGTTTACAAAAATGTCAATATTCCGGCATTAGTAAACACGACGTCGTTAAAGACGTCGTACATGTAACGTTACGGGCCGTATCTACCTAATTTGCATATTTAATCCACTAGTAGATTATCGTAAATATTACATGGCGTTATTACACACTCAGACGCGACGTCATATGATAAATCCGAATCATATTGTCAGCTTAAAGGAGAGGCGTCAGGCTATTATCAGTGGGCATACTCACAAGAACGAATAATAACTGCTCAACCAACTTCAAAACTAAGACCACTGGAGATAATAAGGTTGATACAACACCCATCTTTCTGAAATGAACAAGCGTATTTAACCTAAAAGCACCCAGTCTAACTGGAGAAGTTGATTTTTTTTAAATGCATTCAATTACATTTCAAAAAAAAAATCTTTGAAAGCAACCGTGAATGAAAATAATTTTTTGATTGGTTACAGTGTTGTTTGCTTAATTTTGCTTGTTGTTTTAAGTGTTAAAGTCACAATGCTAGCCCATATATTTAAACGGTAACTGTTCTGTACATTCTATCGTATGACTATTTCACCCATTTTACGGGCCTCCGTGGCCTAGTGAGTAAGAGCGCTGTGGTCGCTCACCGCTGCGGATTCGAGCCTTGCTCGGGTTACATTTGAGAGGTCAAGCTTTGCAACTGAATGTCAGGTGGTTTTTCTCTAAGTACATCGGGATTTGCTCACCCTTGATAAACGATCGGCTCTTTATAAGTGAAATAATATTGAATTGGTCTTAAAACCAACAAAAAATAACCCACTTTTGTAAACTGAACGGAACCGTCCTCGCTTTTTAGTATTTGTTTGTTTTGTTTGATTTGAGGTTTAACGTCCCCGTCAACACTGTAAAAGGTCATTTTGAAGACGTTGCGTCCAATTTTGTGGGACTTTTACCCGACATTGAAATGAAATGACTTCTCAAGTCCTGACGCCCAATGAAACCAATAGGGTTTATTATCATGGGCGGTCCGCCTCGCACCGCGGTTCCTGGACAGGCTTAGACCCTCTAAGCGGTTTACCAGTACTAGTGTGCGGGTCGGATTCAGCTCTGCGTGGAAGCATCATGCAGCCCGTATATTTCTTTAGGCCCCTATGGGCGGGGGCCCTCGCTTTTTAGTAGAAGTACATTTTGGAACATATAGGAATTTTAGAAAATCAATAACTTCATCGCGTAAACAAGTCCGTGAAAGGAACACCTCTCTAAATGCACTTTTGTTTAGAGAAAACTTGGGGTTTAAAGGGTTATACACTATTTTTCTTATTTCTGCCCCAAGACATTGGTTGTGGCTACTCGAATGAGGCGGTTCTAACGAGCACTCACAACCTTTGTTCAGAGTATAAATAAAAAAAAATATGACAAATTTTCATCGGAAAAGTGGCCATTTTTGGAGAAATGAAAGAATGCACTAAGTGGCATGGGTGTGTTATCGTAATAAGAAATTGGCTGAAAGTTTGCAAACGATGAAGGTTCTGTTATGTGTCTAATCTTGGCCTGGACTTCGGATTTCTGAAATGAGTTAATCAAGCAAAGTTAGCAGATCCCGAAGGTCATTTTCCATCTATTATTTGTCGAAAAGCTCTAATGAGCAATGAAATTGCAACAAGAAATCAACTGCAATTGACGCCATAACGCCGCCATCGTCCAAACAACTTGGAGAGAACAATTGTATATTGTGACGTCATTGATGCCACGCGAGTCAATACATTTATTGAGGTATGAACATTTATAAGTCCCAGTGGAACTATTCAGCAGTGACATCACAGAGTAACAAATCCATTCCATATATGATCACTATAAATTCATTCATACTCATGTTTTTCAGTGAGTATTATCGTTACTATAGTAGTCGGAGGATACGTTGAAAGTGACGTTTCAGACTACACCACCATCAATAGGTGACACAGGGTTTTACCGTTATTATCGATAAAAATCGAATAACCCCCCATTATAAAGTGAAAAGATGGCCCCCGCCCATAGGAGCTTGAAGAAATATATGGGCTGCATGATGCTTCCACGCAGAGCTGAATCCGGCCCGCACACTAGTACTGGTAAACTGCTTAGAAGATCTAAGCCTGTCCAGGAACCGCGGTGCGAGGCGGACCGTCCACGCTAATAAACCCTATTGGTTTCATTGGGCGACAGGGCTTGAGATGTCATTTCATCTCAATGTCGGGAAAAAGTCCCACAAAATTGGAAGCAACGTCTCCAAAATGACCTTTACAGTGTTGACGGGGACGTTAAACCTCAAATCAAACAAACAAAATAAAGTGAAAAGAATTAACAACTTTACAAGTCAAGATGAAATGGCTCAAGTGGTTAGTGTTGGGGTTGTTTAAAGTACGAAATGCCCATTCGTGGTTCGATTTATATTTAAGTTTTCTTTTTAGGTCAAAGTTTTTTATTATATTTTTAATGTAAATTGTTTTCTTCTGATTTTATAATTACGACGCTGGTTCGATATGTGCCTGTGTTGGCAACATTCTTTCGTGGAGATTGATCTTGAAATTTTTCCTGTGGTCATTCTCCCCTTCCACTGATTCAAGACGGACAGTTGTCCGTTTCTGTACAGGTTATCCGCTTATGTTGGGAAAGTGTGGATATGTAAACTGACCGGCTCAAAAATGACCTAAATATTTTTGACGCCGGCTGCTTTCAGCTGTGTCCTGGATGGAGTCTTAAGAAATCATATCAGCAGACATTATCATTGAGACATGAGACAGACGTTTATAGCTTTTGAGAATGTTTAACTTTGATTTTTATAAACCTGCATGAACATAATGAAATCCGTGAAAGAAGTTCGTGTAGTAGCGCGTCAACAGCTTCGTGACATTGTTTTGTGTTTCTTCTTCTTTGCACACAAAAACAGAATTACTTATCTAAGCAGAAGAAAAGGGCATTGCAATATTTTAAACAATAAAAAGTATAATGTAATATTTTAAAAAGGAAACAAATGTAACAGCGAGGCTCGAACCCACAAACGTAAAGTACAAAATATTTTCGGGCTATTAGCCAGCCGCCTTTCTACTGCGCCAGGTTGAATGTCTATCAAGTATACAACAAAATCGCATTATATTGAATATTACCGACGCTTGCTTACCTCAAGACAACAGTGGACTATGCTCAATAACAAAAACAAACGCTGACGTCACTGTCAACTTATCCTCCGACAACAGTAGTGGGTATTTCATTCACAAGCCACTTTGTGATTACTATACAACATTGTTTGTTTGTCTTATTAATCTCTTTAGATGTGTACTGATGGTATAAAGATCTATCTTACTGACACATGTCCTGATGAGAGCTTTTGTTTGTTGATTTAAAGTTTAACGTCCCCGTCAGCACTTTAAGGTCATTTTGCGTCCAATTTTGTGGGACTTTTACCCGGCATTGAGATGTAATGACATCTGTCGCCCAATGAAACCAATAGGGTTTATAAGCATGGACGGTCCAACTCGCACCGCTTTGCCTGGGCAGGCTTACATCCTCTAAGCGGTTTACCTGTACCCGTGTGCGGTCGGTTTCAGCTCTGCATGAGAGCTATGCACTGATGAGAGCTATAGATAACTAGAGGTTTTTTCTGTAACTGCATGAGAATGTAAATAACATGTTAGCTACATTTTATCATATGACTTCGATGATAAGCAGTGGATGTTACGTCGTGTAATTAAAATCGTATGACCACACGTGTAATAACACTTTGGCGGGATTAAGTAACGTCATGACGACGTCCATGTCAACCATGCATTTTTGTGGAAACTTTATCAAATTTTAAAGGCGATGAAATCCAATTTAAAGTGGTCATATGATAAACAGAACCTTACACTCGTGGTCATTTCATATGAAATTTATGAAACTCGCCAAAGGCTCGTTTCATAAATTTCATATGACCACGAGTGTAAGATACTTTATGTAACATACACAACATATTCCAACACACACGCACACGCACGCCCCCACCCCACCCCAACTTGGCGATATGCTCATGCGAAATGACTTACATTTTGTCCAATTTCCGAATGTATAAACCACGTGGTATGTCCTTTTAAAGTTATTATTATGTCAATATTTCAGTGTTGTATGTGATAACTTTAATCATAATACGAGCCACGTCATTAAAAAAAACTGTTTTTGCCATTTGCGAACAACTAAAGGTGCAAATCAAAATGCGCATGCGCGCAGACTAATCAGCATTTTGTGTTCGCTGCTCGAATAGTACAATACCTCTAGTTCCTATGTGTAAAAAATCAACACTCTTGTCAGTGTTTGTAAGTGAGCAGCCCAGTCTGTGCCATACCTGGTCACAAGCACGGAATATGGGTTTCTCGTAACGGAACACAATTATAATATGATAATGTTGCATCGTGAAACAAGTGTCATCCCATTTGCAACTTGACATTTTAACATGATATTTCTTTTTATAAAAAAATGTCCTTTTTAGTATTGAAAATTGAAGTTCACGAGGGGTTGCATTTTTTTTTATTATTCCTTCCGGAAAACATTTATTGTGGTATTCGTTAGAACCGCCTAACGGTTCTAACGAACACCAACAATCTATGTTTTGAGCATAAAAAGTTATCTATGATAATGTCATTAATACTGAATAAAGCATACCATTTATGTCGCCTGGTTGCATCTTTCAAATGAACGTGGCGAAAACAAATATTTTGTTTGTTTGTATTGGAGTTTAACGGCCCAGTCAACACTATTTTATTTCATTTTTTAGCCGTTCAGTTTACTTACCCACACTTTTCCTGGGCAAGCTTATACGCAAGGGGTTAACCAGTACAGTGTACATTCTTTCGCCAGAAACTGACAACTGCCCTTCTTGAATCAGCGGAAGAGAGAATGACCGTAGAAAAGAGTTCATTATCAATCTTCTAGAAAGAATGTTGCCGACCCCGGCGGAAACAGATATAAAGTAGATATATTTATATGTTTTTTGTGACTGGAACTTTTGATTGACCTAAACTGTTCATATGTCACTATTACTATTGTTTAATACTTCAACACGGCAATTCTTACACATTTTCTTTACACAAATAGTTCTTGAAATGCATGCAAACAGTTCAATAAGAGAAAAGGATATCCTGCTGCTTGGCATATATTTGCTGGCAATTTAAAATTCATTCCTGGTTTTAGGATACGAAATATAAATTCTAAAGGGCCGAAATATCGATTACCTTCTAAATTTGATTTCAATAAGTGAAGAGATTAAATCGCCGCTGCCTTGAGCGAATTTGGTAATCGATGGTAACGAAAGTATATATGTTGAGCATAAAGCTCTCAAAAATGGAAACTTAGAATTCTGGCCCTAGTGAACAAACGCATTTCTTTCTAGTCTCAAAATACGAATTTATTACCTCCTAAACTAATGACGTCTATACGTCACCTTAAACTAGGTATTCAAGAATTCCATAAGAAGTTTGTTTTGGCTTCAGCAGATAAGGCTGCTAACAATGTGGCCGTTGTTTGATGGCTCCACTATGTTAACACTGTTCAGCAAGCTAAGGCCATTGAACTGCAGCCTTTGGCTCGGCTCTAGAAAGGGCTTTAGTCGATGACCGACCACATTTGTCATTCAGCCAGAAAGTTTGCTGTTAGTTACAGAAGGCCAAGGCAAGCTTCCTCGTTGTATTGGCTACCTAAACTTCATAAAAGACCATGCAAAGCACGGTTTATTCGAAATTCAAGCTCTTGTAACCGAATAATTAACTTCAAGTTTTACTGCATACCACCGGAAAAACAATCATTTTAAGATGAAACATTGGGATATTTGTTTCTTATTTCTGCTCAAAAATGGATTGTGGGAGGCGGTTCTAACGATTTGTTTTGTATGTTTGATTTAAGGTTTAACGTCCCCGTCAACACTGTATAGGTCATTTGGAGACGTTACTTCCAATTTTGTGAGACTTTTACCCGACATCTCAAGCCCTGTCGCCCAATGAACCAATAGGGTTTATACGCATGGTCGGTCCGACTCACACCGCTTTGCCTGTGCAGGCTCAGAATCTCTAAGCCGTTTACCAGTACTTGTGTGTGGTCGGTTTCAGCTCTGCGTGGACGCATCATGCAGCCCATCTATTTCTTCAAGCCCCAATTGGCGGGGACCGGTGGTTCAAACGATTCGCACAATCTAAACGTCAGAATCGCCTCATCGAAGCGGTTCTAAAGAGTTCCCACAATCTATACTTAAGAGCGGAAATAAGAAAAATAACGTTCACCCCTTCAAACCCCAGTTTTACTATATAAAAGTTGGGTTTAACGGGGATCAACATTATACAGGCGTGTTTTCGTGGAGAATGCACTAAGACTGTAAATATGCCCGTGTAACCCCACTTTTTCTGTATAAAGGTGTTCATAACACAGACTCATTAACGTGATTGGGTGGTCTGATTTATTTCATTTCTTATAAGCTTTGGAAGAACGCCTGCAGGTCTATTCGTAAACAGTGTGGCTCCTACCCAGACCATGCAGACGCAGCGTTCTGTGGCATCTGGGTCAACGGTTTGCCAACATCATATTTTTAAGACCCCCAACATTTTCACCCTAGAACCTGATCTTTGTGGCCAACTTGCCTTGTCTTACGAATTGTTTTTGAGAACACCATAGGTCATGACACAGGGGTCACTCTCATCACGAAAACACGCCTATATAATTTTGACCCCCCTTGAACCCCACTTTTATATAGTAAAACTGGGGTTTCGGGGGTTTACCTTGAGCAGAAATAAGAAAAATATCACAATTTTTCAGCATAAAATTTTCATTTTTTCGGCGATTAAGGTGGCAATGTAATTGTATAGGCGTGTTTGCGTAGTATAACTCAAATCCTTATCTCTCTATGGAGAGCTGTGGTGCAGTGGTAAAAGCATCGAATTGTAGATCGAGAGGTTCCTGTTGTGTCCTTAAACAAAACATTGTATCCACATTTCTTAGTACTGGTTTCTACACAGGAAAAAGGAAAACAGAGGGCCACATGGAAGATTAGTACCAGTACTAAATGTGTTACCCTCTATAAATAAAGACGATTATTATTATTATTATTATTATTATTATTATTATTATTATTATTATTATTATCTCATCTGCTTGTCTCGGTTTTGTGTGTGTGTTTTTTTTTTTTACTAATTATAATTATCATTTCTGCGTGTCTTCATTCTGGCCACACGTTTGGCACAGGCAAACTCTGAGAAGTAGGACAGAATGAAAATTCAAAAGGCTATGTTTTGGCTTATTAGATCGTTTTTCGAAGCTTTAGAGGGCTGATTCTGATATCTCTCAGAGGGCTGATGCATGTTGTGGACAGTCGTGGGATAACCGTACTCGAAAACACCCATGTCAAAGAATGGCCGACTATTTGAAGGAATTGGCTCGTTCAGAAAGTTTTGAGCAGCAATTACGCAGCAATACGCAATAGTAGTGGAGAGAATGTATTTTTATGTTGCAAATGCAATACATATGTAAATGTGCGGGAACCTGCATGTATCTATAGTACATGTCCAGTTTGAAATCAAATTTCATAAATATTTGATACCTTATAGTTAATTTTCTGATAATATTGGGGTTTTTGTCAGATAATACAGATTGTATATTCAATAATTATCGTGCTGATATTATAGTCAAAAGTTTAAATCTGAAAATCTACAAATATGAAATCAATTTTTACATTGACACATATCACACACTTCGAAACTTTTAGTCTGCGAGTACAGGACATGGGTGAAGACATTACCATTGGATAACACAATCGTGTGACAGAGTGTTATTTTTTTTCATATTTCCAACACTGACCATTACGCCTATACAAATACATTGTTATCTTTATTGCCGAAAAAATGAAAATTTTAAGATGAAAAATTGTGATAGTTTTTCTGCTCAAAATATAGATTGTGGGTACTCGTAACGAGTACCAACAATCTATATTTTAGACCCTGTAAACCCCAGTTTTACTATATAAAAGTGGGGTTCAAGGGGGTCAAAATTATATAGGCGTGTTTTCGTGATGATTTATATAATGAAAAAAATGTCTTTGTTTTTCATATTTTTGCTCAAAGCATAGATTGTACCCATACTCTATACTTAGGAGCAGAAATAAGAAAAAATAATAAATAACCCTGTAACCCCCAGTTTGCTCGAAATAACGCGGGGGTTGCAGGGATGTTCATCACGTGATGATATTACATAGGATTAAAACATCTTTGAAATCATGACAGAGCTTATCTAACTTTTTTCATGATCAGCTGTGTACAAGTACATATACATGTGTTTCTTTGTTTGATCTGAGGTTTAACGTGCCCGTCAACACTGTATAGGTTATTTTGGAGACGTTGCTTCCAATTTTGTGGGACTTCTACCCGACGTTGCGATGAAATGACATCTCAAGTCCTGTCGCCCAATGAAACCAATAGGGTTTATAAGTATGGACGGTCCGACTCGCACCGCTTTGCCTGGGCAGGCTCAGATCCTCTAAGCGATTCACCAGTACTCTTGTGCGGGGTCGGATTTAGCTCTGCGTGGAAGCATCGTGCAGCCCATATGTTTCTTCAAGCCCCAATGGGTGGGAGCCAGACATAGGATTAAGACACCTTTGAAATCAAGAAAGAGGTTATTTAACTTTTTTTCATGATCTGTTGTGTACACGTACATGTACATTGTACATATGTAATTATTGTATTGCTTACGAATAATATATTATATACACCGGTCCAGATAGCTCAGTTGGTAAAGTGTCCGCTCCGGGGAACGGGAGGTAACGGGTTCGATCCCGGGCCGCGACATACCAAAGTCGTTAAAAATGGTACTAGCTGCTCCTCGCTTGGCACTCAGATTTACGGGGTAGAGCTAGGACTGGTCGACCCAGTGTCATGATAATGTGACTGGGTGTGGTATCATGTAATGTGTCTGGGACATGATAATTCAGTGAGGCAGCACTATAAAAGTGAGCATTAAGCTCCCTGTCGCAACCGGACACGGTCGTGATATGACTGAAAAATTGTTGAAAGCGACGTTAAACCCGAATTCACACACACACACACACACACACACACACACACACACACACATACGAATATATACAAAATGCAAATATCTGCTGGCAGTTTGAAATTTATGAGCAGGACAGATATATACAAGAGTGATCATTTCATATGAAAATGAAGCGAGCTTCGGGCGAGTTTCATAAATCATATGAAATGACCTCAAATGTAAGATTCTGTTTATCGTACAACGGTTTTAAATCTGTTTCGTTTTGTTTTCTTGTCCATTTTTTCCTTGCAGCTCCAGACTGTTTGCTCAAACTGTTTGCTTAAATGCAAGATATTAAGTTCTTGTCCATTTTTTCCTTGCAGCTCCAGACTGTTTGCTAAAATACAAGATATTTAGCCTTTATAAAACTAACAAGAAATACATATAAAACAACCAGACGCCACTTAAATTAAAAATGAACTTGTCCAACGCTATGAGATGGAAGATTCCATTCGTCATTTATTGGTTATTCAGCATGCTGACAGAAGTTTTTGCAGCAGAGTTTCATTTTCCGGAACCGTATCAATTAGAGATAAAGACAATTGCACTTTCGAGCGGTTCGTCCGTTGAACCGTACGTCCGGGCTTACGGACTGTCCCTAACACAGTGTTATTATCAGTGTGCGTTACGGAGACGTTGTGAAGCGTTTACGTATAAACGACAGTTCCAGCGCTGCGATATGTTACCTCAGGTGGCCGCTGTGGGTCAATGGACAGTACCGGAAGTCGGTGTGGTGATCGGAACTATTACTGATGACGTGAGAAACGTAAGTTCAGGAAAATTAGTAGCTGAAAATAATTACGAATTGAGAAATTATCATACTTGTTGGTCGATTACCAGTCGCGCCAATATTAACAATACTGTAAACCGTTGCTGCTGTTGCCCATTTGATTATAATTGGCCAGCGCTCACATAAGAGAACAAATCAGATTAGGAAATCCATAGTTTTGGCTTGGGATATGTTATTACCCTGGTGTTCTTACCCTCGCGTATTTGATAACTGCACTGGTTGAATACGACCTCATAGGCATCGTCGTTAAGGTTGACGTCACAGCACTATACGTGACGTCAATAAACATTTCCGTAGTGTCATCACAATGTGGCGGACGTCTGCAACCGAAGTGACTGCAGTATTAAAACCCACGCTCAGAAATGGAAGGTATGCGAGAAAAAAAGAATCCTACATGGGTGTGAGGGATGAAACGAAACATCCGTCCCCCGGGATCACTCTCTGGCATCCGACTCGGCAATCCTCGTGATACCGGACAGTGACCCTCGGGACTGATTTTTCTATCGACTCCTCACAAGCATGACAGATTTTTTAGTACAATATATATAATAGAGGGAGCGCAATGAAAATAAAGTACAATGCAAGGATCGGAAAGAGTTTTTCAGTTTTAATATATTGAACGAAAATTCAATTTCAAGTTCAGAACCATTTTCGATGATAGGCTACATACATTCACAGAACCGGGCACACATTCTGAGATAATTGACACACCGGTGCTGTCAAGCGTCACCCCGTTGTATTTTTTTCTTCCTTCTCAACAAATCCATGTAGTTAACAGCCATGAGGACACATATTTTAGCGGAAAAATATTGAGATTTTACAGAAAAAAGGCGTACGAGCGTACATCATTTTCCCAATTTTCGCTCAAAAAGCGATTGTGAGTATTTTTATAGTTGCTCTATCTTCCGCTGATTCAAAAAGGGCAGTTGCATGGAAAAGGATGTGCTCAATACTGGTTAATCGCTGTATGTATGAGTCTGCCCAGAAAAAGTGTGGTCAGTAAACTGACCCGCTCGATATGAGATTAATAGTGTTGACTGAGCAGTATTTAGGGGATAACTGTACTGAAAATTGACATTTTGGGAGGTAAATCGGAGGTTTTACGGTCGGAAATTTCGTTTTACGGCGACGCGTTAGCGGAGCCGTAAAACGTAATTTGCGACCGTAAAACCGACGATTTACCTCCCCAAATGACAATTTTCAATACAGTTATCCCCATTCTAATGCACTTATTCGGTTGTTAAGTTATAATTTGTACTATTTTGCACAAAGGCGGCAAGCGCGACGCGCTGCGTAAAACCAAATGCCAGCCAATGAAAAGCGACGTTACGTTATGACGTCGGGTTTCCGACAGTATATCGCAGAATATACTGTCGCAAATTTTTGACGTTATCCAATCAGACGTCGCGTTACATACGCAAGTGCATTAGAATTCCATATAAACAAACAGTCGAGTATGCGGCGGTTCTGATTAGAGTCCATAATCTTCGTAGTAGAACTATTACAGGATGAAATCGTCATGAATTTTCATCTGACATTGACCTTTCAAACATGCTCAGAACTTTAAAAATATAATTTTCTTCCTTTGAAGAATGAATTAGAAGACCCACCGTGGCTCGGAGAAATAGACCTGACTGCCAAATGTCCAATGCATAATCATGTAAGCCTTTTTGGTTTCTTTGGGTGGCAGGGCTTGGGATGTCCTTTCATCTTAATCCCACAAAATTGGAAGCGTGATCTAAATAGTGTTGACGGGGACGTTAAACCTCAATTCAAACAAACAAAGAAATA
The DNA here is from genome assembly GCA_963580285.1 of Lucinisca nassula. Classification (NCBI taxonomy): domain Eukaryota; kingdom Metazoa; phylum Mollusca; class Bivalvia; order Lucinida; family Lucinidae; genus Lucinisca; species Lucinisca nassula. Next base: position 32,177,639 of record OY757017.1, read on the forward strand.
GACTGGGCAGCATGGTGCTTCCACACAGAGCAGAAACCAACCGAACTTGAGTACTGGTAAACCGCTTAAGTCTAAGCCTGCCAAGGTTCGACCGCTCCTTATATCTTTTCACGATGTTAAACTATCACTTTTATTTGTTCCAGATATGCATTGACTTCACTGCTAAGTATAAAACATTACGATAACATATCCGTGTGACATAGTGCATTTTTCATACCTCAAATAAGGTATTTTTTCTGATGAAAATTTGTGATATTTTTCTTATTTTTACTCCAAACATAGGTTTTGGGTGCTCGTTAGATTCGCCTCAATGAGGCGGTTCTAACGAGTACCCACAACCTATGTCTTGGAGCAGAAATAAGGAAAATGATGCTTACCCCCCCTAAACCCCAGTTTTCTCTATATAAAGTGGGGTGTAAGGGGGTGTTCATTTCACGGACTTGTTCACGTGATGATAATTCGTCTCTTCATGTTATCAGTCCTTGAAATAAAATAACCCTCGAAACCTCAGTTTACATAGAGAAAACTGGAGTTTAGAGGGGTATACATTATTTTCCTTATTTCTGTTCCAAGACTTAGGTTGTGGGTACTCGTTATAACTGCCCCATTGAGGTGGTTCTAACGAGCATCCACAACCTATGTTTGGAGTATGTGTAAGAAAAATATCACAAGTTTTTACTGGAATAGAGCCATGTTGGAAAAATGAAATATGCACTATGCCCCATTAATGTATTATGGTAATTATCTCGCCCCTCCAAAAGGATCACACACATTATGAAAACACACCCGTGTGAAATAATGAATCCTTTCTTGACTTCAAAACAGACATTTTTCTGATCAACATTTTTGATATTTTTCTTATTTCTGCATCATACATAGAAGATTGTTGATGCTCATTAGAACCGCCTCATTGAGGCGGTTCTAACGAGTTACCACAATCTACGCTTTTGCGCAAAAATAAGGAAAATATGTATACCCTTGTAAACTCAACATTGGGGTTTTCAAGGGTTGTTACCCTGCAGGCACAAAACGTTGACTCAACGTTGAACTAACGTTGAAACAACGTTTTCAACGTTGTTTCAACGTTAGTTCAACATTGAGTGCCTGCTGGGTACCCACACGCGTAAAAGAGTCGAATGGAGGAATTTCGCTTTTTTTCTAGGCTGTCCTGAATCAGTGTGGGAATGAAAACTGTGAAACCGGTGAGAAATGTGAAAGACTAGAAAATATCTCGCGTTGCATGATATCAGGTGAGTACACTTTAACCTTTAACCTGCTGAATATTCAATTAAGCCACACCCATTGCTGACTTTGAACCAATCAGATTACTTGATGTAATTTATTCCTACAAATTCATAAACTGAATGTCAAACAGTGTAGGTCCTGATCAGATGGCTTTTTCAGAAGCCATCTGATCTGGATCTACACTGTTTGCAAAGATAGGGCTTGTCGCCTACAGCAGGGTAAAGGTTAAACCCAAACAAATATGTACATATACTCTTCCATTTTTAAGCTTTGGATCCGGTCCATTTCCAAGATGTTTCGTTTATTGTAAATGACAAAAAACGGGTCTTCAGGGGAATGGGAACACCTGGCAGATTTTTCCGCCATTTTTCAAAGGAAGGCAACTTTCGGGACTTCCTGTTCGCTTTTCTATACGCCCTGTCCCACGGAAAAAGGGGTGTACTTTTAAAGGAAAAAGAGCAAATTCACTCCTTTAAGAGTTAACCCCTATTGGCATGGGAGACAAAAATGCTTTTGCAGGAGTTGGCTTCCCTGAAGGTGTTCCAATTTCCCTTAAGCGATCGGTGTAGACCCGGATCAGACACCGCGTTCTGATGCGTCTGATCAGTGTCTACAACTGTTAGCAAACGTAACATTTAGGCATATATAGGGGATAAACAGCGACACTAGATATCCAATCTAGACTAAAATGAATCTAGACCAAACAATGTTCACACTAAGGGACCAAGTTGATCGTTACGTTACGTGTAACAACACAGGATACAGCGACATTTTTTCTGTACCACTGTACCAAAACGTCCGGAAATCGGCAACCATCTTTTTGTGCTCCTCATGCAATATGTTTACATGTAACTACGGAACCCGGGAAGGGACATGATTTTTTATTTTTATTATGTTGTGCGGACAAGATATTATCTTGTTCGGACAACATATTATCTTGTGCGGACAAGATATTATCTTGTTCGGACAACATATTATCTTGTGCGAACAAGATAATATCTTGTCCGCACAAGATAATATCTTGTCCGCACAACATATTATCTTGTTTGCACAACATAGTTCTTGGGAAGTTGTGCGAACAAGATATTATCTTGTGCGGACAAGATATTATCTTGTTCGGACAAGATATTATCTTGTGCGCACAAGATATTATCTTGTGCGGACAAGATAATAAGTTGTGCGAACAAGATAATATCTTGTCTGCACAAGATCTATGTTGTGCAGACAAGATATTATCTTGTGCGGACAAGATAGTTCTTGGGAAGTTGTGCGAACAAGATATTATCTTGTGCGGACAAGATATTATCTTGTTCGGACAAGATATTATCTTGTTCGAACAAGATATTATCTTGTGCGCACAAGATATTATCTTGTGCGGACAAGATAATAAGTTGTGCGAACAAGATAATATCTTGTCTGCACAAGATCTATGTTGTGCAGACAAGATATTATCTTGTGCGGACAAGATAATATCTTGTTCGCACAACTTAATATCTTGTGCGGACAAGATAATATCTTGTCTGCACAAGATAATATCTTGTCTGCACAAAATAATATCTTGTGCGCACAAGATAATATCTTGTCCGAACAAGATAATATGTTGTCCGCACAAGATATTATCTTGTGCGCACAACTTATAAAATAAAAAAAAATCATGTCCCTTCCCGGGTTCCGCATCGATTTATTTTGTTTGTCAGTCTGTTTTTTTTTTTTTTTTTTTTTTTTGTGTGTGTGTGTGTGTTTTTTTTTTTTTTGTTTTTTTGTTTTTTTTTAAGTTGAGGTCAACTTACCCGACAACAATGGAGACCTTGCCTCCGATTTTGTGGGACTTTTACCCGACACTCAGATGGAATGATATCTCAAGCCCTACTGTCCAAAGAATCCGATTGGCTTTATATCCATAGACGGTTCGATTCGCACCACTTTGCCTGGCAAGCTTAATCAAAAGTTCGGTCTGTTTCTGCGTTTTGTGGAAGCACCATGCAGCCTGATCTGTTTCTCCAAGCCCTGATGGGCGGGAGCGTTCGATTTACCTTACTAGCCATTATTGTACGTCGTCAATTTCGCCACCTGTCTTGAGTACACTGAACCTTGGCACAAAATTTTTGGCTTCCTCCGTGCCAATTTTGTAATGTCAGATATCAGATAAAGGAACACAATTTTTCATTGTATCATTACATCCTTTCTGGTTTCTTTTGTCAAACCATTTGCTATATGTTCCATCTTGAGTTACATGTATATTGTATTCTTTAATTATTCAAGTTGATCGTTGAACGTTCAAATTGCGTTGATTTTCGCCACGGGCCAAGTTGCTTTGAACACGAGGCTAAATTAACTGAAATTGTAATTTCACCACACAATTTACTTTCTTAAACTAGTCTGATTATGCTGTCACCTGTTCTTTGCCGTCTGCCCGTCCGTCCGTTAGCTTTTCAGTTTCAAAAAATCCTCTCAAGCTGTCGAAAAGATCGCCTTGAAACTGGGCTTTGGAACGCTGGGGGCGCCTAGTTATGTTCATGTAGATCACACATGTACATATGGCTCGAAAGTAGCTAAACTTCTTCTTCTTCTTCTTCTTCTTCTTCTTCTTCTTCTTCTTCTTCTTCTTCTTCTTGACTCGTACTGCATTTATCCATCCCTTAAGGTACTGGAGCCATTGAGGCATGTAGCTATATTTTCGACCTTACAGAGTGCTCTCCTCTCACCCTTGGACCTAACCAGATTCGAGCGACGTTCCTAAATTATGTAGGAGCTAAGATACGGATTCACTGCCTCGACGATACGGGACTGGTAACAGATACAACGATCATTGCATGTCAGGACACCGGAGAGTGGACTCTTATTCCAGATGAATTTTGCGTAGGTATGATCACTTAAGAACCTTCAGGAAAATACAGGGAATTTTCATCACAAAAAATTTAAACATTCACTGTGTCACGCCGTCGGGTTATCTAATGTCTCTTTTAAGCTCACCTGGACCGAAGGCTCCAGGGGAGCTTATAGGATGGTAGTTATTCTGTCGTCCGTCCGTCGTCTGTCCGTCCGTCCACACTTTTGACAGTTATATCTATGCAGCCTACAGGCTGATCTTTATCATTTCCTATCTGTAGCATGTCTCTGGTGGGGCATTTGTGACATTAGCTTTTTATCGAAATTGAATGAGAACTTTGATTGCTATGGCAACCACAACGTCCAATAGACTTACAATGGGAAAATGCTTGTCATCACCGTAGCACCTTCAGTTTTGATCGGATCTTTCTGAAACTTATATATAAGTAGACTGGGGATGAAAGTTCGAAAACTAGCAAGGTCGGCCCATTAATCATAGTGTTACATGTACGTCCCCTTGATTGCTGAAAATGCCTATTTTTGACATTGTCATCACCGTAGCCCCTTCAATTTTGATCGAATCTGCCTGAACTTACATACAAATAAGTCAGGGTAAAAGGCTTGGATGGGAACCAAAACTAGCGATGTCGGTCGATTACTCACGGAGTTATGTCCCTTACTTTGCTAAAAATGTTTAGTTTTGACCTTGTCATCAACGTAGCCCATTCAGTTTTGATCGGAACTTCTTGAAACACACCAACAAGTAAGTCATGGATAAAAGCTCGGATGAGTTTGAAAACTGACGAGCTCGGCTTAGCTTTCTTAGAGTTACGTCCCCTTAATTGCTGAAAATGCCTTTTTTTGACCTTGTCATCACCATAGCCCCTTCAGTTTTCATCGGATCTTTTTGAAACTTAACATGTATGTAAGTAAGAAATAAAACATCGGCTGAGTTTAAAAATTGGTGAGGTCGACCTTTATTTCAGAGAGGTATGTCCTTCGATTACAGAAAACGTCTGCTTTGACCTTGTCATCACCGTAGCTCCTTCAGTTTTTATCGGATCTTCTTGAAACTTACAATTATTACTTAAATAAATAAGTCAGGGATAAAAGCTTAGACGAATTCGGAAACTGATGAGGTAGCCTATTTATCATAGAGTTATTTCCCTTTGAATGCAGAAAATGCCTAATTTTGTCCGTGTTATCACCGTAACTCCTTCAGTTTTAATCAGATCTTCTTGAAACTTATAGGTAAGTAAATCAGGGAAAAAGCTCGGATAACTTAAAAAACTAGCGATGTCAGTCGATTAGTCACAGAGTTATGTCCCCTACTTTGCTGAAAATTGCTTATTTGCGACCTTGTCATCACCGCTGCCCCCTTCAGTTTTGATCGGATCTTCTTGACACTTGCAAACAAGTAAGTCAGGGATAAAAGCTCGAATGAGTTCGAAAACTGGTGAGGTTGGCTTATTTATCATAGAGTTACATCCTTTTGATTACAGAATACGCCTATTTAATATATGACCTTGTCATCACCATAGCCCCTTCAGTTTATATCCGAAATTCTTGCAAGTTACATATAAGCAAGTCAGGGATTAAATCTGAATGTGTTTGAAAACTGGTGAGGACGGCCTTTTTAACATAGAGTTACGCCCCCCCTTGATTTCAGAAAATGCTAACTTATGATCTTATCATCATGGTAGCCTCTTCAGTTTTTATTGGATCTTCTTGAAACTTTCATGTAAGTAAGTTGGGGATAAAAGCTCGGATGAGTTCGAAAACTGATGAGGTCAGCCTATTTATCATAGAGTTACCTCCCTTTGATTGCAGAAAATGCCTGTTTTTGACCTTGTTATCACCGTAGCCACTTCAGTTTTGCTTGATCTTCTTGAAACTTACAAACAAGTAAGTCAGGGATAAAAGCTTGGATAAGTTTAAAAATTGTAGAATTCGGCTTATTTATTGAAGAGTTATGTCCCTTTGATTTGGTGCAAATGTCCATTGTTGACATTGTCATCATCAAAAGTCAGCTAAATTTTGAACGGATCTTCCTGAAGCTTACATATAAGGATGGGATAAAAACTTGAATGAGTTTGCAAACAAACATTGTTGACACATTACTCATGAAGTTAAGTCCCCTTCTTTGCTGGAAATACCTATTTTGTACCTTGTCATCGCCATAAGTCCTTTAGTTTTGATCGAATCTTCCTGAAACTAGCATATAAGTATGTTGAGAATGAAAGGTCGGATGAGTTTGAAAACTGGGGATGTCTGCCTATCTCTCATAGAGTTACGACCCTTTGAATGCTGAAAATGCCTGTTTGTGACCTTGTCTTCGCATATGTCCTTCAGTAAAAGTACGAACTTCTTGAAAAATTAAATCTATAATCTCAGGTGAGCGATATAGGACCATCATGGTCCTCTTGTTATTGTTTCTTTATTTATTGTCACTTTTATGCCACCGCCTTTCTAAGGGTGGTGGTAAATGCGTAAAGTGTTATAGCGTTAGTAATTTGCGTTCAAGTTTTATTAATTGGTCATACATGTATCCACCAAAATATTTGGCCCCCGCCCATCGGGGCTTGAAGAAATATATGGGCTGCATGATGCTTCCACGCAGAGCTGAAACCGACCCGCAAACGAGTACTGGTAAACCGCTTAGAGGATCTAAGCCTGCCCAGGCAAAGCAGTGCGAGTCGTCGGTCCATGCTTATAAACCCTATTGGTTTCATTGGGCGACAGGGCTTGAGATGTCATTTCATCCCAATGTCGGGTAAAAGTCCAGCAAAATTGGAAGCAACGTCTCCAAAATGACCTTTACAGTGTTGACGGGGGCGCTAAATCTCAAATCAAACGAACGCAAAACCAAATCTTTCAGTTACAGATTCATGTTCTGTCAAGTAAAGCCTTTCCATCGCATATTCACCACCAATGAATTTGAAATGTTAGGTAGGCCAATGTGCATCACGAAAATACGCCTTTACAATTTTGACCCCATTGAACTTAACTTTAATAAAGTAAAACTAGGGTTTCCGGGGGTATACCTTATTTTTCTTATTTCTACTCAAATATATAGATTGTGAGGCGGTTCTAACGAGTGCCAACAATTTATATTTTGAGCAGAAATAAGAAAATTATTACAATTTTTCATCTTAAAATTTTCTTTTTTTTTCGGCGATAAAGGTGGCAATGTATTGGTATAGGTGTGTTTGCGTAATGGATAGGTAATATACTGCCGTAAAATTTGCGTTTAAGTTTTGGTTCCTCAGTCGCGGTTTATTTTTGTTATTGTTTCGATAACGCATCCGTGCGACATAGTGCATTTTTCACATCTCCAAAATGGCTAATTTTTTATGAAAATCCTTGATATTTTTCTTATACATGCTCAAAACATAGGTTGAGGGTGCTCGTTAGAACCGCCTCAGTGAGGCGGTTCCAACGAGTACCCACAACCTATGTCTTAGAGCAGAAATAAGAAAAATAATGTATACCCCCGTAAACCCCAGTTTTCACTTTATAAAATGGGGTTTAGGAGGGTCTTCATTTCACGGACTTGTTCACGTGATGAGTTTGTGTTTGAGTGTGTGTATCGCTTATTTTTTGTTTTGGATAGAAAATTTGCTATTTTGTGGGAAAGATATCGTCCATTTGGCTTTCCCTTATTGATGTTTCCATCAGGGTCTAGTTATTACATGTTTGAGTTTCTTTTCCTTGGGTGTGTGGGCTGACTGTATCGACTGTATCGATTCCTGATCATTGCCTCCACTTCTATTTCGTAATTTATCATTACTCATACATTTTTGACGGCCCCCGCCCATCGGGGCTTGAAGAAATAGATGGGCTGCATGATGCTTCCACGCAGAGCTGAAACCGACCCGCACACGAGTACTGGTAAACCGCTTAGAGGAGGCAAAGCAGTGCGAGTGTCGGACCGTCCATGCTTATAAACCCTATTGGTTTCATTGGGCGGCAGGGCTTGACATGTCATTTCATCTCAATGTCGGGTAAAAGTCCCACAAAATGGAAAGCAATGTCTCCAAAATGACCTTTACAGTGCTGTCGGCGACGTTAAACCTCAAATCAAACAAACACCGTATGAGTTATAGCTTTCATAGCTGGTCAACTTCAGTTTAAATTAATGGAAGAATAGTGGAAAAGATATAGAGTGTTTCCGCTGTCCATACCTCCGTCCAGCGGTACATTATGGGATGCAAGCCACAGTGGCAACTGTAGGGTGCATTTTGCATCCAACAGTGTACTTTGCAACCCACAACGTTTGCACCCCATAATTTTTATGTAGTATCTATTTGTTTAAGACTTTTACCACTGTATATAGTAACTGTATAGGTGTGTAGAAGTAAGCTTGGTGGGGGTACCTTTAAAGTGAGTTAAACATGCATGATTTACATTTTCCTTCCAAAGAAGGGCCATCATTGTGGGGTTCACCCCATATACCTTTCGGCTGGACACTGTGCAACAATGGACAATGTGTCTGTATTTAGTCTGGGCTGCACCCTTCAAATTCGGAAGCTACTCCTTTTAGCTAATTTGCACTGAAAAAAACGTATGCATTATGGGCTCCAGCCCTCAATGCAAAATCGCTCCACAAGGTACCATATTCTCTACCGACCATCCCACTATGTACCTCTGGTATGAGCGGACACCGCATCCGCCCGTGTCCCTGTCCGAGTTGGCCTAAAGCCATTTGCATTTAAGTTTTTTTCTCATCGGTGTCACAACTTCCAGGCAGGGCCATCCGTCTCATTTAGAGACATTTCTAGTTACATGTACATGTATTTAATTATTTTGAAGGGGCGTGGTTTTCTGGAAACCAGAAAGATAGCTACACAACCTTGTCGCCCTTGTACATTGGTGAAAGAAATATGTCAAGTGTATTGAATCCATTTATGTTCCCTGTATATTTTCTACACATACAGAAACGACTCCGCCGCCACCGACGACACCGCCACCCAAGACGACGCCTTCGCCGACAACTTCGTCAACTACGATCATAACAGTCACTCCAGATACGCCAGGTTAGTTATCTCATCGCTGCTTGGCGAATATGCAGTGAAACCCCAATAACTCGAGAGCGGATATCTCGTTTACTATATAGAGGATCTTACACGAGTGGTAATTTCATATGAAATCTATGAAACGAGCCTTCGGCGAGTTTCATAAATTTCATATGAAATGACCACGAGTGTCAGATTCTCTTTATCATATGACCACTTTAAATTGGATTTTATTGCCTTTAAATCTGATATTTTTCCACAAAAAAAATGCATTGTTGACATGGACATCGTCATGACGTTACTTAATCCCGCCAAAGTGTTATAACACGTGTGGTCATACGATTTTTATTACACGACGTTATCCATTGCTTATCAGCGGCGTCATATGATAAGGCTAATTCGAACTAGGTTTTCAGTCCCCAGAGAAATCTTTCAATAGCTTCGGTATCCTTAAATTTGGATATTTGAGGAGGTTTTTCTGATTTTATCTTTAAATTGGTTGATTGTTTTGGGGTTAAGGTCACGTCAACCCTTATGGGTCATTTTGTGTCATCTTCCAGAGAAAGGGAGAAAAGAGATAGGATAGATTGGGAGAAAGAGAACAATAAATGAAACAGAAGAAGAACAGCTACCTCCCCTTCTCATCACGTAACAAGTCCTTAATTTGAATACCCCCACCCTAAACCCCACTTTGTGTAGAGACAACTAGGGTTTAAGTGGGTTATCATTATCTTTCTTATTTCTGCTCCAAGTCATAGTTTGTGAGCGCCCACAACCTATGTTTGCAGTATAAATAAGAAAAATATCACGGATTTGGAGATGTTGAAAAATGCACTATGTCGCACGGGTGTGTTACCTGCTGCAAGGACATATCAGTTGGCCGCCCTGGTGACGTAAGATACACGGCACTTTTGCCTCACCCAACCAACCAATTTATCTTTAAAAGGTATGTTGTGTGCACTTATTAGTAATTTGAGTCGTGATAGCTAAAGATTTATCCTTGTCTTGAAGTTTCTTAACACGTTTTATGTTGAGTAAGTGTTTGAATTTTACGTCCCACCATTAGCTAAGTTATACGGAGACGGGACCTCGGTTTAAAGACGCATCCGAAAGTCTGGATAAGCCAGGGATCGATCCTGCGATCCCTAGTTTACAAGTAGAGTAGCGTATCCACTGCACGACGGAGCCTTCTAAACACGTTTTATGATGATGGTAAGTGTTCCCGTTATAGCAAAATGCGAAAATAACTTTGAAAAAACAAACCGTTAGCAAGTGACGTAACGTAACAAGCAGTTGTGAAGTAACGTTTATTTATAAAATATTTATTTGAGCAATAATTCTTCACTACCTCCACATTTATTTTCGCAATAATTCTTCACTACCTCCATTTATTTTCGCAATAATTCTCATCTATCGCTATTCTTGTCGTTGTGAGGTCAGAGTGTTACATAAGAGGGGTATCTATAGAATCTGGGATGAAACAGTGTTTTCCCAGCAAGGTTGGCAAAAAGCCGGTTAATATGAGTATTGACCAGGCCGGTGGTTAAAACCGGTTTAACCGGTCATACTGGTCAATACTGGTCGATTGGTGGTCGATTAAATCACTGGAGTATATGCATCTGTCCTGTTGCTAAACTGGTCTTAAAAGCTTTCCCCCTACATCATGCACATGTCAGACTATATTTTCATTACTAAACAAGACAAAACAGTTTTTATTAATAACAGTAATTATTTGAGGTATTTTTTATTTGATCAAAAGTCAAATGACATAATTGCTGGTCAAATGAATAGAGGTTGGATTGACTCACTGAACTGTAGACAGGCCTGTCCTTTTCAATCAAACAATCTTTTTAATAATTCTTTTTTTCCTTTATAGGTTAGATTGATTGTTCATATTTTGATTTACAGGAATATGAATAAACTAAATTTATCATGGATCTTGAAGGATTTATGGAAGGTCCTATTTTGTTTGACACAGAAAACAAAAAAATGTTGTACCAGATTGATCCACTCACCTCTTTACCCCACAAATCTTCTTCCTTTTTCAACTTTGAAAATATCAATTATTTAACATAATCTTGATCATAAAATTTTTAAGAAGTTCACATATAATTTTGATGTTATTGGAGAAAATGTCCGCATACATATATTGACAAACAAGTGAAATTCACCTGTCATAATACTTAGGCCTGTGAAGTAGTTCACCTGTCAAAGGCTGTAATTTATTAACCAAACAATGTTTGAAGATTCACTGATGTCTTTTGTATATTTAAAAGTATCTCCAACGAATCCGGGTCGTTTCGCCGGGTCGTTTCGCCCTGAGTCGTTTCGCCCTGATTTCTGGGATGGGTCGTTTCGCCCTTATCGGGTGAGTCGTTTCGCCCGTGAGTCGTTTTGCCGGTGGGTCGTTTCGCCGCAATTATATTTTTAAGGGAGTGACAAACGGAGCGGGTGGGTCATTGGATAGACGGTTGAATGAATAAACGAATGAATAAATTAATGGAGTTGTGTGTTGGTAGATGTACGGACGGACGAACGGACGGTTGAATATGCGGAGATGAATAAGTGAATTAATGAATGAATGATTGATTGAGGCTTCACGTCCTAGTCAACACTGTATAGGTCATTTTGTAGACGTTGCTTCCAGTTTTGAGGGGATTTTTTACCCGACAATGAGAAGAAACGACATGCCAAAAGGACAGTTACTAAGTTACTTTCCTACAAAATGACAGTGATAATTGTGTCTCGTGACGAGGCTCATATCTGATTGTCAAAGACTTTTACATAATGTCTGAGTTGTGCAAAAATACCAGAATTGGTTTATCAGAAAAAAAATGGATTTTATTTTTGTGGAAAATCGATGTTAGCAAGTCTATGTAATGAAGACAACCCCCCCCCCACACACACACACACACACACTAAACCCCACTTACAGCAGTCAGAGGGCTCTCACCACATACACTTTATTTTTCTTATTTCTGTCAATAAGAAATGAGAAAAATATCGCATTTTTACATATAGACAGTAATTTTCACAACCATAAGTCCCATTATAACTGTCAAATCTGGATATATGCATTAAATTTTTCATCACTAGATGCAAGCTTGTTACAAAGTTCATTAACGAAGCTCTTATAGTTCTTGAGAAATAAACTTGAATGGTAGGATGGTCGCTAGGTTTGACGCAATATTTTACAAAGTCAGTGAACCGTGAAAAGTGGGTCAGGGTCAAATATGGATGCTTGAATTATCGCTGCCATCCCAAGATGCAAGTTTGTCCCAAGTATCATTATAAACTCTTACAGTTCTTGAGAAATGAACATAAATAGTAGGGTGAACTTTAGGTTTGACGCAATAGTTTTCAAAGTCAGTGAACCATGAAAAGGAGATGGTCAAATATAGCACCAAAGGAGGCTATTACAATATTTTCCGGGACTACCATGCCCCCATCAACCCCTTTATATACCAAGATATCTAACCTCAACGCATAGGGCTTGAAAAAAAGGGGCGAAACGACCCACAAAATCAGGGCGAAACGACCCTCGGGCGAAACGACCCAGGGTGAAACGACACACGGGCGAAACGACCCATGGGCGAAACGACTCACGGTAGAAACGACCCGTGACCTCTGCAACACCTGTAAATTGCTGTCAAAACAGTGGGTGTGGCAAAGATCTAATTGCCAAATTGACCAATTACATGTCCCTAATAGGGGTATCATAAACTAACACCAGGCTTTATTCCTAATGTGTAAAATTTTTATTTATTATTTATATGCAGTCTACAGTATCTTAGCATCAAGCTATTACTGAAGGTATCAAAAATGAATGGAACCTAAAGACCCAATTTGGAACTTTTTCACTATTTTGGAAGATAACAAAAACACACAAAAAGACAGTGCAAGGTGCAAAGACTGCACTATTGAAGGTAGTGCTAAGGTCTTAAGACTGATGAGTCATAGACAAAAATGCATATGGCTAAAAAAGCCACAAAGTGTTGCTAAGAGGCCATTTGAAGAAATAAAATCTGAACCTGAAACCCTATAAATGATCAGCCTCCAGCAAAGAGACCAAAACGCAAAAATAGTTTCAGTAGCTTTGCCTTTTCAACACTAAAATTATTCAATTGACCACTCAATATTTCAATCGACCAGTATTGACCAATCTGGGAGTATTGACCGGGACGGTTTTAACCAGTTAAAACCGCCCCTGGTTTTGACCACCCAACCTTGTTTCCAAGATCAGACGCCGTTTTCTGCAACGTCTGATTAGGGTCTACATTATTTGCTTAAAACAGTATAAGTCCCCGTTCAGACAATCGACTAGACCTGGCTAATCGGAGCTGAAAATATAATCGATTATCATTCCTGTCATGGCGATCGATAACTTAGGCAGTAAATAGTACTCATCAAATAATCGATTGCAAGCAAATAAGTATTGATATTCATTTTTGTGGAATTTATCGATTGAATAATCGATTATCCGATTAATCGTGCCAGCCTTACAATTGACCCACCAGTGCTGTCATTACTTTGTTGTCCATTGTCTCTTTTGCAGAGCTGTGTGAATCCGCATGGGAGTATTTCAATGATTTCTGCTACTATTTCGTTCCTCAGTTGTTGACATGGACAGAGGCACAGGTTTGTCTAAGAACCCTAGTTACTTACAACATTGCATTGCAGAAGCCTCCGTGGTGTAAAGGATAAACTACTCGCCTTGCAAAACAGGGGTCGTAGGATCGACTCCGAGCTTCTCCAGACTTTCGGATGAGTCTTTAAACCGAATTTCCTTCTCCATATGACCTTAGTTGTTGATGCGACGTTTTGTTTGTTTGATTTGAAGTTTAACGTCCCCATCAACACTGTAAAGGTCATTTTGGAGACGTTGCTTCCAATTTTGTGGGATTTTTACCCGATATCGAGATGAAATGACATCTCAAGCCCTGTCGCCCAATAAAACCAATAGGGTTTATTAGCATGGACGGTTCGCCTCGCACGGCGATTCCTGGACAGGCTTAGATCCTCTAAGCGGTTTACCAGTAAAAGTGTGCAGGCCGGATTCAGCTTTGCGTGGAAGCATCATGCAGCCCATATATTTCTTCAAGCCCCTATTGGCTGGGGCGATGTTGATGCGACGTAAACACACACACACACACGCACACACACACACACACAATGGCACATCCATGGGATATAGTGCATTCTTTCATATCAACAGAACGGCTATTTTTTTTTATAAAAATGTGATTTTTTTTCTTCTTTATACGCCAAACATAGGTTGTTGGTCCTCTGTAAGAACCTATGTTTCGGTTTAAATAGAGGATCTTACATGAGTGCTCATGTATTATTGAATTTATTAAACGAAATGAGGAAAAGGGATAAAATGCGAGGCTTTGCCGAGCATTTTATCCCTTTTCCTGAACGAGTTTAATAAATTCAATAATACATGAGCACGAATGCAAGATTCTATTTATCATATGACATTTTAAACTCATTTAATTCACGATTGTTTACAAAAATGTCAATATTCCGCCGTGAGTAAACGCGACGTCGTTAAGGAAGTCGTACATGTAACGTTACGGGACGTATCTAGCTAATTTGCATAATTAATCCACTAGTGGATTATCGAAAATAATACATGGCGTTATTACACTCTCAGACGCGACGTCATATGATAAACAGTATTTATTGATCAAGAATAATGTACGTAAAGTCAATAACAATCTCAACTAACAGGATATGACAGTATGTTTTAAACTTATATCATTTCATCTCCTGTGTCTTGCAACAAATAGTGTATCCCCCTGTAAATCCCATTTTCTCTATGCATGTATAAAGTGGGGTTTTGTGGAGCGCACTTGTTAACATGTTGTTGTATATTCAGTGGTAATGTTTGCAAAATCGAAATTGTGACACAAACAAACAGTCAAGTATCTTTCTTTCTTTCTTTCTTTATTTCTTTCGACATATACAAGGTCCTTAAAATCTCAATAAAAGAATATTCGCACCGGACCAGCTGACCATTGAACCCGCGAGTGCCTGGACTTGTTGTCAGCAAGTCACGAGTTAGATCCCCACCAGAACCAGTGACATGTACATTTATTTGTGGAGATCGACCATGCAGCACGGTGAATCGAGAAGGGTATATCTCCAGAAATCGCCCCCAGATTTACCTCATGCCCACAGTCAGTTTATAATGATCTGATAAAGTATTGTTTATTTTACCGTCGGGTTTTGCCAATTAACATTAAATTAGTAAATAAGTGTTGACCATTCATGAATTAACAATCCATCTACTATAAGAAGAGGTATTTTATAACATTCTATTGAAAAAACTCAGGTCACTGCATACCCCTCTTTCCATTACGATAACACACCCGTGCGACATAGTGCATTTTTCACATCTCCAAAATGGTCATTTTCCTGATGAAAATCCGCGACATTTACCTTATAAATACTGCAAACATAGGCTGTGGGTGCTCGTTAGAACCGCCTCATTGAGGCGGTGCTAACGAGTACCCACACCCTATGTCTTGGAGCAAAAGTAAGAAAAAATGTATACCCCCGTAGACCCCAGTTTTCTCTATATAAAGTGGGGTATAGGGTGGTCTACATTTCATTGACTTGTTCACGTGATGCTATCAGCTGCTATTCGGATTCGCCTTTAATCATTTTTTTACGTATTATTGCTGATATACATTAATCTTGCAAATATATAAAAATCGCATTTCTTCCACTAACAAAGAATAATAAAGCCTTAAGCATATTTAGGACAAGACAATAAAATCGCATTTCAAACCGTGCTAGGTATTAAGAACCGACTGTATAATTGAGGTTAAACTCCGCTCAGAAAATCTGAATCATCGATTTTTTTCGTTTCTTCCTTTTAATACTCATTTTAGCCCATACATCACTATGGGTAAGTTTTAGACCTGACCCTCCGCCGACTTCTCCAGCAAGTCGTATGCCTCTGCGACAGTCGGGAAAGGCTGTGATTGGTAGGATAAAATTGCAAAACAAAGAAATGAGACCACAGACTAAGTCCAGTTGATGGTGATTGTCAGGTAAAATAATACATATTCAAATCCATGTGAGGCACTTTATATATAGATATGCAATTACGACATACCTTTCATTCGAATTGCTAGATAGAAGCTCACTAGGAACGGGGAGCCACTAGCGCGATGTGCTGTCAACAGTGGTCAAAAGGAATTATACCGATATCAGATGTGTTGTCAGAGCTAATGATTTTCCATGAAGTGATCGTGCAAATAAAATCTAGACGCCCTTGTAATTTACAAGAGCAGTAACCACTTCTATATATGGTTTAAAAGGGTGTGTCGAACCTGTCAGAATGTCTTAGTCGGTGAACGAAAATTGAGATTTTGCAATTTTCTCGAAATAATCGCAGCCTTTCCTGGCTGTCGCAGAGGCATAAGACTTGTATGAGAAATCGGCGGAGGGTGAGGTCTACAACTTTCCCATAGTGATGTATGGGCTAAAATGAGTATTAAAAGGAAGAAACAAAACAAAAAAAAAACAAAAAAAAAAAACGATGATTCAGATCTTCTGAACGGAGTTTAGTTATCAGTTTCTGCCGAAAGAATATTCACTGTACTGGTTAGCATGCACATAAAATGTGCTAAGGTAAACTGACAGACTCGATACGACTTTGTTAGTTTTGACCAGACCGCAAAACACCAATCAAATCGTACCCCCTCAAATCGTCTACAAGTCATCACAAAAACAAACCTTTGTAATTTTGACCCCTGGGATTTACGGGGGTACACATCATTTCTGTAGAACTTGTGTCTCAACAGCTTTGCTTGAAATATGCCTTATATATATACATTGTATATGGCTCGCCGAGGCGGTGCTAATGGGTTCCCACAATCTTTGTTTACTTATAGGAACAAGGTAGAAGTTAAGAAAATTCAGGCAGCATGGTCATGAAATCTGATTATTTACACAAGTCATTTTTGAGGACCACTGGTGGGAGATTCACTGCTAGATACAAGCTCTAGCTCTGAGTTATACAACTCAGTGCTGTGGGTATTATATCCGCCTATAGGTGATACCATATCATTTATTCAAACAGTTGAAACAAACCACTATAACAACGCTTCATCATGAATTATCCTTTCCACTCAAAAAGCACCTCTTTTGCATGTATAAACACCAAGTAAGTGATATTAGAGACAAATGCTTCAGCCAACAACTGGTGTTTATTTTTAACGAATTCTATCACTGTAAAGAGGCTAATAAATTGAGTCCTCTGATAAAAATTGGATCCTTCTGAGAAGGGGGTTCTAGTACTTTGTTCCCTATATTTTAGAGTATGTTTAGAGATATGAAAAAATTATTTATAATTTGGCATTTTTCAATTTTCAATGAATCCAATTGAGCATGCGTGGGACATGCTTTTTCATGCTGTTTCAGCTCGACCTATGCAGCAACGGAATTTACAGGAGCTCAATGGTGCATTAGTTGCTGAATGGAGACTCATTCCAAAGAATCGGGTACGGACTGCATTGGTGGGAGATGTCATGCTGCAATTGATGCCCGTGGACGTCAAACGCGTTACCTCAACAAATTTCCTTTAGAGCTACGGCACATGACGTCTTGAACAGATTAACATTTGACGAAATGAATCAATGGAATTAATGAAAGACGTTTTTTCTATCATTTTGTATCAATTTTGGATACACCTAATTAATTTATCCACAACTTCACATTAAAACATTTGAGTTGTATAGTTACTTTTAAAAAAAAAAAAAAATAATAATAATGATAATAATAGAATAGCTTCATCGTGCGTCATGTCTTGTCATATTACGTACATGTGTGCCATCGATTTTTCAGTCAGCCTGTGAAACTATGACCTCCGAGCTTGCCAACCCCGTTGATGATGGTGAGGAGAATTTTATTGTCAGCATCATGGATACTCTCGATAGATACCCAGGTATTACTTTTATCATACACGGGCCTCCTAGGGCTAGTGGTTAAGCGGAATGCCTCTATTTTACGTCTCCCAAGATGCAAATTGCTGAAACGGAAGGTCAAGTGTTCTTATTTCCTGACACTCCTGTTTTCGCCGACCTCTAATTAATATTCAGCTCCACGAAAGTGAAATTGCCGGTCTTAAAAAAATCTAAAACCCAAACCAAAGAATAAATAGATATAATCATAGATTAATCAAGTATACATGTAACAGGTAATTTCTTCGGTCACCTGACTTCGAAAATGAAATCTGACATGATTTTCTTTTTCTTTTTTTTCCGCAATCGAACTAAACTAAATTAGTAAATTAGTATAAACTAAACTAATCAATTATCAAATTTGCCATTTAATAAAAAACAAACACTTTTTTCCCACCATTGCTGTTAACCTTGATGGAAAATAATGCACGTCTCACTGCGTCTTGAAAGGCTTTTGTTTGTTTGTATTGGAGTGTAATTGCCCAATCAACACCGTTTAGGTCATTTTTGAGCCGGTCAGTTTACCTATCCACACTTTTCCTGGGCCGGCTTACCAGTAGAAGCGGTTAACCAGTATAGTGCACATTCTTTCGCCAGAAACTGACAACTGCCCTTCTTGAATCAGCGGAAGGCTATAGCTATGGTAAAGGAAACAGTTTTATGAAAAGAAACTTTTTTGACCGAGAATATATACATTAACATTCAAGAATATCAATTACTTTACTGTATTGTTGTTTAATGGAACCTCAACCCTTGTGTGTGATTTTGTTTCCCAGACAAAGGTAGAAAAAGACATATATAATATACCGCACAGGATATGAACGTTAGTGAAAGGGGAGAAAGAAGGAAAAGATTGAAGTGTAGAAACAGAAGCAATTATGACATTCTTCTTCTACCCATACCTTCTGCAAGGACAACAGGCCTTGTCAAACTGTAAGCCTATAAGAATCTTATATGGGTGTCAGGGGTGGATTGAAAAATTCGTCCCGAGGGTCACTGCCCGGCATCACGAGGCTTGGCGAGTGATGCCGGACAGTGATCCTGAGGGACGGATTTTTCTATCCACCCCTCACACACATATAGGATTCTTTTTCTTGCATACCTTCCCTGCCTTAGCGCGGATTTTTAATGCTGCAGTCACTTCGGTTACCGACGTCCACCATATTGTGATGACACTGCATGAATGTTTAGTGACGTCAGATACGTCCTGTGACGCCAGTTTTAACGTGAGGTCGTAGTCAACCAGTGCATTTATCAAACGCGCGAGAAGATACGATTTTAGGTAAGAACACACAGGGTTAGAAGAGAATTTCTATCCCAAGCTAAAACTATGGATTTCCTTGTCTGGTTTGCAAGAAAACATCAGTTCGACGCTCCAGTGAAGCAAGATACACTGAACCTTCGCCTCACCCAGTCACCCCAAATCAGAGTATCAAATTGATTTCTTACATGCTTTTGCATGAATGATAGAGATCTCTCAGACTGGTGGAATCGAAATCGATATTGTCACTGTTTCAAACAATGAAAATACAATTTTTATTTTTCACTGTTTTGAATAAGATGTGGGCCCCGTCAAGCGATTTTGGTACTTATCGCCTATGCGAGCAGCGGAGGTTCAGGCGAGCCTGCGCATCCGCGCAGTCTCGCCAGAACCTTCGATGCTCGCTCATACAAGCAGTGAATCAAGAGGAACTTTCAGACAGAAAGCCATATCCCTAGCCCCTCTGAATGGCTGGGCATGCGCAGTTAAAATTTGTCATGACGGAATGTTCGAAGACACAAATTTGCTTGGCGGGGCTCATGTATCATCGAATGGCTGATACAAAAGCATTATTACAACAGTAACTTGATGTGCCACATTGTATCACGTTCAGTGGATGTTTCCAGGTCAACTTATCACACGAGACGCGGAGCGTCGAGTGTGATACGTAAGATCTGGAAACATCCAAGAGGCGTGCCAATATCAAGTGCCGGTCAAGTCACTATACTGATAACATGTTTATCATGTGACGTAGCGTCCGAGAGTATAATAACGCCATGTAATAAAGTCAATAATCCACCAGTGGATTAAGTATGCAAATTAATAAGATACGCCCCGTAACGTTATACGTACTACGTCCTTAACGACGTCGCGTTTACTAATAGCGCATTTTGACATTTTTGTTAAACAATCGTGAAAAAGATGCATTTTAAATGTCATATGATAAATAGAATCTTGCATTCGTGCTCATGCATTATTGAATTTATTAAACTCGTTGAAAAAAATGATAAAATGCTCGGCAAAGCCTCGCATTATATCCTTTTTCCTCAACTCGTTTAATAAATCCAATAATACATTAGCACTCATGTCAGATCCTCTGTTTTTTTTATTTTTTTTTTGTATTGTTTTTACCTTTTTTGCTTCAAATAGTCTTTTTAGTTTTGGGAAACATTGAAGTTACGATCTGCGTGTATGTAACTTCATGTTACGCGTTACAGATTATTTCTTGCACACCAGACAAGGAAATCCGTGATTTTACCCTGGGATAGAAATTTATGTTCTGACCCTGGTGTTCCGACCCCAAATCGAATATAATCGCGTGTTTTATAAATGCACTGGTTGATTACAACCTCATGCGCGGCGTCGTCATGTGTGACGTCACTAAACATTCCTGTTGTGTCATCACAAAATGGCGGACGTCGGTAACCGAAGTGACAGCAGCATTAAAAATTCGCAATAGAAATGGAAGGTATGCAAGAAAAAGAATCCAATATGGGTGTGAGGGGAGGATAGAAAAATCCGTCCCTCGGGATCACTGTCCGGCATCACTCGGCAAGCCTCGTGATGCCGGACAGTGTCCCTCGGGACGGATTTTTCAATCCACCCCTCACACCCATATAAGATTCTTATAATCTTACGCCGCAAAAATGCCGGGGATCGAAAAACGCGAGTAGGGTGATATATTATTCTGCATTTTTGCGTCGGAAAACTGGTAGTAGACAACAGCAGTTCTTGTAGGTATACATGTATAATAAACTAACTTATTACATTTTGAGTAGTGATTTACTGAGATTTCTCAGTGAATTATAAACCTATAATTTTCCGAGTGAATTATTTAGTTTCGAACGTTTTCAGGGTGGGGAACCCACGTGACCGTTTGATATAGTAAACGGAATTTTATGAGGAAAATCGCTCGATTCAGGTACGGTTTTTCCCCGATATTTTGGTTATTACAGCACGCATTTTTACGAATCATATACCAAAGTACCCTGCTCAACTTCCGATTTTTTATGACGTTTGCTTTGAAGGCAGAAAATGCCTGGTTTTCGTGAAATGCTCGCCCAAATTTTTCCCCGAGCCCGACAGACCGTGATAAAGACCACGGCAAACAGCTGAAATCTTAAATTTTTTTGCAAATAGAGTGTTTTAGATGCTCCTCCCGCATCCGAAATTGCAAATATTACCTGTAGCATGTTTCCATGTAACAGTTAACACCGATACACCGTTTGTTTGCCTGTTATGCAAAGTGTTATAAAATGATCCAGTTCACGGTACAAAATCGGGAAGGTAAAGTTCACGGTAATTTCCGCAATTGTGATAACGTAAACGCCAAACTTATAATGCTTTACAACATATCGCAACAACAAGATGGCAATTCACGTGATGTTGGTCATGGGAAATACATTTTCGTTGATACATAATGTATTCAGTTTTTTTTTTCAAAATGACTTCCGCATCTCAGACATGTTGTAAAGACTTCAGATTGAAAACATCTAAACGAACATACGCCAAAACACATGGGCACGACAGCCTATGTTTGTTGTGGAAACAGCTTTTTCCCTCAGACTTATTGGAAGATACATCGATGCAGTACACATGGAACGGCAAAGGAGTTTTGTGTTCAAAAGGTCCGAACAAGTTTCCCATTAAAGCGAACTCAGGCCCTGAGGGTGAAATTTGGGATCCCGTAAAATATACTAAAGCCCGCCAGTAATTGTTACTGGCCGTTTCGAGTCGGTGCAGTTGCTGTGGTGTTGGTCAGTCTGATAATTTCCCCAGTAATGTATATTAATTATTTTTTAGTTATGTAAATCAGTTTCTTTACCTCAAACTGTGTTTTACTCCTTTACTTATGTCATAAATGCTTGTTTGTACCACACTAGAAGTGAAGATGGGGGTTGATATCCTGTTAAGTGTACTTAAATGTTTGCTAAGAAGTAAAGCAATGATCAAGAAAAGCAATGATACAATTAATTTACACTTTCCACCAGAGACACCAAAGGGAAAGAAGCACAAACAAGAAGTAAGTAGATCGTGATGGAATCAACAGCAGAGGAAAGCCCATAGGACACTTGCTTTCCAACAAAATGGCCAACCGGCTATCCAGAATAAAAAAAGACACAAGCGAGACATAAAATAGTAACAAACAATTAAACAAACAAAACGCCACAGAAGAACCGTCTTCGTACGGTCAGTGAAAAGTATTTCACTTTTTTCAGGGAGGGGGGGGGGGTGGGGGGAAGGGGGGCTTAAATCGATCTTACGCAGCTGCAATCCTCGCCCTTAATTATTCTGACGTGGTTTAGACTATTAATTTGTTCAGTCCGCATGAAGGCTTCCTAACTCATCAGTGTGAGGACATACAAATTATACAGCCACAGAGATAAAACAACGTTGAGGACTTGACAGCGCGAAACAAATGAAACGCTGGAGCAAAAGAAAACCACCAGTTAAACTCCCAGGGGCCAGCCCAAAGACGAAACATCAGGTACCAACCAACATTACTTAAAATGAAATTTATGCACGCATTTACACTGGAACCGTCATAGAATCTGAGGCCCGACCAACCGGCGTGCAATCAAAAAGGGTAGAAAAGTTACAAACCGTGATTAGGTTAACTTCGAAGCATGCAGTCTGTCTTATAACATTTATGTTGTACCCAATCTTTTTGCATCGTAAAACGATTTTACGAAATTGGGCACTGTAGTCATCGCAAGTATATATTTTTTCTACCTTTATATACAATCTATAAAAGGGTTATCCTTTGGAAGCAAGAAATACACCACAGAACTGAAATATATGGAGTGAACATGTTTTCTGGGCCAGACTAGCTAGTTTCGGCCAATTAGGCCTCATCAGCGACCCTCAGATATTTTCAAAATTCCACAATGGAATCAATAATCCCAAAGGACAAGAAAATATAATCTACACTATGATGTAGGGCAGGGAGACGTTTTACCGCCGCCACACATTCCCACACACCAGCTGTAGAGAAGCTAAATACGTTCTATAAAAGGGTTATCCTTTGGAAGCAAGGAATACACCACAGAACTGATATATATGGAGTGTACATGTTTTCTGGGCCAGACTAGCTAGTTTCGGCCAATTAGGCCTCATCAGTGACCCTAAGATATTTTCAAAATTCCACAATGGAATTAATGATCCCAAAGGACAAGAAAATATAAACTACACTATGATGTAGGGCAGGGAGACGTTTTACCGCCGCAACACATTCCCACACAACAGCTGTAGAGAAGCTAAATACGTAAAAGGGTTATCCTTTGGAAGCAAGGAATACACCACAGAATACAAGCCACCATAAAATTCAGGTTCCGATAGGCCTTGTTGCAGAAGAGTTTTAAGTCCAACATTGAATTTTGATATCAAATCGGAACGGCGACTATTAAATTTTGAAAAGGCTTTACGTACTTTATGATACTGATACCCCTGATTTAGAACTTAAGCAGTTAACAATTTATTACGAGTGTTGAAGTCAGACACATGACTAAACACTCAGGCAAATTGAATTGAGAAATATAAACACTGTAGGATGTCGCATGAGGAACATCACCATCCAAATAAGGAAAATATACAATCATAAATTCTAAATAATCGCAGGAAACAAATCCATCTACAAAAGATAAACGTAAATCCAAAACCGGGGCCTCGGTATCAGAGGAATTTGCTTTATTTAACTGAAGTTCTGAGGGTTAAATACGACTGATCAAACCACCAAAGTACGAAACGTCAATATTTAATAAATCTTACAAATATCTAGAAGTAGAGCTAAAAGTTTCTATTATTTCAGAGTAGTTATGAGCAGAAAGTGACATCATGAAGTCTCTTTCATAACACTACAAGAACATATCAACTACAAGATGTGCGCAATTCGTACACATAGGAATACCCGTAATTTGTCTAAATAACTTATTACCAAATCTAATGAAAACATTGTCAAGTAGAAAGGTTAGAGCTTCACACACTTTCTGACATGACCATAGTGTATAATTCTTATGCTCTTTAGAAGTGAAAATCGCATTTCTAACATTACACTTGTAAAAAGTCCATTCGGTTAAATCATTAAGTTTTTGTTTTATAAGATTATGTTTGTTTGTTTGATTGAGATTTAACGTCTCCGTCAACACTGTAAAGGTCATTTGATAAGATTATGAGGATGTGTACTAGTATAAAGAGTAGAAAAAATCGTAAGTAGACAGACTATGCTCAACTTACTCCCGTTTACAACATTGATCACCGAATTAATTTAAGGCAGCAGCGATTTTATCCCTACATTATTTTAAATAAATTTTTGAAGGAAACCAATATTAGAGTCCTTCATTAATTTTATTTCTTATCCTAAAATCAGGAATAATTTTTTAATTGGCAAATAATTATATGACCAGCAGCAGGATAGCAATACACTGAGTTTTTACAATCTCAAGTATCGGGAGTCTTCGTATCAATATCAAGATCTGAAACACGTTTATTGAAATTAAAAATGAAAGATCTAACAGGACTAGAAAACATGTACATTTCATATTTTCCAGTTCTGTGGTGTTTTTTTTTTTTTTTTTTTTTTTGCTTCCAATGGATAACCCTTTTATAGAACATATTTAACGTCACTACAGCTGGAGTGCTTTTTGCAGTTTGGTTCACAACTCGGATGAACATTACGAAATTTCGGGTGTTATACACTTCAATTTTACTTGCGCATTAATACAACATACAAATTACCAGTCCGCCCCCGCCCAAACACAGAGCTGAATCCGACCGCACACGAGTAGTGGTAAACAACTTAGAGGAGCTAAGCCTGCCCAGGCAAAGCGTGTGTGCCGGACATTCCATGCTTATAAACCCTATTGGTTTCAATGGGCAACAGATTTTGAGATGTCATTTCATCTCAATGGCGGGTAAAAGTCCCACAAAATTGGAAGCAACGTCTCCAAAATGGCCTATACAGTGTTGACGGGAACGTTAAACCTCAGATCAGTTCCTTAGTGCTGAGGTTGATACTGCGATGTTGACGTCAGTACTCAAGTACTGATTTAAATAACTATTTTATACCTTTAATTTTGCAGTATAAATTTCTATTTTTCTACAACTAAGACTAACTTGTCAGGTGGGACATGTATCTTAGCGAATTTGGTTCCCACTTCTTGTAATATTTTGCAATATTTTAAATTTTGCAAGCTTCGCTACTTTGGACATCTCCATCCTGATTTCCGGGACTTCCGCGGAGCGTGGGCCATGTTTGCTGATGTTGGCTCGGTGGGGGACGCCTATAAGTCCGCGGGTAGGCGTCTCTTGCCAGATGCCTCCAGTTGACCTGTCTCATGAGGTACGTCATCCGGTGTGTGCTCGGAGGGGGATGTGCTGTGTTTGCCGGGTCTTGTCCGTCATCCTTTTGGGTTTCAAAATTTTGGGGTTGAGACACACTGATGAAGATGAAATATCCGAAAGGCCTCTGTGTCACTAAATTTGGTATAGTTACGCCTTAATCAAACAAACAAACAAATTGCCAGTTTTATGACAACACTAATTAATAAGGTGCTAAGTGCAGACTCAAATATATATGGCCAAATGCGCGGCTCAGGCAACAACCTATCTTATCGTCATGCACTACAATCAATGAAAGCGCTTTTTGTGCGATGTTTAAGTTTTGGGGCGTGTAACTAATTATTTGTCACAACTGTGCTAACATATCGTTGGACAGTGACAACTGTTCGAAGTATATTTTGCTGGCATGCTACCATAATGTTGAAATTTCTTGCGTCACGTACTTAGCATATAAGTGTTATGATTTTGTACTCTTTCAGCCCTTTATAGCTAAGTACAGATACCTTTGCAAACATTGTAGGTCCTGGTGAAGTGGCTAATAATGAGACATCTCATTCTGTTCTACATGGTTTGCACTGCTGTTGACTATTACTGACTATACACCCAGTTTACATGTATAAAACGGACGTTTACAAATACAGTAATTGGAGACTGATATTGAGAAACTCGTGTGGAAGCGGTAAAATCTTAACCTGGCCATTTTTAAACGTTGCAGAGGATATGTCGTCTTTTATTCTTATATTTCGCCGCAATTTCACATTTCTTATGACTAATCTGCAGGCAGCTGGTTCATATGAAATGCTGGATCCAATCTCTGAAAAATAAGATAAAATTTTAAAGTCGTCTGCCTTAAGTTTTTGAATGGCACTTTTAAGAGACTAACACGCCAGTACGCTTGGGAAGATATTCATTGTTGGTTTTTCAACATGTATATGCGAGAAAATTTCAAAACAATCACCGGAATGAATGAATCTGAGCATAAAACTGATGAAAACCGGACTACATTTTGTGCTGACTTATATTTCTATGCCGGGGGAGGGGGGCTTTAAAACTTGCAGCACAGCGAACAATCACAGAATGAATCTCTCATTAAAAACTAATTAATATATATTACTGAGGAAATTATCAGACTCAACAACACCACAGCAAAAGCACCGACTCGAAAGGGCCAGTAACAATTACTGGCGGGCTTTGATGAGTTGGGAGGCCTTTTTTGCAATATAGATGATGCTCTTGAAACAAACAAATCGCGGTATACTTGTGTAAGTCTGTTCTGCAGAGTATTCAATTTTAACATTCAGCTAGAACACCAAGTAAACAATTCTTTAAAGGTATGGTCTTTGTTGCCTTCATGCGGCCTGAACAAATTATTTGACTAATTCGCGATGGAAGTAAGGGCGAGGATTGTGGCAACGTCATATCGATTTAAGCCCCCCATTCACCCCCCCCCCACACACACACACACATACACACACACATCGTGGAATTCGTATCCGCTGGCCGTTCCAAGGCGGTTCGTTTGTCTTTGGGTGTTTGTGTCGCTTATATTATCTTATTTTGGCTAGCCTATTGACTATTTTGTGGGAAGGTAACTGTCCTTTTGGCTTTCCGCTATAGATGTTTCCATTAGGGTCCGTTGTTTCATGTTTGTTTTTCTTTCCCTTTGGTGTCTCTGATGGGAGCTGTGGGTTGATTGTGGGTTGATTGTATCGATTTCTGATCATTGCATCCACTTCTATTTTAAGTATACTTTGTAGGATCCAAACCTTCACCCTCTGGGTCTGAGTTCGCTTTTATGGGAAACGCTTTCTGACCTTTTGAACACAAAAACTCCTTTGCCGCTCCATGTGTACTGCATTGATGTATCTTACAATAACACTTTGCATAACAGGCAAACAAACGGCGTATCGGTGTTAACTTTTACATGGAAACATGCTTGAGGTAAAATTTGCAATTTCGGATGCGGTAGGATCATCTATAACACTCTATTTGCAATAAATTTAAGATTTCTGCTGTTTGCCGTGGTCTTTATCACGATCTGTCGGGCTCGGGAAAAAAATTTGGGCGACAATTTCTCCAAAACCAGGCAGTTTCTGCCTTCAAAGCAAACATCATAAAAATCGGAAGCTGAGCAGAGTACTTTGGTATATGACTCGTAAAAATGCGTGCTGTAATAACCAAAATATCGGGGAAAACCGTACCTGAAGCGAGCGATTTTTCCTCATAAAATTCCGTTTACTATATCAAATGGTCACGTGGGTTCCCCACCCTGGTTTTGACGTCATAATTGCTAAGTGACTTTGCTGACGTCATTGGTAACAACAATAACAATGGATGACGTTTGGCGGACAATCTGATAAAATCATAGAAATCAGACTTCAATTTTCGCGTTCATTTGACATTTTTGCGGAAAGACCAGCAACTCGAAGATAAAGTATTATTTTCTTGAAAATATTGTTCTACTTTCGTGACATTTTTGCATCTGTATTTCAAGCACAGGATGATTTTTTGCATTGAATGAAAACAAGATGGCGAATGACTTTCAAACTAAACAACGTCTCTGACTGAAACTATTTTGTTTGGAAATCATAATGGTTGAAGGTAAAACGAGAATGCAAATGTCATTAATAATTTATTTCCTTGTTTGGGTTGATTACGGAGAAATAATTCACTCGTGTTCTAAGAATTTCGTGTAAAAAAAAACAAACTCGACCGCTATCCGGCTCATTCGTTTTTTCCTCGGAAGCCTTAGAATACAATTTGAATAATTTCACCGTAAGCGATAAAAAAATAAAATAAAAAAAAATAAACGCTATATATTTGCTAAAAATGAGAAGCAAATTTGCTCACATTTAAACAGTAAACTTACAATTATCGCTTTCTGTTTTTAGCTCACCTGGGCCGAAAGCTCCAGGGGAGCTTATAGTATAGTGGGTCGTCCGTAGTCCGTCCGTCCACACTTTTGAGCAGTTATATCTCTGCAGCCTGCAGGCTGATCTCAATCATTTCTCATCTGTAGTATGCCTCTGGTGGGGCATTGATGACATTAACTTTTTTTCGAAATCCCTCGGAAACTTTGGTTGTTATGGCTACCACAAAGTCCCATAGACTTACTATGGGAAATGCTTGTCATCACTGTAGCACCTTCAGTTTTGATCGGAACTTTCTGAAACTTATACGTAAAGTGGCTAGGGATAAAAACTCGGAGGAGTTCGAAAACCGGCCAAGTCGGCCCATTTAACATTGAGTTACGTCCCTTTGATAGCTGAAAATGCCCATTTTTGACATTGTCATCACCGAAGCCCCTTCAGTTTTGATCGGATCTTTCTGAAACTTAAATGTAATGGGGCTGGGGATAAAATCTCTAAAGCGTTTGAAAACCGGTCAAGTCGGCCCATTTATCATAGAGTTACATGCCTTTGATGGCTGAAAATGCCGATTTTTGACCTTGTCATCACCGTAGCCCCTTCAGTTTTGATCGAATCTTTCTGAAACTTATATGTTCGGTGGCTGATGATAAAACCTCGAATAAGTTCGAAAATTGGCCAAGTCGACCTCCTTTTCATAGAGTTGCATTCCCTTTGATTGCTAAAAATTGCCGATTTTTGACCTTGTCATCACGTAAGCCCCTTCAGTTTTGATCGGATCTTTCTGAAACTTATATGTAAGGTGGCTGGGTATAAAACCTCGGATGAGTTCGAATACCGGCTAAGTCGGCCTGTTTATCATAGAGTTACGTCCCTTTGATTGCTGAAAAACGCCGATTTTTTACCTTGTCATCACCGTTGCCCTTTCAATTTTAATCGGCTGTTTCTGAAACTTATATGTTAGGTGGCTGGGGATAAAACCTTGGATGAGTTCGAAAACGGGCCATATCGGCCCATTTATCATAGAGTTGTAACAACCCTTTGATTACTGGAAAAGCCAAATTATGACATTGTAATAACTGTAGCCCCTTCAGTTTTGATCCTATTTTTCTGAAACTTATATGTAAGGTGGCTGGGAATAACACCACAGATGAGTTCGAATACCGGCCAAGTCGACACATTTATAATAGAGTTAAGTGCCTTTGATTGCTGAAAATGCCTATTTTCGACCTTGTCATCACTGCTGCCCCTTCAGTTTTGATCTGATCTTCATGAAACTTACAAACAAGTAAGTCAGGCAGAAAAACTCGGAGGAGTTTAAAAAAACTCGTGAGGTTTGCCTATTTATCATAGAGTAACATCCCTTTGATTGCAGCAGTTAATTATGTCATCACCATAGCCTCTTCAGTTTATGTCGGATATTCTTATAAGTTACATATGAGCTGGTCAGGAATAAAAGCTTGAATGAGTTTGAACATCGGTGATGTCAGCTGATTTGTCATAGGTTACATTCTACATGATTGCAGAAAATGCTTATCATGGCTGGGGATAAAACCTCGGATGAGTTCGAAAACCAGCCAAGTCATTTATTTTAGAGTAACGTCCCTTTGATTGCTGAAAATGTCGATTTTTGACCTTGTCATCATCGTAGCCCTTTCAGTTTTGATCGGATCTTTCTGAAACTTATATGTAAGGTTGCTGGGGATAAAACCTCGGACGAGTTCGAATACCGGCCAAGCCAGCCCATTTATCATAGAGTTACGTCCCTTTGATTGCTGAAAATGCCGATTTTTGACCTTGTCATCAACGTAGCCCCTTCAGTTTTGATCGGATCTTTCTGAAACTTATATGAAAGGTGGCTGGGGATAAAATCTTGGATGAGTTTCGAAAACGGCCAAGTTGGCACATTTATCGTAGTGTTATGTCCCTTTGATTGCTGCAAAATGTTGATTGAAAGTTGATTTTTAAAAACAGGTTTCTTTGTCAACACATTTCTACTTCCGCTACTGGACCGCGTTACTCCACTTCCGCTGTTCGTTCGCTGCATAAAATATTCCAAAGGAACTCTTGAAAATTAATTTTGCAGCCATGTAACGTCTTTCAAAATATTTCATTTTTCGAGACTTTATACGGATTGAATATAAATTGGCACAGAAAGACTAATTTTGAAAAGAAAACATTACCCTGGGACAATTGTTCTACGCGTTTATGCAACTGGTTTGAGATTTTACTCTTTCATCCCTGGGTTTCCGAACAGGACTCTTCTCGCTTAAAATATTCTTGTAGAAAGGGATTTCTGAGAAGTTCACTGACATGATGGCAAACAGTGTACATGGATATTCTGGCGAGACGTGCTAGCTATGTGCCGTCTTCTCAGGATCTGCAAGGTTTGCATAGATACAGTGTATTTCTACCTCGGCGTCTGCACCGGTCTACAGGGTTAAAAGGGTTAGCTCGCTTCTCTGTGTTTATCTGTGGCCAACTAAACTACTCTTTACTGACCGACATCGAACACAGTCATTCACCTGCTTTCGAGAGATCCAATTGCTAAATATGTGCTGTTTAAGGCTTTAAGCTCTGAGTTTAAGTTCCGTACTTTTAGCAAATAGTGAAGACACCGATCAGACGCTACATTATGTGGCCTCTAATCTGTGTTTCCGAATGTCCCAGTATTGAAACAATTGGCATGTATGGGTAATTGTACATGGTGGAATAAGCGTATTTTAATTCGCGTTTGGTAGACAGTCTGAAGTTCGCTGATCGTGGCGTCTGATCGGGGTTATAATGTTTAAATCAAATGGTTTATAAATAATCTTTTTTTTTTTCGTCAAGTTATTCTCCTCTTTAAGTTCTCACGCCAGGTGGAACATAGCTCGGAGCGCGTTTGGTAGACAGTCTGAAGTTCGCTGAGCGTGGCGTCTGATCGGGGTTATAATGTTTAAATCAAATGGTTTATAAATAATCTTTTTTTTTTTCGTCAAGTTATTCTCCTCTTTAAGTTCTCACGCCAGGTGAAACATAGCTCGGAGCGGCTGCACAACATATGTGCATCTTCGTAATAACGCGACGTTTATGCGACGCTGCTAAGACGTCATGGGCCCGCTTGGAGAACTTCTCTGTAAGATTTTTAGCAGATGATACAAGCAAAGAATGTACTGAGCTTATTTATAAATTTATGGTTTACCACGAAGAAATTAGCAGACACGTTTATCTTTCTTCCTTTCTTCCTTTTTTCGTGGGGATGGTTAGGTAAGGCAAAGGTGATGTGTATCTTGTGTCACTGGGGTGTCTAGCTGATATTGACTTACATTTGGGCAAGGCCTGTTGTCCTTGCAGCAGTTAATGGTAGAGAGTTGGGGTGTTGTGATTTCTTCTGTTTCTACATTTCCATTCATTTTCCTCTTTCTCCTCTGTCCCTCACTTTCATTTTATCTACTATCTCTTCTATCTCTTTTCTCCCTTTCTCTTGGAGACGAGAAAAAATATCCACAAGGGTTGACCTGTCGTTACAATCATTTTTTTTCTTCGTCGAATTTTTTAACCCTCTTGGACCTTCTCAACAAAATATCTAGATAACTGCTCGATCAACGACTGACATTGTTATCGTAATAATTATTCCTCATAAATCAACTTTCCTCAGTACTTTCAGTACTTTGATTTTTTACCTTGCCAACACCGAAGCCCCTCCAGTTTTGATCGGATCCTTCTGAAACTTATATGTAAGGTGGCTGGGGTTAAAGACACATTTTTCGATTACATAACTTCCTAATGACCGTTTATTAAAGAATCCAGCATTGAGATAAAATATACTTGGGGTATTCAGGCTGTCATACAGGTAGGGGACCAAGAGAGGGTAATAAATTAACTAGGGATATGACTTTGACAAATGACATCTATTCATTTACACCTAAGTCCTTATTATGATTTGCATGGAAGAAACAACAGCACTTTTTCCGATTTTATATTTAGTAGCCATTATTTATAATCATTACAGAAAATGCCAATTCAAATATATTGGTAAATTTTTTCCACCAAAAATGATTTTTTTTAGATAAAATCCTGATGTTATTTTATTATTTCTGCTCTAAACATATATTGTGGGTACTCATTAGAACCACCGCGGCGAAGCGGTTCAGACGAGTACCCACAATTTGTTTTTACAGTGTGACTGCTCATAAAAACTGCTTCCATGAAGCGGTTCTAACGAGGACACACAATATAAGTTTTTGAGGAAAACGGAACATCCCCTAAACCCCACTTTCTATTGAGCAAATGGAGGTTTAAGGGGGTATACATTATTTTCCTTATTTCTGCTCCAAGTCATAGGTTGCGGGTGCTCGTTAGAATCGTCTCATTGAGTCATACGTTGTAGGTACTCATTTGAACCGCCTCAATGCGGCGGCTCTAACGAGCACCCACAACCTATGTTTGCAATATAAATAAGAAAAATAAATTTAATTGTGTTTGTTATTTAAGTTATAAACTTGAAAAGGTGAAACATAAAATCTTAAAAAAAAAATCTTTTTTTTTTTCTCTTTTCTGATATGATTGTGTCTAAAACAAAGAACATTTCATAGTTCCATCTTGACTGAAACTATAAAATGCTAATGTTTTAGACATTATATGATTTGTGTATCACATACTTTCAACCAAAATAAAATAAATAAATAATAATAAAAAAAAAATATAAAATATATAAATAAAGGTAAATTGATTGATTAAATTTTGAGGTTAATCAATTCATTTACCATGTTTGTTTACTTCTTTGCACTTTTGAGTAAACGAAACAATGGATATCAGTGTTTTTCTTTACTTTATTTTAAAATAAAAAAGAAGTTATTTAAACAATATGTTGTTGGAAACAATCTCAGTAAATTATACTATCACTCAAGTACCCTTATTGAGCCCCCTATTAAACAAGAAATCTGCTCATAATCACCTCATAATCACTTAGATAAGATAAGCCTTTGATGTGCACTATGGTCCGAAGGAAATGTTTATTGAAGATCATTAGACAGGCCACCCCTTTTATATAAGGAAAAAAATGTGTCTTTAAAACCTCGGATGACTTTGAAAACCGACCAAGTCGGCCCATTTATCATAGAGTAACGTCCCTTTGATTGCTGAAAATGCCAAATTTTGATCTTGTCATCACCGTAGCCCTTCAGTTTTGATCGGATCTTTCGGAAACGTATATGTAAGGTGGCTTGGAATAAAACCTCGGATGAGTTCGAATACCGGCCAAGTCGGCACATTTGTCATAAAGTTACGTGCCTTTGATTGCTGAAAATGCCAATTTTTGACCTTGTCATCAATGTAGTCCCTTCAGTTTTGAACAGATATTTCTGAAACTTACAGGTAAGGTGGCTGGAGATAAAAACTCGGCCGAGTTCTAAAACTGGCCAAGTCGGCCCATTTATTATAGATTTACATAGGTTTGATTGCTGAAAATGTTTATTTTTTACCTTTTATCACCGTAGCCCCTTCAGTATTGATCAGATCTTTCTGAAACTTATATCTAATGTGGCTGGGGATAAAAATTTGGATGAGTTCGAAAACACGCCAAGTTGGCCCATTTATCATAGATTTACGTCCCTTTGATTGCTGAAAATGTCTAGTTTTTACCTTTTCATCACTGTAGCCCCTTGGTTTTGATCGGATCTTTCTGAAACTTATATCTAACTTGGATGAGTTCGAAAACATGCCAAGTCGGCCCCCTTTTGACCTTGTCATCAACGAGCCCCTTTAGTTTTGATCGGATCTTCCCGAAACTTACATACAAATAAGTTAAGGTAAAAAGCTTGGATAAGTTCGAAAGCGATGTCGGTTATAAGTTATGCCCACTACTTTGCTGAAAATGCTTAGTTTTGTCCTTGTCATCACCCTAGCCCCTTCAGTTTTGATCGGATCTTCTTGAAACTTACAAACAAGTAAGTCAGGGATAAAAACTTGTATGAGTTCGAAAACTGACGAATTGGCTTATCTATCATAGAATTACATCCCCTTTACTTCTGAAAATGCCTATTTTTGACCTTGTCATCATCATAGCCCCCTTCAGTTTTCATGGGATCGCCTTGAAACCTATATGTAAGCAAGAAAGGGATAAGACCTCGGCAGAATTAAAACATTGGTGAGGTAATCCTATATTTCAGAGAGTTTTGTCCTTCTTAATTACAGGAAATGCCTATTTTATCCTTCAGTTTTATTGGATCTTCTTGAATGTTTCATGCTAGTAAGTCAGGGATAAAATGGATGAGTTCATGAAGTGATGAGGTCATCCTACTTATCATAGAGTTACATCCCTTGGATAGCAGAAAATGCCTCTTTTTTATTTTATTTTATTTTTTTTTTATTATTATTTATTTTTGATTGGTGTACTCCTTCAGTTTTCATCGGATCTTCTTGAAATTTATATGTTAGTCAGTTAGAGATATAAGTTCAGACCGGTTTGAAAACTAGCAATGCCAGTCAGTTAATCATGAAGTTCTGTCCCTTTGAAACTTACAAATAAGTAAGTCAGGCAGAAAAGCTCGGAGGAGTTTGAAAACTCGTAAGGTTTGCCTTTTTGTCACAGAGTAACATCCCTTTGATTGCAGCAGTTAATTGCTTATTTTTGACCTTGTCATCACCATAGCCCCTTCAGTTTATATCGGATCAGTAGTCGCAGATAAAAGTGACAAGGCGGAGCTACTCGGGTGTTGTCAACTTGTCAAATTCGCCGAGTCCACCAGAAGATTCGGTAGAGTGCCTTTTGCATGCTTTCTGCAAGCGGACCAAATGGCCATACACGCCACTGCTTGGTTTGTGTTATAGTTGAATTCACACAATCAGGTGAATTGGTTTATTTTTTTGTTAATAGAACTTTCCAAAGGCAGGTTCAAACGATAGCTCCGTCTAGCCAATCTTATCTGCGACAACTATACATATAAGCCAGTCAGGAATAAAAGCTTGAATGAGTTAGAAAACAGGTGAGATCAGCTGATTTATCATAGAGTTACATTTTACTTGATTGCAGAAAATGCTTACCATGTCATCACCTTGTCCTCCAATAAATCCTTCAGAAAAGGTTGGCACTTGCTAAAACTTTGAATCTTTAAGCTCAGGTGAGCGATACAGGACCAGCTTGGTCCTCTTTTTTTTTTTTTTTTTTCACTCAGACGATCGTTCAGCTTACATTGCAAAGACGAACTCGATCCTGCTTATATACAGCATTAAGGTAATACAACCATGCGACATAGTGCATTTTTACATCTCCAAAATGGCTACTCCGTTTTCTTATTTATACAGCAAACATAGGCCGTTGGTGCACGTTAGGAACGCTCACTCGAGGCGGTTCTGACGAGTGCCCACAACCTATGTCTTTGAGACGAATTAAAAAAAAAATAACCTATACATCCGTTTTCTCTATATAAAGAGAAGCCTCCGTGGTGTAGTGGATACGCTACTCGCCTTGTAAACAAGGGATTGCAGGATCGATCCCTGGCTTCTCCAGACTTTCGGATATGTCTTTAAACCGAGGTCTCCTCTCCGTATGACCTTATCTGTTTGGTAGGACGTAAAACTCAAACACTCACTCATTCTCTTTATAAAGTGGGATTAAGGGAGATGTTTATTTTACGGACTTGTTCGTATGATATGGCCAAGATCAGTATAACACAAAGAAATATTCTTGCATAAATATCTATGCGCATGGCTGTTTGAAGCCATTGTCAAATGGACCGAAAGCCGTGCTCAAACAGCAAAAACCATGTTCAAATCATGAAATTCGCGTTCTGTTTGAACATTGTGTTTGAGCTTTTGATATAACAAGACTGGCCTTGCTTTGTTTACGTTACGTTGAGCGACGTAACGTTATCGCCCTGAACGTAGCGTTTTAGGGTTCAACGATGACGTCAGATGGTTACTGCGTAAAAACGTCATTGTAAACAACATTCTGAACTGTCCGCCATGTTGGTTCGCCTGTCGCATTTGAAGAGTTTATATGGAGCTTTTGGGCGTTTTTCGTCAAATTGTGCTGTCGGAATCATAAGTTATGCAGGAACAACGATCATCCATGGTTATTTCATTGCATTAACATTTGTCGGATCCCTCGGAAGATATTTGAACATTCGGCCTGGCGGCCTCATGTTCGAACAGCTTCCTCGGGATCCGGCGAATGTTAATGCAAGAAAAAACATGGTTGATCCCTATATTATTGCACGACATACCAACCTGGCTGTGGGGCGAGAGGCATTTCAAAGTTCAACAAGAGATGGGTCAGATGCTAAGCATGCAGTAGACGGTAACTATGGCGACATGTGGGACCCTGGCACATGCTCCCAGACAGAGGAGCAGGACATGCCCTGGTGGCTGGTAGAGCTAGACCAGGAGTATGAGATACACAGGATTGTGATTAAGACAAGAGGCGATTGTTGTGGTTATAGTCCTGATGATGATGATGATGGCGGTGATGATGATGATGATGATGATGATGATGATGCCGACGATGGTGATGATGATGATGATGATGATGATGATGATGATGATGATGATGATGATGATGATGATGATGATGATGATGATGATGATGGTGATGATGATGATGATGATGATGACGATAGCGGTGGTATTTGTTTTTTTCAACGTATGATAGGTTCTCAGCTTGTTTTAAAAGAATTTCGACTGTCATCCTGTTCTTGTAATGAATATACCTTTAAACATCACTTAAAATGGTAGAAGTTGGGTTGAAAGAGGTCAACAATATTTTTCTTAGTCTTGCCCAAAACAAAGATCGTCGCTACTCGTTAATCTGCCTCAATGAGGGGGTTCTAACGAGCCCACATTCTGTGTTTGTAGCAGAAATAACAATAATATCATGCATAGCCATACAAAAATGTTACCTTTGGGAATGTGAAATGATACCCCGGCTTTATTATGTAATCTTCATACATTTTATTAGTTTAAAGCGCAATTTGTGACGCCTGAATTATCTACATGTCCATTTTGGATCAGTTGTTCAAACCCAACACCATCGTTAGTTAACCTATGGAACAGTATTTAGGTAAAAACTCAATTATGCAACATTGAGATTGCAATATGCAATTTTGATATTGTGTTATGCTTTATTCAGTTACAATTGTGCAACACTGCATTATGATATTCATTTTTGTAGTCTGATTTTGGAATGTGTGTAGTTTTCTTTCTGTTTCTCGTCCTATTTTGCAACTTGAAATTCCGATTCTGCTTCTTCTAGTTCCCATTATTCTCGTTCAGTGGCGCTGTGATCGTTCTTTCGTACCGTTCCCGTAAACGTCCGCCTGTATTCGGCAGATACCCAAAAAATATGAAAGCGTATTGGTAACACGGAGGAGTGAAAGAAATGAGAGAACTATATTTTTGGCATAAAACGGACGATTTGGAGACACTACACCCTTCCCGATAAAATCATTTACACATAATTTTTATTTTATATGTCAGACCAGGAATCAGCTTTGCTTGGTTTGTTTTGTGTCCAAGTTTTATCTAAATATATCGCAAATGTGTTCAGGCCATTGCACCTCTAGAATATAAATTTGTTTTAAATACTTATACTAATTGTGTATGGCGCAGAAAGGCTCCTGTCCAAATCGTGTAGACCTTTGTGAGAATGCTCCTTTATGATCACTTGAAAGCAAACATAGCTACAACTCTCTTTAGTGAAAATGCTTTCAGATGAACTACGACTTACGTCCCCTCTAACATTTATTTCTGATTTAGGGCATATCCAACGGAATTTCTAAAACTAGGCATTTTGGTTCTGTTGTTTGATTTGATGTTTTAACGTCACCGTCAACACAATATAGGTCATTTTGGAGACTTTGCTTCCACTTTTGTGGGACTTTTACCCGACACTGAGATGAAATGACATATTAAAGCCCTGTCGCCCAATGAAACCAATAGGGTTTGTAAACACCGCTTTGGCTCGGTAGACTTAGATCCTCTAAGCGGTTTACCAGTACTGGTGTGCGGGTCGGTTTCAGTTCATGCAGCCCATCTATTTCTTCAAGCCCCGAGGGCCGGGGGTCTGATTCCCTGTTTATTTTGTCACATGTTTATATAGATGTTCGTAACTGTTTGTGTTAAATGCATTCATTAATTTATAAGAAAATAGAAAACTATCTGACTTTTTATACTAGATTTTTGGCTTCAAGTGACAAAACGCAAAGGTTTCCACTTTTTTGACAAAACACAACGCGAAGCAAATACTTTCATACCGGAGTGCAGGTGGAAAACCCGTACCTGCTACAATGTAACATATCAAGCGCTGGAAGCCTCTGTGGTGTTTTGGTTATGCTACTCGCCTCAGTAACCAGGGATCGTAGGATCGACCCCGGGCTTCTCCAGAATTTCGGATGAGTCTTTAAACCCAGGTCCCATATCCGTATGACCTTAGCTGTTGGTGAGACGTAAAACTAAAACGCACTCACACACCAAACGCATCCCAGCATTAAACACATCTTTATAATTCTGACCCCCTCCCCCCCCCCCCCCTCACACACACACACACACTTGATCC
The DNA here is from genome assembly GCA_963580285.1 of Lucinisca nassula. Classification (NCBI taxonomy): domain Eukaryota; kingdom Metazoa; phylum Mollusca; class Bivalvia; order Lucinida; family Lucinidae; genus Lucinisca; species Lucinisca nassula. The sequence goes on from OY757017.1 coordinate 32,216,701, forward strand.
CCACTTTTATAGAGTAAAACTGGGATTTACAGGAGTAAACATCATTTTTTTTCATTTCTACTCCAAAATATAGATTGTAAGTACTCGTTAGAACCGCATCGAAGAGGCGATTCTAACGTGTACCCAAAATGTATATTTTAAGCAACAGTCAGAAAAATATCATCACGACTTTTCATCTTACAATTTTTGTTGTTGTATTTTTCGACGGTAAAATGTACAAATCTAATGCATCAACAAGAAATATCTTTAAAAAAGATATGCGGCGTAGATTTAATTGGAGGGTTGTTTAGAAATATGAGCTACAATAGTGACAGCAACAGTTGTCTAGCTATGAACTGGTTTACTGTATTCAAACAATTCAGATGTCACCCGAGGTAAAATAGCTTTGCAGAGGGCGGTGTCCCGCCTGTTTGAGCTAAGGTCAATGTAAAAGGTCAAGGTTAAAAACATGACCTCATTTCATTTATGATCTCAAGTATATGCACAGTGAATAAGAAAACTTTATCATTTACTATTTTTGATCACAAATTCTAGGGTTAACATTTAGGGTTGTCGCCATGGTGAACGTAAACGCATAGACGGACGAACAAACGGACGAGCAGACAAACGGACGGAAACTTGATATTATGTGCACCTAACTAAAACTCAAATTACACGTATTCCTTTTCAGAATTGATATAACATTAATGATATTCGAAAATGTCCATTTTGTGTTAAAATGGAGGACATAAAGTATGCTGAAGACAAATGATACACTGCAACTTTTCTTGGGCATATATTGTAAATTAAACATCTGTCAATTTGTAATGCGATTATTACATTTTTTTGTCATGCTATATCTCTTATTGGTTTCATTGGGCAACAGGGCTTCAGGTGTCATTTTATCTCAATGTCGGGTAAAAGTTCCACAAACTTGGAAGCAACGTCTTCAAAATTACCTACACAGTGTTGATGGGAACGTTAAACCTCAAATCAAACAAACAATTCCTTTCGCAGAAAATTCTGAGGTCTCGGGTTCGATCCCGGGCCGCGACATACCAAAGTCGTTAAAAATGGTACTAGCTGCTCCTCGCTTGGCACTCAGATTTACGGGGTAGAGCTAGGACTGGTCGATCCAGTGTCAGGATAATGTGACTGGGTGTGGTATCATGTAATGTGTCTGGGACATGATACTCCAGTGAGGCAGCACTATAAACGTGAGCATTGAGCTCCCTGTCGCAACCAGACACCGTCGTGATATGACTGAAAAATTGTTGAAAGCGACGTTAAACCCGAATTCACACACACAATTCGCAGAAAATTCTTCCTTTCGCGAAAGGAACCTTCCTTTCGCGAAATGGTTCCTTTCGCTATATAGACCAACCACGTGAAATTAGGTCAAAATAGCTATTCACCGCAGCAGTTTCAGAATTCACTAGAAACACAATTATACATATGACGTATGGTCATCAAAGGACAAGACGGTGAGCAAGCCGAAACTGTATATATTTTTCATTCATGTCTCATATAAAAAAATGAAACATTTCCTAGTTTAAAACTTCGGTAAACTGTCGTGTTTTTTTAGTAGATTTATTTATGCAAATCATTGACCAATGAAATGGTCATCTCCTTGGACATGTGGTTTTATTGACCAATGGAATAACGAAAAATGTGGGACAAAAGCAAAACCATAACGGCCACGCCGTAAAAACATTTTTTTTTTCTAGATTCTGTACACTTTAATAATAAGTGAATAAATAAATAAATAATGTCGTTAAGTTCCGCCAAGTAAACCTGGGTACGCTATACGCGGTCTAACTGTAATAAAACAAGAAGAAGAAAAAACTTTGGCGTAGACCTAATACATGGAAATACATGTAAGTACAAAATGGTTTGGATTCAGCCACTCCATTTGCCAAATCGTTACATGTAGAACTTGAAGAAATATGTAGTAGGCTGGTTAAGACAGTCGCGACACTAGCTCAGCAAGGTTTTGCTGGCTGAAGACAGACGGACGGACGAACTGACAGACGACTAGCTCATATTTTTGCGTTGTGATTCTGTTGAATGAAAGCCATCATGCCCAAGTCTAACTTATGACGACAGACGGACATATGAATACGACCGCTGTCATTGTGACCACAGGTGCGTTTCTATGGTTGTGGGTCGGGGCTGGGTATGAGTAATTAATGTTCACATCATAATAACAATGGGAATTGAGGCACTGGTTGTTGTATACCAGTTTCCCCGTATGGTCAGCTGGTAAGGTCCCAGGGAACGAATCTATGCCTGCAAACAGGGAAACCATCGCTCGATTATTTCCTGAGGGGATATATACATACTTCTATAATATCCAAACATTTGAGTTTTGAGTGAGGTTGCAATTAGTAACTAATATCTTTATAAGTAACACCTCAGAAGGATCAGATTTATAAAAATTGTATGAATTAATCAATTTTAACAATCTATGCTCATTTCAAATCCATGGATTCGGCACAAACTAATCCCTCATGGTAATTTATTTTAGTAAATATTCAACGATTGAGTATTTTCCCCTTCGTCAAACAAGTATTAACTTTTAAATAAAAATCCTGTTTCTCATAAATATATAAATAAGGAACCCCGCTGTAAAATTTATTTTAAAGATGCAAACGTACACATTATTGTAAATATCCGAATTATTATATAGCTGGATAAAATTTATTGCTGCTGGCTTGAATTTGGTATGCCCCTGGAAAAGCGAATGCGATCTTCTCAAACGGACGCTTGTCATCGGAAAAAAATACGGCAAATCCACGGTCATTACCGAACGTTACCGTCACCTCAATGACTGGTACCCCGTCTAACCACAGCAGAATCGAAACTGAATATTGCAAAATAGGACGTCCAAATGCCATATTTAAATACAAAGGTCTCAAATTAGAATGTGCATGTTGCATATTCGAATAAAGTAGTAAGATATGGAAAGGTTCATAATGCAAAGTCCGGTTTCAACAATTCATTTTGTAATTGCACATTGCATAATTGAGTTTTTACCTTAAGGACTATGAAAATGTCTTCCTGGCACGTGGGCTTAAATTCATGGGTGTTTAGCATGTTGACATATTTCTAGAAAAACAACCAATGATGTTCCAAATTAAAAGAATAAATATAAAACATGCATATTAAAAAATGTATTTTTGTTGTTGGAAGAAAACAATAGATATTCACTTTGTAAGAAAATTACATTTAAAAATGGTCCATTTTTGAACGTATGTTTCTCCATTGTCCTTCATTAGAAACATACCATTTTTACACCAAAATATACTTTAGTGTGTGTACTAGCAACGACGAGACGTGATTTTTCCAAAAACTGGCATTATAACATTATATCTATGCCGATAGAGCCCCTATCAACATGTACAGTTCACTATACATTGTCATCCATGTACACAGTATGACGCACGGATTAAATTTAGCACTGGGGTAAATATGCGTAGCGATAATAAAAATTCTGTCAAATCGTTATTATGGCTTTTGGACAAATCAAACAATTTTCCCCTCTTGTATTTATTTAATGCATAATAATATTTACCAACTTAACGGAAGAATAAAGGAAATCATGATCGAGGCATAAAAATAGTTAGAATAAAATCCGTTGTGCAGGATATTTTTACCCACGATTAGCATGTTTATACCCCTGTTTTACCTGGAGAATTTACCAACCATGTATACAGTAATGGCTGTCAAAAAGACCGTTCGATGGGTGTTTAAAAGAATGGATATATTGTTATTGTGGAAGTTTTTGGAAAAACTACTTCTCGTCCTTGCTAGGACATGGAATATACTTTAGGTTAATGTAAAAACTGAATGTTTCCGAGGAAGGACAATGGAGAAACCGATGTTCAAAAATTGACCATTTTGAAAGGTAATTTTCTAATAAAGTAATTTATTATTTTTTTCTTCTAAAAACAGAAATACACTTTTTAATAAGCATATTTTATGATTATTCATATAATTTGGAACATTATGAGTTGGTTTTCTAGAAACTTGTCGACATTATAAACAACCGTAGATTTTAGCTCACGTGTCTGGTTGACATTTGCATATACCTTAATACTGTTCCATATTAACCTAGCGTTACCACTTTGATCATTTATATAGAGGATCTTACATGAGGGTGCATGTATTATTGAATTTATTAAACGAGTTGAGGAAAAGGGATAAAATGCGAGGCTTTGCCGAGCATTTTATCCCTTTTCCTCAACGAGTTTAATAAATTTAATAATACATGAACAAAGCCTCGCATTTTATCCCTTTTCCTCAACTCGTTTAATAAATTCAATAAGACATGAACACGAATGCAAGATTCTATTTATCATATGCCATTTAAAACGTATTTTATTCCCGATTGTTTACAAAAATATCAATATTCCGCCATTAGTAAACGCGACGTCGTTAAGGACGTAACGTTACGGGACCTATCTAGCTAATTTGCATATTTAATCCACTAGTGGATAATCGAAAATATTACATGGCGTTATTACACCCTCAGACGCGACGTCATTTGATAAAGTTTGTTTGTTTATTGGCGTGGCATTTAACGGCCCTGTCAACACTATTTAGGTCATTTTTGAGCCGGTCAGTTTACTTATCCACACTTTTCCTGGGCAGGCTTATACGTAAGCGGTTAACCAGTACAGTGCACATTCTTTCCCCTAGAAACTGACACTTGCCATTCTTGAATCAGCGGAAGGGATAGACTGGCCGTAAAAAGATATCATGATCAATCTCCACGAAAGTTTGTTACCTTACCCGGCAGGTATCGAACCCGCATCCGACTGAGGTATTGAGGCCGGCTGATCATTTATAAAGACAAATGTTCAGGGGCCAGTTGTTCAAAGCATCATTAGCTTAACGAGCTCGTTAGTGGTCGAATTGTTAACTGTTCTAGTTAACATTGTTAAATTGTTAACTGTTCTAGCTAATATTGAAAATTTTGGAATTTTTGCTGAAAAAATGTGAGCATCCGCAAAAGCTGCTCACATTTTTTCAACAAAAAAAATCAGCATATTTGCCATATTCAAAGATCAAAGTTTTAACGATACGTTAACTAACGACGTCGTTAGTTTTGAACAACTGGCCCCTGATATTTGTGCTGAAGAACTTTGAGTAGCTGTCGTTATTATAAACTGCCTAAAGCCTTTTCTAGGTTTTCCGATCTAGTTAGAATTTAGATTTAATGTTAGAATGAAATCTCAAGGCCCACTACGTAAAGCCTTTTATAGATTTTGCGATCTAGTTAGAATTTAGATTCAATGTTAGAATGAAATCTCAAGACCCACTACGTAAAGCCTTTTCTAGGTTTTTCTATCTAGTTAGAGTTTAGATTCAATGTTAGAGTGAAATTTCAAGGCCCACTACGTAAAGCCTTTTCTAGGTTTTCCGATCTAGTTAGAATTTAGATTCAATGTTAGAATGAAATCTCAAGGCCCACTACGTAAAGCCTTTTCTAGGTGAACCGATCTAGTTAGAATTTAGATTCAATGTTAGAATGAAATCTCAAGGCCCACTACGTAAAGCCTTTTCTAGGTGAACCGATCTAGTTAGAATGAAATCTCAAGGCCCACTACGTAAAGCCTTTTCTAGGTTTTATAGACGTCATTCCGATCTAGTTAGAATTTAGATTCAATGTTAGAATGAAATATCAAGGCCCACTGCGTAAAGCCTTTTCTAGGTTTTATAGACGTCATTCCGGTCTAGTTAGAATTTAGATTCAATGTTAGAAGTAAATCTCAAGGCCCACTACGTAAAGCCTTTTCTAGGTGAACCGATCTAGTTAGAATGAAATCTCAAGGCCCACTACGTAAAGCCTTTTCTAGGTTTTATAGACGTCATTCCGGTCTAGTTATAATTTAGATTCAATGTTAGAAGTAAATCTCAAGGTCTACTGGAAGCTAAATTTTATGGTGACTTAGCATAAATTCAGAAAAATACATGCTTGCAATGACTTCAGTTGTCAATTTTTGATATAAACAGATCGGGTGTAACATACATGTAAATGGTAGTTAACCCTATCACGGTTGATAACTCTCTTCCGTCTTTACATATATACATTTCCAGTGTAAAGTCTAATGTAAACCAGTAGAAAAATAGCAGTTCATACTTCTATGAACGCATCGAGTTACATGATTTCCAATGACGTTAAGTGACGTCAGTCAAAACCATGGTTCTACACGATCTGATTGGGCGTTGGTGACGTTAACTCTGTTGCGCGGTTTGTAGTAAAACGGCGTGTAAATGTTTTTCAGCTTTAAAAGTTTGCCTTACAAGAATGTTTTCGCCCAGTTATGAGGATCGAAAGATGTAAATAGAAGAAATAACTATTTTTCTGCTGAAAAACAGCGGTTCGCTAGTAAAGTTTACTTGAACCCCCAAAGGGGCTCATTCACTTTGCAAGTGATCCATTGCATTCATACTTTAATGAACAGCAGAAAATAAATTCAGTTCTTAATTGCACGTCGTTCCAAGCGGTTCTTCTCTCGCGGTTAATTTTTGTTATAGTTCGTTTCTGAAAATGTGCAACGCTATTGTTTTGGACAACCAAATGGCCATTTTGTGGGACAGTATCTGTCCTTTTCAATTAGGTTCCAGTTATTTCATGTTCGTGTTTCTTTCCATTTTGTTTCTCTGGTGGGAGGCGTGGGTTAATTGTATCGATTCCTGATCATTGTCCTCACTTCAATTTTGCATACGCAAAAGCTACTCACATTTTTGAAGCAAAAATGCCATCGTTTTAGATATTGTACTTACTAAAACAGTTTTTTAACACAGCGCGCCTATATAACTGTGAATTATTATGCAAAAAATCACAGCTCGGAAGAGCGTGATAGGTGACGTCATTAAAAACTCCCAATTTACTACGTCACTAGTCAATTTCCTTGACGTTAGACGATGTGACGTCATTTTCTCGCATCGAAAACGTAAAAAGGGATATATATGCGTGTGTTCCAGTGGTTAATTTTGATGGATTTCTTCTAACAATGGCGAAAAGTTGCGATTTTGAAGGAAACAACAAGATCATTGCCGATTTTCAGCGTGTTAGAATCGAAATAAATCAGCTCTAGTCTCTGATTTGTTGAGTAATATATCGGTTGTCAGTAGACAAATCACGCGCGCTACGCGCTCGTGATTTGATCTACTCGTACTTTACAACTGACCTCCAAACTGTGATTTAGTACTCAACAAATCATAGTTAGAGCTGATCTATTTCTTAAACAGTCAGGGTTTATACTGTTTGATAGCGGTACAGGAATTTAAGGGTTAAACGGAAGCAGTCTAAGTTCTCGATCAGGACAATTTTCCAGCCTACGTCGGGAGACAATCGATCCCCAATGCTCTCAGTTCTTTGATTTCTCGTTGCAGGAGAGCAGATACAACACCTTAAAGTGTACACCGGCTCTAGTCGCAGATCCACGCCAGATGTATGTGGTAGTTGCCAAGGACCTGTGATAAATGGTGACATTATAATTATAATTTGCCATGAGGGTATTGTGGGATCTGTTGTCAAACTTCAACTGATTCACTTTGGATTTCTGAGCCTGTGCGAGGTGGAGATCTTTGATATCGTCAGATCTTCTGGTACGTCGATTTTTCATATGTATAGCACACATGCATTACGAAAGCACGCCTATACGCCTATACAAATACATTGTAAACTTTTGTAAAAAAAACAACAACAAAACAACAAAACAAAACCAAAACCAAAACAAAAAAAACACGCGAAATTTTAAGTTGAAAAATTGTGATATTTTTCTTTTTCTGCTAAAAATATATATTATGGGTACTCGTTAGCCCAAAATTTATATTTTAGGGCAGAAATAAGAAAAAAATAATGTTTACCCCTGTAAACCTCAGTTTTACTATATAAAAGTGGGGTTCAAGGGGGTCAGATTAAAAAGGCATGTTTTCGTGATGCATATGTAATCTACGAAAGGGTTTAGGCCAAGACTATAAGAATCTTATATGGGTGTGAAGGGTGGATTGAAAAATCCGTCCAGAGGGACACTGTCCGGCATCACGAGGCTTGCCGAGTGATGCCGGACAGTGATCCCGAGGGACGGATTTTTCTATCCACCCCTCACACCCATATAGGATTCTTTTTCTTGCATACCTTCCATTTCTATTTCGAATTTTTAATGCTGCTGTCACTTCGGTTACCGACGTCCGCCATTTTGTGATGACACAACAGGAATGTTTAGTGACGTCACGCATGACGACGCCGCGCATGAGGTTGTAATCAACCAGTGCATTTGTCAAACACGCGATTATATTCGATTTGGGGTCGGAACACCAGGGTCAGAACATAAATTTCTATCCCAGGGTAAAATCACGGATTCCCTTGTCTGGTGTGCAAGAATAATAGAATCTATGATGGGGTTGAGACAAGAGGCAAAGGAATCTCAGACAAGTTTTCAATTTAAGTCTCAAGTCTCATACATCTGCTATTTCAGTGCCTTTTGGTGCTTTGTTTTTCTTCCTGTTACTTGACAGCAGTTTTAGAAGCCTCCGTGGTGTAGTGGTTACGCCGCTACTCGCCTTGTAAACCAGGGGTCGCAGGATCGATGCCGGGCTTCTCCAGACTTTCGGAAGAGTCTTTAAACCGAGGTCCCGTCTCCGTATGACCTTAGCTGTTGGTGGGACGTAAAGCTCAATAACTACCTTGACAGCAGTTTGATGACACACTGAATGTCCGTTTCATTAAAAGTTGGTCAAGGGCTGTTAAAAAGATACATCAAGGGAGCAATAGAAAAGGTGCCTCCCTGAATTACAGATTTCAATGTTACAGTTTTGAGGGGAAAATGCTTAAACTGCAATGTACACGGTTTCCCGTATAAAGGAATAATTTTCAGGATAAGATGGACAAGGCGGAGCTATTCAGGTGTTGTCAATATATGTCAGATTCGCTGAGTCTACAAGAAGATTCGGAAGCGTAGTCACAGATGAGATTGACTAGGCGGAGCTATTCATGTGTTGTCAATACATTTATATGTCAAATTCACTGAGTTCGCCAGAACCGTTCGCATGCTTTCTGCAAGTGGACCAAAGGCAATATATACGCCACAGCTTTGATTGTGTTACAGTTGAATTGAACATTCCAAAGGCAGGTGCAAACGGAAGCTCCGCCTAGTCAATCTATTCACACTGTCATGCAAAGGGATATTCTTGTCCCATGTGTGAGAAAATGTACTTCTCACACAAGGGGTATGAGTATCCCTTTGTATGGGAGTCCCATGGGAATGGTACAACGGCTTCAGGGTAACCATTCGTGTAACTAACCCCTAGTCCTATTGCGAAATGTGTATATTTCAAAGTTTTAAATTGTTTTCCTTGATGTAACTGTCAAACGACACCACAGTTTTTGGAGCAGAAATGCAATGGCACTTGTATTGCTCAAACACTATTGTCTCGTTCACCATGGCTGATAAGAACTTATTCTTGGACCCTAGTGATGTTTTCCATAGGCCAAGAGAACATTTTTTAAAGGAAATCTAAGTGTACCCTTAAGAATCGTCTTATACGCGAGTCTTATGTGTACACACAATACACAGTAAAATGTGACATAGATTTTTTGGTTTGAGAAGGGGTTTAACGTCCCCGTCAACACTGTAAAGGTCATTTTTGAGATGTTGCTTCCAATATTGTGGGACTTTTAACCGACATTGGGATGTAATGACACCTCAAGCCCTGTCGTCCAATGAAACCAATAGGGTTTATAAGCATGGACGGGCCGACTCGCACCGCTTTCTTTGGGCAGCCTTAGATCCTCTAAGCGGTTTTTCAGAACTCGTATGCATTCGGTTTCAACTCTGCGTGGAAGCATCCGCATAACATATACCTGTGTTAAGCAAGTATACTTTGTTTTGCCTTTTGGTGCTTGCTTGTTACAGGTAAGGTTGTACATTACTAGTGATTGAAAAAAATATCCTTACGCAATTCCCGCTATGCTTCCTGACATTGCGGTATGACTGACCCTAACTGGCTCAAACTACCTCTGTCTCTTACAAATTGTCATGGCCCCCAAAAGTAGTTCAAGACTGTGCATGTTAAGAATCACAAAATGTAAATTCTGGAAATACAAAACACATAATTATGCCGCAATAATTTTCAGATATATAACAAAGTAGAAGTAAAACAAAGATCACCGGGAATCGATACAATTAACTTACTCCACCCATCAAAGACACCAAAGGGAAAGAAACACAAACATGAAGCGACCAGACTATAATGGAAACCTAAACAAAGGAAGGCCATAAGGACAGTTACTTTCCCACAAAATGGCCATATGGCCATCCAAAATAAAAAAAGCCACAAGTGATACACATAGTAAGTATCAAACAACAACATAAATAAACCGCCACAGAAGAACAGCCTTGGAACGGCCAGTGGAAAGAATTCCACTGGGGGGCTTAAATCGATTTTACATGGCCATAATCCTAAACTCTTATTGATTTCAGAAACTGTTAATCTCGCTTTGATGCGCCCATCCTCACAGAGCACAACAGCTGAATCTGGCACTGCTGATCGCGCTGTAAATGGTTTTCATAGTAACAGCCGGGACCACATTGATATGTCATGCGCACGCACAGATAAGGAGAGCCACCCCTGGTGGATGGTTGACCTTGGTAGACAATATCCTGTTTCAAAGATAGTTATCCAAACTACAGGTAAGTGGGCAATTACCATTTTTATACTGCAAAGAAATGTGTAGGGTTTTTTGTTTGGACAGCGCAAGGGCAGTTATTTTCCATATACCGCTAAAAAATATTACCCTCTCGCGCTCGACTTCCTTGATTCGCGATATCTGCCATCTTGAATTTGCTGCTCAGTTAAAGAGAAATAAAAGCAAATAATTAAGTTATGCACCGCAATAATTTCCAGCTTGTAAATAAATAAATCTAAATATTTGTTTGTTGTAATTCGTTATAAAACTCTCACTCTAACATGACGTAACCGTTTTCCTACAGCGTAGAACGTGAAGAAAGGGCGCGTTTGATAGGGTCACATGTACATACACTTCACACGACGTCGGCTACAAAAGAACTCTTTGGAAAATATTGGAACAATGTAGAAATGTCGTGAGGAAAGCTTTGCAGTATAACAAATCGTTATTTTGATTCTTGGTGGGGAATTGGGATCACACTCCCCGCCTAAAAGCTATATTTGCCCTCGCCAAACGGCTCGGGCAGATATCGCTCTCAGGCGGGAATATAAGAATCTTATATGGGTGTGAGGGGTGGATAGAAAAATCCGTCCCAAGGGTCACTGTCCGGCATCACGAGGCTTGCCGAGTGATGCCGGACAGTGATCCCGAGGGACGGATTTGTCTATCCACCCCTCACACCCATAGTGGATTCTTTTTCTTGCATGAAGGTACGATAATATCCTTGACCTTTTCCTCACCACAAATAATACTTTGGTAAATACAGTCTCTATCATTCCTGGTCTCTCTGATCACAATATTGTGAAGTCTGTTGTTAATATTAAGCCTAAATTTAATAAGCAGCAGCCACGTAGCTCTTTCCTCTATAGGAAGGCTGATTGGGAGTCTTTTAGAAATTACATGAGGGCATTTAGTCCAGCATTTCTTGAAAATATACACGGTAAGTCCATTGATCAGGCATGGTCTGAGTTTAAAGACACCATACATGAAGGTATAAGAAAATTCATTCCTTCAAAATTTATTGGGTCAAAAAAGCACCTTCCCTGGATAACCAGGCAAATCAAAAGGGATATACGAAAACGAGATAAACTGTACCAAAAGTTCAAAGGCACTAAATCTTCAGAAAGCAGAAAAAAGTTCTTAAAAATCAAACATGCTGTGAAATTTAAGATTAAGCGCTCATATGAAAACTACCTTGAAGGAATTTTGGGAATAAATAATCCAGACGAGGAAAACCAGGATCCAAGTAAGTCAGACTTTTCTAGAAAAAGATTGTTCAGTCTGCTAAAAAGCTCTAAACGAGACTCCCAAGGAATAGGCCCTCTACAAGATGGTGAGTCTACAGTCACTTCCAATGTTGATAAGGCCAATGCTTTAAACAGACAATTCTATTCTGTCTTCTCATCCAGATCTGCCTTAGACCTAGTCAAGCTGTGCCGAGGTGCATTGCTGGATGGTTTGTCATCTGGCCTAGATTTGTTGATACCGGATAAATTTAAATCCAAGGTACCGACAATGCCAGATATTGAACTATCAGTAAATGGTGTCCTTAAACTCTTGACTGGCTTAAACCCTTCCAAGGCAGCTGGTCCGGATGCTATTAAACCTGTTGTCCTTAAGGAACTTTCAAATGAAATAGCTCCATTGGTTACAGCTATTTTCCAGTTATCCTTGGACACAGGCACTGTCCCAATGGATTGGAAAACTGCAATCGTCAGTCCACTGTTCAAGAAAGGTGACAAAGGTAATCCAGCCAACTACCGACCAATCTCACTGACATGCATTATGTGCAAAACTATGGAACACATCATTGCATCAAACCTGACCAGGCACTTTGACAAACATAATGTACTCTATGACTTACAGCATGGTTTCCGTCAACGCAGGTCTTGTGAAACTCAGCTTATTCAACTTGTTGAGGACCTTACTAGATCGATGACAGGGGGCAGGCAAACTGACCTCATTCTGTTAGATTTTAGTAAGGCCTTTGATAAGGTAAACCATCTCAAACTGCTTTACAAACTTAGACTTCATGGTGTTCAAGGTAATGTCTTGTATTGGATCCAGTCCTTTCTCATAGGGAGAAGCCAGACCGTTGTGCTTGAAGGTGACAGTTCTAATGAGGTACCAGTATCCTCAGGTGTACCGCAGGGGTCAGTCCTGGGCCCCATCTTATTCTTACTGTACATTAACGATTTGCCCGATAATGTGCAGTCTCAAGTTCGCCTCTTTGCGGATGACACTGCGGTATACCTGACCATTAATAACCCAGATGACTCTTCCAACCTCCAGAAGGACCTTGACCAACTACAAAAGTGGGAGGAACAATGGGATATGGAATTTAACCCTGGTAAGTGCCAAGTTTTACATATCACCAGGTCACAAGATCTAATCGAGTCTACCTACACCATGCATAAGAAAACCCTTGAAAGTGTATCCTCCGCCAGATACCTTGGTGTTGATCTATCTACCGACTTAAGTTTCAATACACATATTAATAGAATTTCGGCAAACGCAAATAAATCACTCGGTTTTATTAAACGGAACATAAAAACTAAACATAAAGGTGTCCGTGAGGCTGCATATAAAACTATTGTGCGCCCACAACTCGAGTACGCCTCCACTTCATGGAGCCCTTATACCGAAAGTTATTCCCAGAAAATAGAAATGGTCCAGAGGAGAGCTATTCGCTGGACCATGAGTGACTATTCGCCTTACAACAGCGTTTCAAAGATGCAGAAAGTACTTGGCTGGCGGTCTCTGGAACAGAGGAGGGCTGATGCTCGCCTCTGTATGTTATATAAAATTACACACGGCATGGTTGCCGTTCAAATGCCACCGTATTTCCAGCAGCCAACAAGAGCAACCCGTCAAAGCCTGCGCCATCCCTTCGTGTATCGTCAAATCCATACCTCAACTGATTATTACAAGTATTCGTTTTTCCCTTTGGCTGTTGTGCAATGGAACAGCTTGCCATCTTCCTTGGTCATGCTGCCAACACTGAATCAGTTCAGTGTGGCAGTTCGGTCTCTTGACCACCAGTTACCCTAAACACAGCAGACCTGTTTTTAAACTGATTTTAATCTCATCTTATTAACTAACACTTTCATCTGTTTTTATTCATCTCACTATTGCACTTTTATTCTCACTATTCACTCTACCTTTTTCTTCACGGCGCGCAATCACCTACACGTAATCCTCGTCAGGGGGTGTTGTAGTAAACCTAGATAGATAGATAGATAGATACCTTCCATTTCTATTGCGAATTTTTAATGCTGCTGTCACTTCGGGTACCGACGTCCGCCATTTTGTGATGACACAACAGGAATGTTATGTGATGTTGTTGTGACGTCAACCTTAACGACGGCGCATACGAGGTCGTAATCAAACAGTGCATTTATCAAAAACGCGATTATATTCGATTTGGGGTCGGAACACCAGGGTCAGAACATAAATTTCTACCCCAGGGTAAAATCACGGATTTCCTTGTCTGGTGTGCAAGGAATGTGATTCCATGTTCCCTGTCTAGAATCAAAATAACTACTAACTGACATGAGTGTAAGCTGGGAAAATAGTCCTGAATCTAGACTACTGCTGTTTCGTTTTACGCTGAAAAAAAACAGTATTTTAAGCAAGTAGTGTAGACGTTATTCAGACGCCGCGCTGATTTTGGTCTATTCTGTTTGCCAATGTCCCAGTACAGGATCCCAGTACAGATTGTACAGATAACCAAAATAGAAGTAAGGGCAATGATCAGGATTTACCCTATATACCCAGTGCTCTGATGTCAGGGGAAGAAGAATAACGCTGCTATAAATAACCGTTACCTAGGTTTTGCATTTGCTCACGTAGACATCAAAAAGGTAACGCTGTTGCGCTTAGTAACTTGGGGTCGATTCACAGAGACAAGGAAATTCGCAGTTTTCAGTTAATTTTAGTCTCAAATGAAGTCATGCCTCGCATGAGACTTAAAAGCATTTATTCTTGTAACAGTAGCACACACGGTGTGTTCATAATTGTTTTGTTACCCCTTACATGTGAAATACTGTCTTTAGCAGATCGAATGAGCCTGATATTTCCTTTTCGAGATCTAAACCCATCATTGATCTTTTTTTCTTGCTCACCAGAAAAGGAAATCTATATTTTTTAGCTTGGGATAGAAATTCTGTTCCAACTCTCGAGTTCTTACCCCAAATTGAGTATTCTCGCGTGTTTGATAAATGCACTGGTTGAATACGACCTCATATGCCACGTCATTAAGGATGACGTCATTGCACGTTACGAGACATCACTAAACATTCCTGTAGTGTCATCACAATATGGCGGACATCGCTTACTGAAGAGACAGCAGCATTAAAAATCGGCGCTAAAAAAGGAAGGTATGCAAGAAAAAGAATCCTATTTGGGTGTGAGGGGTGGATAGAAAAATTCGTCCCTCGGAATCACTGCCCGGCATCACTCGGCAAGCCTCGTGATGTCGGAAAGTGAGTCTGACCCTCGGGACGGTTTTTTCCTTCAACCCCTCACACCCATATAAGATTCTTATAGTCTCACCCATCAACTTTAAAGCATGGTAAGTCTGTCTCAAAACTCCCCTGCCATCAGACTGCCGAAAGAATACAGAAAATCAGAAAACAAAATGACACCTTTACACAAATGTAACTACAGAGCAAAATGGTAGAGCCTTTATTAGTTTTTACCTACTAAAGAAAGCTGTTCAAATATTTTTTTTCAGTGGGCTGCTCAAACCCATTTTCAATACTCGCTTACATGTAGACAGAGGTAAATTTGAAGTGAAAATCAGTTGTTTATTTATCATACATGTAACTACATTGTAAAGCCATTTCCATGACTTTCCATTTCATTTTAACTGATGAAGGGCATGGCATTGTGACTGTTATAAATTTACATCTAGGGAGAAACAGAAAAGATAGGGGGTTGGGAATGGTCACAATGCAATCAATATACACGTTTCTCAATACCAACCAAGGACAAAGAACCCTAGGATTGGACAGCAGTTTGAGACGAAGATATTACAAACTACCATCTTATTCCATGGATAAAAGAATTAAATCTGCTTTGTCCATTTAAGTGACTTTTTTCTGTGCGGTATTTTACTTATCTATCTTCAAAACATAGATAATGGTGCTCGTTAGAACCGCCTAAATTTAATTTAGGCGGTTCTAAAGAGTACCTTCAATCCATGTTTTGCGCAAATTAAAATAAAAATAACTTTATAGAAACGTACATCTTACTTTTCTATGTAAAATGGGGTTAAATGGTGTTATATCTTGGGACCTGTTAATGGTGTAGTAAACATTATCGTTTAATTCAGCTGCCTTACCGGAATTAAGAGACATCCGTGTATATGTAGAAGAGGCTGCCAGCTCTGATTTGACTAATGTCTGTGGGGAATATCATGGGCCTTCCAACAGTGATGACCCAATTACCATTACATGTGAGCGTGTGATCGTCGGTCAATTTGTCAAAATATGGAAGATGAGTGCCGGGTATCTGATACTGTGCGATGTTGCGGTATATTCAGACCCGGAATTCTCGGGTAAGTTGTGTGATAAACCGTCCTTATACATGTTTTAGCAATCCCATTTATGGAACACTCCGGCGGGACAAACCCTACTTCATATTTGGGAATAGACCAGTGATAAATGAGATGTTCTGATTTCTGTTAAACATAGACTATGATTGGTCAACACGACTTCTCAAGGTCGTTGCCGGAAATGAGCGGTACCAATTCGAGTATTGCCCAAACTCTCTTCGTGACAATTGAATATTATCCCGAGCTGGTAAATCGAAGGTCTGCAGCCATTCAGTAACCCTAAGCGAGACAATGCAGAGTCACCAATGTCAATGTCCATTTTGTTAAAATTCCAATGCTCCATCATTATGTACATTACGAGCGATTTGGTTTGTTGAAATAAAGGTTTTATGCTTCGATAAACTCCATGAGCAAGAATCTCAGAACTATTTCACACAACTTCAGTAATATGACGCGACGTCAAAGAACACGTTTAGAACCCACGTGGTACGTCATTGTATGTGAATTGACGTCAACAACACTCCATTAAAAGATGAAAACACTATTGAAATCATAAATGTTGGAAGACAAATAAACTATTTCACACAACTTCAGTAATATGACGCGACGTCAAAGAACACGTTTAGAACCCACGTGGTACGTCATTGTATGTAAATTGACGTCAACAACACTCCATTAAAAGATGAAAACACTAATGAAATCATAAATGTTGGAAGACAAATAAACTGAATTTAAAGACAGGACTTTTATCGATTTGGTTTCTTTCATATGTGGCAGCTTGTAAATGAATTATCATTCCGCTATGGCCGTTGGTAATTCAATATAACGTTTTCGAAACATTTCCTAAAATTTACAATTTGGTGATATTTTAACATTTCGATGACAACATTGGAATTATAAGGAACGAATTATCATTTTTGTGGATTTTATCGATGTGTAAAGTTCGGCGAATCACTTACAAACTTAGCACAAAGCCGTTCGGACTTAATGCAGTTTTTGCGTGATTCGCCGGAGTTTACACATCGATAAATTCCACAAAAATGAAATTCATTCCCATACATGTGAAAAAGGCCTTAGAATGTACATTTAAATGGTATATATACGAAAGCCTTGCCGTTTTATTTCGCGTGACGTTATTGTCGTAAGATGTCACCAGATGCAATGCCATCAGATCCTAACGGTAAAACCGAAGACATCCAAGAAAACGTGCAATATCAAATAAGACTGCTGATATCGAATGATACAATGTGGGGATAACTGTGTTCAAAACTGTCATTTGGGGAGGTAAATCGGAGGTTTTACGGTCAGAAATTGTGTTTTATGGCGACTCGATAGCGAAGCCTTAAAACGTAGTTTGCGACCGTAAAACCGACAATTTACCTCCCAAGATGTTAACCCATTCTTATGCATTTATTCGGTTTTCAAATAAAAATTGTACTATTTTGCATAAGGCGCTGCGTTAAACCAAATGGAAGCCAATGAAAAGCGACGGTACATAATAACGTCGCGTTCCGACAGTATATATATATTCGCAGAATACAATGGCGCAGTTTTTTCTGACGTTATCCAATCAGACGCTGCGTTACATACGCAAGTGCATTTACATGTTCCTGAACGTTTTCATTGAAAAATAAAAGTAAAGCAAGGTAAGGTACATGTTCATATGCATACAATATGTATGATACATGGGTGTGATTAGTGCAGCCTCGGCCGATCCTGCGCACTTGGGCACCGGCTCATCTTCATTGCTATTTCGTCTATGATTTGCAAGCAGTTATTTTAATCTCCAGTCTCCTAAGGGTTCTTTCGCAGACGGAGCAACATTACTTAGGATTTTGTATGTCCGCCCTTAGAAAGAAGTACCCCTACAAAATATGCCCTTTAGTTTGGAGGTAATTTTTACCCTGTTGGTGTTCCAACGAAATTTTATGGAAAACTGTTTCCGGTAAAGGATATGTTTCTTTCGACTACCCAACATACAAGTTGGAAAGTCTGCGAGGATAAAGTGTTCTAGTGCTTAAAACGGAAAACCGAAATGGTCGAACAACAACGAGACTACTACCACACGCGAGTATTTGAATGAAACAGCACATTATTATTGATTTTTAGTGCATCTGTGTTAGTTAGAATTGAAGTAGATCTAGTGTGTGATTTCTTGAGTAATAATGCACAGTTTGTCAGCCAGTTGTAAAGTAGAAGTGGAGGCAATGTCCAGGAATCGATATAATTAACCCACAGCTCCCATCAGAGACACCAAAGGGAAAGAAACACGTACATGAAACAACAGACGCTAATGGAAACATCAAGAGCGGTAAGCCAAAAGGAGAGTTACTTTCCCACAAAATGACCAATAGACTATCCAAAATAAAATAATATAAGCGACACAAGCACCCAAAGAAAAACCATAACAAAAATAAACCGCGACAGAAGAACTGCCTTGGAACGGTCAGTGAAATGATTTCCACTGGGGGGCTTATTCGATTTTAAGCGGCCACAATCCTCGTCCTTACTTCCGTTGCGATTAAGACAAATAATTTGTTCAGTCCGCATGAAGGCCTCCTAACTCATCAGTGCAACATCACTGTGAACACAAAAATCAAACAACCACATAGATGAAACAACGGTGAGGACTCGACAGCAGAAACCATTGAAATGCTGGAGCAAAAGAAAACCAAAAGTTAGTAGGCAAATCATCGCGCTACGTGCTCGTGATTTAATTTAATTTACAACTGACCACCAAACTGCGATTTATTACTCAACAAATCACTGCTAGAACTGATCTAATTATTAAAATTTCGTACTTTAACGGTGGATTTCTTCACGTCGACTGAGTACTCGCAATACATGAAACTGTATGTACGAGCTGTTCTGTAGTTTCTCGTCTGTATATTTTGTCTGCTATAAATGTTTATACGACATACTTAGTAAGAAAAACACAACACTACCCACAAATCCACACAACTGATTAGTCACCACTGTCCATCCACTGATGATGATAAATAGGGCGCCCTTTTACTATTTATTCTCTATTTATAGATATCCATAATTACTTATGGATATCCATAATTCGAATTATGGATATCCATAATTATTATTGGATATCAATAATTATTTATGGATATCCATGATTCGAATAAATGGTATCCGTAATTAGAATAATGAATATCCATAAATCGATCTGAATGATGATTATCTATAAATCGAATTATGGATATCCATTATTCGATTTATGGATATCCATAATTCGATTTATGGATATCGATAATTCGTCTTGGCAAATAAATACAATAAATAATGACTGAAACAAAAGGCTTTTGAGGTATATTATGGATATCAATAATTCGAAATATGGATATCCCTGATCCAGTCCGATTTATAGATCGAATCCATAATTCGATTTTTGGATATCTATAATTCGAATTATGGATAACCATTAATCGGCTGATTTATGGATATCCATAATTCGAATTATGGATATCCATAAATCGAATTATGGATATCTATAAATATGGATTAAATAGTAAAACGGCACCCCATAATGATACACATCCCTTGTAATGCAACGAATCAAAGCATTGACAGTACTTGGTGGGTCGAGAAGGCTGGAAAAAATGGCAGTGAACGAGGCACTTAAGACTGTTTCGGTTAATCCTTGATTTCCTGCAGACCCAGATTAGACGTCGCGTTCTGTTGCGTCTGGTCTGGGTCTACACTGTTTGCAAAACCAACAAATTATTCCAGTTTAGATTCTATAGATAACCCATCACGAAAACACGCCTATATAATTTTGACCCCCTTGAACCCCACTTTTATATATTAAACATGGGGTTTCCGGGGGTAAACATATTTTTCTTATTTCTGCTCTAAAATATAGATTGTGGGTACTCGTTAGAACCGCCTCGATGAGGCGGTTCTAACTAGTGCCCATAATCTATATTTTGAGCAGAAATAAGAAAAATATCACAATTTTTCATCATGAAATTTTCATTTTTTCGGCGATAAAGGTGGCAATGTATTTGTATAGGCGTGATTGCGTAATCCTGACCTCGCAGCGATAAGAATAACGTGGTTGTCGCCACCAACAAAGCAGACCCCCGTCGAGCGCTCACTTTGTGTTGCCTAGAGAACGTAGGAAACAAAGTGAGCGCTCGGCGAGCACCTCTGTTGTTGAACACGCACCTCTGGATTTCCTGCAAAGTGACAGATACATCGACATCAACAACGAAAAACTACCGTGAGCTTAGAAATTTTGGTTCGATAATCAGAAAATCGACCCAAACATGAAATCGTCGTGGACTGGTTTAAATTTTAGCCCTACCTGGCTGTTTCGGCTCACATGTAATCACCTGATTTTAATGGGCAAATTCATAAGCGACTTACTAACTTTTTGATGGTTCCAGTTTCATATTGGACCGGTAGACGAGGTGGATCCAGTCTCCATTGTTTCAAGTATGAGAAGGTTTGGGAGATGTTTGCACTTGCAGAAAACTTTTGTTCAACTGAAAGCTTTGCTGTTTGCAAGAAAAGGTAAGACATTATGATACACTTTTCAGCGTAATTATGGTAAAACTTTAACAGGTACGTTTGTTTGTGTTCCACTTTGAAACGCAGTACATATATGTATGGTCGTTGACACAAAGCTTCTTCGCGTCCCAGCCCACCGGTGCTTGACGAAATGGATTGGACTGCATGCTGCTTCCACGCAGAGTTGAACCCGACCGACATTGAGTACTGGTAAACTGATTAGGTCCAGGCCTATCCTGGAAAATTGTGGTGCGAGCCGGACCGCGCCGTAAAGCATAGCAGTCCCTTTGGACGAGCTTGAAATGTCATTTCTTGCACACCAGACAAGGAAATCCGTGATTTTACCCTGGGATAGAAATTTATGTTCTGACCCTGGTGTTCCGACCCAAAATCGAATATAATCGCATGTTTGACAAATGTACTGGTTGAATACGATCTCGTATGTGCCGTCGTTAAGGTTGACGTCACAGCACGTTACGTTTCGTCACTAAACATTCCTGTAGTGTCATTACAACATGGCCGACGTCGGTAACCGAAGTAAACGCAGCATTAAAAATCTGCGCTAAGAAATGGAAGGTATGCAAGAAAAAGAATCCTATATGGGTGTGAGGGGGGATAGAAAATTCCGTCCCTCGGGATCACTGTCCGGCATCACACGGCAAGCCTCGTGATTCCGGACGGTAACCCTTGGGACGGATTTTTGCATTCACCTCTCACACCCATATAAGATTCTTATATTTATCTTAATGCCCAGTAAAAGTCCCACAAAATCGGAAGCCACATCTACAAAATGACGTAAATAGGGTTTACGGGGACGTAAATACTCAACACAAACAAAATAAAGCTTCTTCAAGCAGTCAGATTAGGTTTCATTCTAAGTTTGTTTATATGCAGTATTATTGTTTTAACGTTATAAAGACTTTGCCACTATAAAATTCCCTACAACGAGTACTATAATATATAAAGAAGGCCTTTTCTCCTTAGTTATTGTAGTCGCAAATAAGATTGACTAGGCGGAGCTGCATGTATGATTTGCACCTGCCTTTGGAAAGTTCCACAAACAAAAAGGTAAACCAAATCACCCGTTTTTGTGAATTCAATCGTAACACAAACTGCACAATGTGGCCTATATGGCTATTTGGTCCGCTTGCAGAAAGCATGCGAAAGGCCCTCTACCGAATCTTCTGGTGGATTGACAACATCTGAATGGCTCCGCCTAGACAATCTTATCTGCGACTCCTACATGAATAACTTACTCTCATCAATAGGAATTTTAACGGAAATGTACTCAATTAGATTTGTATTCTAACTGATATAATAGAGGTCTAATAAATGTATTTCTTTTGTCTTATTTTGCAGTCCTGGCTAAACTAGCAGAATGGAAGGCGTACGTATATTTACAATGGAAGGCGTACATACATGTACTTGTGTTACTGACTTCACTGACATGGAACAATTTTACTTCATCTAGCCTTTGTACACACGCGTGATGTCTCGTACATGTAACTGGCATTTATCGAATGCAAGTCTGTTGATAGATTATGGTTTTAAAGTTTAATAGTTTATTATCTCATGTATGCTTTGAAATGTTCTGTGTTTGGCAGATCCGCTTTACATTACGAAAACACGCCTATATAAATACATAGTAATTGTTTTCGCCGAAAAAAATGAAGATTTTGGGATGAAAAAGTGTATTATTTTTCTTATTTCTGCTCATAATATAGATTGTGGGTACACATTAGAACCGAGGCGATTCTAAGAAATACCCACAATCTATATTTTAGAGCAGAAATAAGAAAAATAAGACTTGTCCCTGATAAGCCTAGTTTTACATCTTTTCGATTTTCTTAAAATAAACAGCCGAGTGTGTGTGTGTGTGGGGGGGGGGGGGGATTGATTGAGTGGGGGGTCAGTAGCTGAGGCCATCTTCAGCAGTCTCCCAAGATATTGGGCATTAGAAAAAGTAAAAATAGGATCGGGTAGTATAAGAAAAAAAATAAAATATAGCAGACCCATCTTACAACTGCTTCAAGCACAATAGGTCCTTGCCCTTCAAGAAGCCAAAGCGATACATAACGAAAACACACCCATGCGACATAGTGCATTTCTTTTCATATCTCCAAAATGGGAACATGTACTTTTCTGATGCTATCCCGTGCTGTTTTTATTAGCTCAACTTTCACGTAGTGACAAGGTGAGCTTTTGTGATCACATTTTGTCCGTCGTCCGTCGTGCGTGCGTGCGTACGTGCGTCCGTGCGTGCGTCCGTCCGTAAACAATTTAAAATAAGTATATCTCTAATACCCCACGGCCAATCTTGATCAAATTTCACGAGAAGCATCATCGTGTAGGAGGAAAGGCTCCATAAGGTTTTTGGGCTGATCAGAATGGAATTCTGGTTCCCATAGAAACAAAAAGGTTCCATAGACTTATAATGGGGGAAACTTTGCTTGGCTATTGCTTACCTGACCTTCATCAAACTTACAGATAACCAGAAGGAGCTTACAGTCTATGTTAAGTTCGAATTTGGGCCGCATCAGACAAAAGGCTTTCGAATTACCTGCCCTTGAGCATAAATATTAGTGAAAAATAGTGTATCCACCTTTTCGCAGCCGTTTCTAATCTGATCTTTTTGAAACTTACAGTAAACGAGAACAAGCATAAAACCTCAGATGAGTTTGAATTTGGCTTGAATCTGACATTTGGTTTTGCAGTTACAGCCCTTAGAGCACGAACAATTTTCCCATAGACTTACAATGGAAAAACGACTTTACAAAGTTTTCTCCGCCTTTCTGATCTGATCTTCATCAAACTTGCAGATAACCAGGAGGGACATACAGTCTACATAGAGTTCGAATTTCGGCTGCATGAGTCAAACTTTGGAGTTACCTGCCCTCGTTTATTGATTTGAGGTTTAACATCCCTGTCAGCACAGTGTAGGTCATTTTGGAGACGTTGCTTCTAGTTTTGAGGGACTTTCGCCCGACATCGAGATGAAATTATATCTTAAGCCCTTTCCACCCAACGAAACCAATAGGATCATTATGCATGGACGGTCCAACTGGCACCACTTTTCCTGGGCAGGCTTAGAACCTGTTTACCAGTACTCATGTGTGGTCGTTTCCAGCTCTGCATAGAAGCACCATGTAGCCCAGTCTATTACTTCAAGCCCCGATGGGCATTCTTAAAACATCATTATTGATTTTCTGGTACACAGATGAGCGATATAGGGCCATTTTGCCCTCTTGTTATTATTATTTATACTTCAAACATAGGCTTTTGGTGCTCGTTAGAACTGCTTCATTGAGATGGTGCTAACGAGTACACATAACCTATGTCTACGAGCAGAAATAAGAAAAATTATGTTTACCCCGTAAACCCCAGTTTCCTCTATATAAAGATGGTGGTTCGGTGAGGCAAAGATGACATGTATTTTGAGTCAGTGGGCGTCCATCTGATGTTGGCTCACATTTGGACAAGGCCTGCTGTCCTTTCAGCAGGTAAGGGTACAGGGGTAATGTTGTTATTTCTTCTCTCCAGTTCCTTTTTACTCTTCTACTCTGTCCCTCACTTGCTTTCATCCACTCTACTATCTCTTTTTATCTCTTTCTCTGGAAGACGACACGAAATAACCTACAAGGATTGACGTGTCGGTAAACCCAAAACATTTATAAATCCACTATATAAAATGTGGTTTTGAGGTTCGTTCATTACATGGACTTGTTAACATGATGAGAACGCCCTGGCATTTAGAACTACACAGCCGGACCACGCTCGTACTATGTTGAAGCACGGGAAACGTTTTACTGCCACCACACGGCACTTCACACATGGCGATTCTAATGGGTACATACATCATAAATTTTCAAGCTAACACTAGATCTCTTGATAAGTCAGAAAGGGCCCACATATAGCTGTCAAAGAAGGATAGATCAAGTTTATTAAGCTAACAAGTAATGCCGCATTATATCAAAGCCCAGAGAGCTCACGTAGTCCATGAAATCAATTTACCCTAGCAGCCATGGTTATAAAATAACAGGAGATAATTTTCGTTTAGAAAAAAGGAGCTAATTCATTTGAAATAAATAATATATTTATGACCCTTTGTCCGGATAATGGCCTTGTGTTGGTTAGTATGTGTGTGAAGTTTCATGAGAGTAGTACTTTTGAAGTTACGACCGAGGTTAACTTTTTTGGTTAGTGCGTGACAAACACACGGACTGACTGGTTGACGGACTGACGGACAGACTGACAGGGTTAATACTATAGGGCACCCACCCTACTATGTCGAGCCCTAATAAGAAAAATCTCCTTAAAAATCAACTCAAACATATTAATATCTGCAGTCAGGGAAATGTTTCCTGGGGACTTTAGAACGAATCAAAAATACGAGTTCGAGTCATCGAATTTCACTGTATATCACAAATCTGCCATTTGGGCTGTCATGCATGACCGCGTTATCTTACACGGACATGATTTCCTATCCTCCAGGCTCACAGAACAAGTCCGTGAAATGAACACCCCTAAACCCCACTTATATTGAGAAAACTTGGGTTTACATGGGTATACATTATTTTTCTTATTTCTGCTCCAATACATAGGCTGCGGGTACTCGTTAGAACCGCCTCAATGAGGCGGTTCTAACAAGCACACGCAACCTATGTTTGCAATATAAATAAGAAAAATATTAATAATTTTCATCATAAAAGTAGCCATTTTTGGAGATGTGAAAAAATGCACTATCGCGCGCGGTAGTTTTATCGTAAGGACGGCATTAGGATCCCCAACTTAACAAATCAAATATATTCAATAAAACGGGCTATCTTGTGGAAGCAAACTTGTGAAGAGTGCAATTTTTTATCTGGTTTCGGCCAAGGAGTCCTCACCACAGACACTCAAATATTTTCGAAAATCGACAATGGAAGCAATGACCCTAAAGGATTAGACAATATAATCTGCATTGTGAGGGACAGGGAGACATTCTACTGCTGTCACCACACATTCTCTTAACACTAGCTGTGGTTAAGTTAACTCTGACAAACATACCTGTTTTTCAGTTCCGGTACAACTAATAGTATCCATGCAATCCAGATGCCTACTACAACCCATTGGGACAAATTATGCATTGAAAAGCAGACCCACACCTTTTTTTATACGACATTGCACTCTAAAAACTGAACATCTGGGGACAGTTGTTCAAAACTAACGACGTCGTTAATTAACGAATCGTTAAAACTTTGATCATTAAATATGGTAAATATGTTGAAATTTTTGCTGAAAAAAATGGAGCAGCTTTTGCGGATGCAAAAGCTGATCACATTTTTTTCAGCAAAATCACCAAAATTTTCAATATTGTACTTGCTAGAAGAGTTAACAATATGACCTCTTACGAGCTCGTTAAGCTAACGATGCTTTGAACAACTGGCCCCTGGTAATGTTCCGTCATTTCGCATGATTCGACCTATTTTACGATTATTGTAATGATTCCGTTGGACAGAGTGCGCTCTTTCCTATAGACACATCCAAAGTCCACGTCACACAAGGTCAAAGGTCATTAGCCCCGTTTTATCTGGTGGGCAAACAACTTTCCTTTCCATACTCTACCGTTGATGAAGCACGGATTAGTTTCTGTAATTACTATTGTTAAATCGTCGTTCGCCACAAACCATTTTGGACATTAAACTGCTTCTTTTTCGTATAAATATGGATGGAAAAAATACATGCTTTAATCTTATTTACGTCGTTAAATAAAGCGCATCGACTACGTCTTGGTATGATGGTCGGTAGTTTTATAACGGTATTTAGGCAGCAAAAAGTGCGATAACATGCCAAAAGAGACTGGTTCTATATTATATAATACTTTTTTTTTTTTTTTTTTTTGGTTTTGGTTTTACGGCCCTTTCAAGATTATTTCACTCATATCGAGCCGATCGGTATTCAGAGGTGGGCGAAAACCGGAGTACCCGGAGAAAAACCACCTGAACTTCCGTTGCAGATCTTGGCGTCTCACATACATGTATGACCCGAGCGAGGCTCGAACCACAGCGGTGAGAGACCTAGTGATCAAGAGTCAGCGCTCTTAACCACTAGGCCACGGAGGCCCGTATTATATAATACTTCAATAACACAAAATGACAAGGCGCAGTAAGTTTTGTGGAGAAAAAAAAATGGAGTTTAATTACACGATAAATATTCGAAATTCTCATTGAAACCATACGGCAACAGTCAGGTTTTGCCAACCAGACAAAAGAGGTACTTTACAGGGTGGTAACTGGCGCATGCGCAGTGAAATGTAAACAATGTCACTTGTCAAAACATTGGATTCGTCTATTTTAGAAACGGTTATTTTTCTGATGAAAATACGGTTATTTTTCTGATGAAAATTTGTGATATTTTTCTTATTACATTTAATGCCCCAAACATATGTTGTGGGTGCTCGTACGAACCGCCTGATTGAGAAAATTCTAACGATTACCCACAACCTCCATGTATCTCACATAATTATGTAAACCCCTGTGGTAGTAGTAAATCCCAGTGTTTTTCTGCATAAAGTAGGGTCTAGAGACGTGTTCATTACATGGAACCTGATGGGAAAAAAGCTAAAATGTTTGTCAAATTAGAAAGAGAACGTTATTGCGGTGGCAATACTGGACAATTGGCAATGTTCCGACATTTCGCATGATTCGGTTTAGAGCCGTAACGCTCTGGAGACATAATTGTACCCAAAAGTGTAATCATCAGTTATATACAATTGTCTTCTATCAAGATAAAAATGATCCATAACAGAACGTTTATGGCACTAAAGCTCGCGAATCGTTATTTTCTCTTTCTGTTTGCACAAATATGGGATATTAATGCGCGTACGGTTGGTTCATATCGGAGAATATACCTGTACATTTTGTCACTGCACGTAACATTTTTAAAGGAAATTGTATTTCTTACTTCCGCTCAAGCACGTCATAATAGATTGTGGGTCCTCATTAGAACCGCCTCGCAGAGGTGATTCTAATGAGAGTCCCAAATCTATGTTCTTTGGGGGAAGATATAAGAAAACATGTACTTTATACATCAATACAAACACCATTGTTCTAATATAAAGTCAGATTTCGTGGAGGTTTTCATTACATAGGCATGCTTATGTGACGCATCACCAAAACAAGCCTATATAATTCTGACCCACTTGAACCCCACTTTTATATAGTAAAACTGGGGTTAGCAGGGGTAAGCCTTATTTCTCTTATTTCTGCTCTAAAATATAGATTGCGGGTACTCGTTAGAACCGCCTCGATGAGGCGGTTCTAACGTGTACCCACAATCTTTATTTTGAGCAGAAATAAGAAAACTATCACAATTTTTCGTCTTAAATTTTTCTTTTTTTCTGATAAAATTTACAATGTATTTGTATAGGCGTGTTTTCGTAATGTGATCGCTAATGTCGTGTAAAACACCACAAGAAAACGGGATAAAGAAAATAAGAAATGGAATTATTAATGTACAGGCGCAGCCTTTTTGGATTAGATCTCTGTTATGAAGTTCCCAAACAGTGTTTGCGTTCAATTACATATGTAGCAACTGTTTGTTTATCTAACGCAAAACAATAGATAACATTATCTTTGTTAATGCATATAGGATGGACTAGGTTTGAGAACTAATTTTGCACTCTGCCTTTGGTGTATTCTTTTGCAGTACGGCTAGCCCTATTCGTTTGATGTGTTTTATTTGTTGCAACTGCAACTATTCTTAAAAGGGGATTACCGAATTCATACTTGAGTCAGCTAACTTTTATTACTGTGAAAATTGCATTAAATATTAGGCATGCTGACTAATTCACAGATTTTTTTTTTCTGCCGGTAACGATTGCTACGATAATGACCTCCTAGGGAGCAAACGTCGGGTCGACAGTCGTATCGCTGTCAACCCGAAGTTGGCCCGTCATTCCTAGCTGGCTGGGCTAGGGCTAAGCCTGAATCGAGCCAGGGCACAGCATTTCCTACAATTTACATCTGTGCCCAGCGAAGAATCAGATCAGCCTACGCGTCCATATACATGTAGTCTAACCAGAGACTTCTTAAGTTGCTTGAAGGAGCATTGGGCCCTTAGCTATCCTTAGAGCGCACGACGAAGGCTCTGATCATACTGCGCGAATACGCAGGCTGATCTGAGTCTTCGTTGGGCGCATATGTCTCATTGTAGGTTTTGTCGTGCGCTGGCTCTAATACGTTCAAAGCACTGAGAAGCAAATTTCTTGCACACCAGACAAGGAAATCCCTGATTATACCCTGGGATAGAAATTTATGTTCCGACCCTGGTATTCCGACCCAGGCAACTAACATAAATGCGATTCAATTCTATTCAACTGCCGTAACTACTTCTGCACTACTTTTATTTTGTAAACAGTATACATGTGCGAGCTGTCAAAACTAACCGGGGGTGTTGTGCAAGAAAAAGAATCCAATATGGGGTTCTGTTGTGGATGGGCGTTTCCAACCCTCGGGATGACCGTTCTGAGCGGAACCTCGGCGTAGCCTCGGTTCCGCTCAGCACGGTCATCCCTTTGGTTGGAAACGCTCATCTACAACAGAACCCCATATCAGATTCTTATAATCTCAAGAGTGATAGCTGGAAAAATGGCCCCGAACAGGGACTTAGACTGTCTTGTTTAACCCTTAAATTCCTGTACTGTAAATAAACAGTGTAGACCCTGATCCCCTGATCTGGGTCAGTCCAACACATGATTCCAGTCTAGATTCTATATATAACCCGCTTACGCAACACCCTGACCTCACAGCGATAAGAATAGCGCTGCTATTTTCTATAAATAATCGTCCACGGGATTTCCTACAAATACATATACATGTAATAACGTGAATTTCAACAAGGAAAGTATTTTTGGGTCTATTGACAGACAATCCGCGCAAAAATTATATTCCGAGCGAACATTCTAAAGGATAATGTTCAAGTTTATTTTTCAGTGTTATTGGCATTTTTAATCCTTTGAAAGCCGAAAAAACCTACATCTGAAACTGTCGTCTGCTTATGTCGTCTGCTGAATCTTTTTGCGAACTTTTCAAAAATATCCAGGCAAAAATGTTCCGAGCGAACATTCCAAGTTTTTTTAGTGTTATGGGCATTTTTAACCCTTAAGACACCGAGAAAACCTACATCTGAAAATGTCGTCTGCTTATGTCGAATCACTAACAAACGTTCTTAAAAAATATTTTTGCATACAAGCAAACAGTGTGGACCTAGATCAGACAGCTCCTTATGTAACCGGAGACGACAAAGCAGACGACAATTGTCGTGACTGGCATCTTATGGGTTAAGCATGGCGCAATATAGGAGTCCGGTTATATCCGTCCGTTCGTCAAGACAACAATGGCGTTCACCCTGGTGTTCATCTTAATGTAAGAGTCCATTTCTCAAGATTTATTAGAGCTTGTTACAAACGGGCGTCTTGTGATGGTAACTTTTAATGCAAGCATCTATATTTGACTGTAAAAAATTGCGTCCACCCTAGCGTTCACCCTAATTAACTAAAAGATCCCGGGCTTCTCCAGACTTTCGGATGCGTCTTTAAACCGCGGTCCCGTCTCCGTATGACATTAGCTGTTGGTGGGACGTAAAACTTGTGTCTTAGGATTGCAACTTCAATGCAAGCATACATATTTGGCTTGACCTATGTTTCATGGTTCACTGACTTTGTAAAGATATGCATTCACCCTAGCGTTTACCCTAATGTAATAGACCATTTTTGAAGAACTATAAAAGCTTCATACTGCATCTTGTGATAGCAATTTTAATGCAAGCATTCATATTTGATCTGGACCTACATTCAATGGTTCACTGATTTTTAAACATTTGCGACCACCCTAGGGTTCACCTATATGGTCAAGTGTAGAGCTCCATAAATGATACTTGGTACAGTTTGTATTTAGGCATAGCAACTTTAATGCGAGAATTCATGCTATACCTATCGTTTCGTGGTTACTGACTTTGTGAACTATTGCGTCAAACCTAGTGTTCACCCAAATGGTCAAGTTCATTTCTGAAGAACTTTAAGAGCTTCATCAATGATAATTGGTACAAGTACAAACTTGCATCTGGGAAAGACACCTATAATGTAAACAACCTTATTTGACATTGGCCTACACTTCAGGGTTTACTGATTTAGTTAAATATTGCATCAACCGTAGTTTTCACCAAAAATGTCTTTAGAACTTTCAGAACTTCATTAATGATACTAAGTATCCAGGAATGGCAACTTAATTCAAGCATTCATGTTGGACCTTCACCTGGATTTTATGGTTCGGTGACTTCGCGCCCTGACAGGCGAGACATATAGTCTTCGGCAGAATTCTTGTGTACTTAATGCATGGTATCTTCCGCGTTATTTGTACCAGGATACACATACCTTTTCGATATTTAGGTTTGATTGATTGTTTGGGTTTCACGACACGTCAACCCTTGTGGGTCATTTTGTGTCGTCTCCCACGTTTATTTAGAAAATGGCTAGACGTTTTGCAAGCACTGAACGCAGCATTCTGTTACGTCTGATTTTGGCCTGCACATCATTTATTTATTTATTTATTTATTTATTTATTTATTTATTTATTTATGTTTGTTTTGTTTCGTGTGTGTTTGGAGGGGGTGCGGTCCGCATAGAATGGGTTAAAATCACGTGCGATCAAAAACCAAAATACTGGCGCAATATAGGAGTCCGGTTGTCCGTCCGTACGTCAAGCCGTCAACAAATGCGTTTACTCTAGCGTTCATCCTAATGTAAGATGTCATTTCTCAAGATTTCAAGATTTTCAACAAAGAAAGAAAACAAAATAACAACAACAACAAAAAATAATAATCAAGAGAAACAACACTGATGCGCACAATAAATGGTCTGCGGTATAGTATTGCACTCAATAACCTCAAAACCTGATTATTTAATCTGTAACAATCTGTAACAATCGCAACAATCGCAGCACTTGAGCTGTGGAAAGGATTAAATGCAGGGCCTCATTTAACGCGGGCGGTGTATGCTCTTAATTAAGATTGTGCCCTGATTGGTGTTCCGCTTTTGTTCGCCAATTTGGGGGTATGGATAAACTTTCAGGGAAGGCAACTCCTGCAAAAGTATTTTGTCTCCCATGTTAATAGGGGTCAACTCTTAAAGGAAAGAATTTGCTCCTGAGGAGCAAATTCTTTCCTTTAAGAGTAGACCCCTTTTTCAGTGGGGCAGGGCTTATAGAAAAGCGAA
Organism: Lucinisca nassula; assembly: GCA_963580285.1. NCBI lineage: Eukaryota > Metazoa > Mollusca > Bivalvia > Lucinida > Lucinidae > Lucinisca > Lucinisca nassula. Next base: position 32,248,714 of record OY757017.1, read on the forward strand.
CAGGAAGTCCCCGAAAGTTGTCTCCCTTTGAAAAATGGTGGAAAATATCTGCAAGGTGTCCCCATTCTCCTTAATTCGCAGAACTGCATGCAAAATCTGTTTTATTTGTGACTAGTACGCATTTTGTGATTCGTGAATTTCTATGAGTGATCTATAATTTACAAGAACAATTTGATGAAATGTATTTTGGTGTTTGTGTTTAATGCTAAATGCTTTTCCTTCGTGAATTTTGTGTCAACATGCCTTGGAAAATCTGGATTATAAAATTTTTTATGGTCAAGTTCATTTCTGAAGAACTTTAAGAGCTTCATCAATGATAATTGGTACAAGTACAAACTTGCATCTGGGAAATAAAAATGCATTTTCGCTGTAGCGCATCTGATGTGTAGTAAAATATTGCGTTAACATGTCTATGCAAGAAGTGTTCTGCTTAGCAGAACATTTTTAGCATAGACTGTTAACGCAATGAATGTGTTTTCGGATTAAGAAAATGTAGTTGCTAAAACTTTAACGATGAAAACCGAAAATAAAAATAAATAAATAAATGAAATCAATTCTTTCCGTTTTTGAAGATCCCTTTTTTAACTTCATCAAGTTAACAGATCCGCGAAATGCGCACCCCTCTCAACCCCACTTGAGATAGAGAAAATTGGGGTATACAGGGGTACACATTTATGTCCTAATTTTGCTCGAAAACATATAATATGGGCATGCGTTCGAACCGCCTTAATAATAAGGCGGTTCTTACGAGCACCCACAATCTATCTTTGGACCAAAAATAAGAAAAAAAAAAACATGGTTTTAGGGATATAAAAGACGCCATTTTAGGGCACGGATTTTTTTATCGTAATGTAAACACGTGTACAATAGGGAAACATGTCCGTGTGAAATAATGGCGTCCAACATGGTATTAGAAATAACACATTTTAGGTAAAAATAAAAACAGCTTTCTTATTTCTGCTTTCAACATAGATTGTGGATGCTCGTTAGAACCACCTCAACGAGGCGGTTTTAACGAGTACCCACTATCTATGTTTCTGAGCAAAAATAAGGCAGATCAAGTATACCCCCGTAAATCCAAGTTTTCTCAAGTAAAGTGAGGTTTAGGGGGTGTTCATTTCACGGACTTGTTCACGTGATGTACTTGTCCGAATGAAATCCACTTTATGACCATGCATACTCCAATGATACCCACTTTTTTACAGAGTGGTGTTTTTAGGGGAATTGGTCATATTACATGTTTATTGTGAACAGCATTCCTTAAAGTAGTTTTCTGACAAACGGAAACACAGGAGCCTATTTATGAATGGAATAAATCTTTCTCAAGCAGTTTATGTAAAAATCAATTTCGTTTTTAATAGCAAAATTGCATTTATGTAATTAACCGATTTTGTACCAGAAACCCCAAAACGGGTACCCTGGCAAACAGTGCAGGCCCAGATCAGACGCCGCATAACGCGGCGTCTGATCAGGGCCTAGACTATTTACAAAAAAGTTAAGCCATTTTCCAAATCAATTTTGAAGAAAACACAGCTTGACAGCCATAAATTTTGAAATGCATTCCCGCTATATATAAGGAGGAAGATTCCATTTGGTACTAAAAGGGTTAATTCATTTTATACAACCGGAATTATTACTACATGATCTTCAAGTAATGGATATTCCGTTGAAAACTAAAACTGCACAATACGAAAAATCGAATTATTGTGTTGCGACATGGTGCTTTTCATTGAATACAGTTCTCAGCGGTGTACATTTTCTGTGATAAAACTAATTTGTGATATATCGAATAAAACAAGAAATATTCGGTGGAAAAGGTGAAAAATAATATAGTGAAAGGATGGGGCTTATGATAAGATCTCGCAAAAAGAAAAGTAAGTACACTTTTTGGCCGTACGAGTATTCGATACATACATCCTACATGTACATACAGCGGAAACCCGTTACGAAAATACGCCTATTCAAATATATTGGATTTTTTTTTTCGCCAAAAAGTGAAAATTTTCGATTAAACATTCTGACTTTTTTTCATAATTCTTCTCCAAACATAGATTGTGGGAACTCGTTAGAACCGCCTCAGCGAGTACCCACAATCTATCTTTTTGAGCAGAAATAAGAACAATAATGTATACCCCAATATAAAAGTGGGGTCTGAGGGGGCCAGAATTATATAGGCGTGTTTTCGTCATGATACATTTTCTCCGAGTTGGTGGTGGGGTCGGGGGTTGGGGGGGGGGGGGTACTTTTTCTAATGTATGTTGTCTCCATTATCAATAGGCCTCATTAAAAAAAGAAAAGAATTCTTTCCTTTACCAGAAAACCTCCTTTTTCCAGAGCTTAACCATACGAAAACTTGTCTATACAAATGCATTGCAACCTTTATCGCCGAAAAAAATGAAACCTTTAAGATGAAAAATGGTGATAATTTGTCTTATTTCTGCTCAAAATATAGATTGTGGGTACTCGTTAGAACCGACTCACCGAGGCGATTCTAACGAGTACCCACAATCTACATTTTAGAGCAGAAATAAGAAAAAATAAGGTTTACCCCTTTAAACCCAAGATTTACTGCATAAAAGTGGGGTTCAAAGGGGTCAAAATTATATATGCGTGTTTTCGTGATGATTTGCGAGAAATAGAACTGGAATCGAAAAGTTGTCTCCCTTGAAAATAATGGCGGCAAATATTTCATGAGTCTAAACTATTCTATAAAGTTCAATTAATGGTGTTGTAATATGAAAAATCCTCCTAAAAAAATATTAGCATGCTGTAAACAAAACTAATGTTCACTATTGTTTTGCGTTAGATATTCATATGCTACTAACAACTCTGTAAAATGCACATGTACATTTTCTGATATTACCAAGTTTCGTAAATGATGTCATATATATACGTCATGACATTCATGTGCTTCCGTACATATTTATTATGTAGTGTCTTTCGCGTAACGTTTTGAGTGGTGTTTTCGTGTATATAGTGTACATGTAAAAATCCAAGGAGGACGTGAAAAACAAAAGACTGAGACGTCATGGGTTTGATGATAAGAGCCCATAAGAAGAAAAGTGAGTATGAACTATTCGTAAATACACGTTAGGAAAGAATATCCATATGGTTACGTGTTTTGTTTGTTTGATTTGAGGTTTAACGTCCCCGTCAACACTGTAAAGGTCATTTTGGAGACGTTGCTTCCAATTCTGCGGGACTTTTACCCGACATTGAGATGAAATGACATCTCAAGCCCTGCCGCCCAATGAAACCAATACGGTTTATAAGCATGGACTCGCACCGCTTTGCCTGGGCAGGCTTAGATCCTCTAAGCGGTTTAACAGTTCTCGTGTGCGGGTCGGTTTCAGCTCTGCGTGGAAGCAGAATGCAGCCCATATATTTCTTTAAGCCCCGATGGGCGGGGGCCAAGTTACGTGTTTACATGTACCATGGTGTCAGAAATGACATAGATCAGAAAAACAACTTTGTGACACATTTCTTACTCATGCCACAGGGCTCGTTAGAAATGCCTCAAAGAGGTACATGTATATGGTAATGTCTTTAACATGGTGTCAGAAAATGACAGAAATCAGATGACACTTCGTGATTTCTTACTTTTGCTCCTGACACAGATTGCGGGTGATCGTTAAAACCACCTCAAAGAGGCGATTCTAACGAGCAACCACGATCTATGTTTTTGAGCAAAAATAATGGGAATTAATACCCTTGTAAACCCCACTTTTCTCTATAAAAAGTGGTTTTACAAGGACATAACATGTACATTTACAATATATTAATTGTTTAGAAAAAATGTTGGGTATTAACTTTCTATAATGTAATGGATACTCGTTAGAACCGCCTGAATGAGGTGGTTTTAATGAGCAAACACCGGCTAGTCATGAAAAAGAAAATCCATTCAAGGAATTCCTACCAGTGATAGAAGAGGATAGGGGCATTGTCAGGTTTCAACTTTGTAACCCTTGCAATTCTAAAGAAAAGTGCGACGAAAATTGTTCATTAATTGGGCAATGTAAATCCTATCAAGGATTTTAACTCTCAAGAGTCATTTGCCTTTGACACCGATTTTAGTAAACACGAGACATCAGCGCTCTGTCTGTGTGTTCGCCATGCATTACGATTTTACCACCAAAAACTGAAACTTTTTTGGCTAAAAAAAAACCCCACTATATTTTTCAAATTTCTACTCGAAACATAGATTGTGGGAACTCGTTAGAACCGCCTCGGCGAGGCGGTTCTAACGAGTACCCACAGTCTATGGTTTAGAGCAGAAATAAGAAAAATAATGTATACCCCTGCAAACCTCGGTAAAAAGTGGGGTTTAAGGGGTTCAAAATTATATAGGCGTGTTTTCGTGATGTTTAAATTTTAGAGCCATTATACATGTAGTTCATGATAAATCTGTAACTGACATTTTTCATTTATGGCAAACAAGGGGTCTAACATCAAAAGTTATGCGCCCTTGGCCCTGATTCCGGTACACGCAGTACAATAGCCACACTGTCCATAAGTGTGCTAGGTTTCAACTGTTTAACCCTTTTAATTCTAAAGTAAAGTGTGTCGAAATTTTTTCATTAATGGCAAATCATTACGAAAGCACTCCTATACAAATGCATTGTAAACTTTACCGCCAAGAAAACGAAAATTTTATGATGAAAAATTGTGATATTTTTCTTATTTCTGCTCAAAATATAGATTGTGGGTACTTGTTAGAACCGCCTTGATGAGGTTCAAACGAGTACCCACAAGCTATATTTTAGAGCAGAAATAAGACAAAATAAGGTTTACCCCTGTAAACCTCAGTTTTACTATATAAAAGTAGGGTTTAAGGGGGTCTAAATTATATAGGCGTGTTTTCGTGATGTTAAAAAATCTATCAAGGACTGTAACTCCAACAGTTATGAGCATTTTGTCCCGATTCTGATATAAACGGTAAACCGGCTCACTGTACATGTGTGTACCAAGTTTCAAATTTACAGCTTTGATAGTTCTTGAATAATCTGTAATGAAATTTTTTTATTAATGGTGACTTGTAAAACCTATCAAGAAATGTAACTCAGAAAGTTAAGGGCTCTTGGCCCTGAATCCGATATACACGATACATCATCCCACTGCCCACGTGTGTACAAAATTTCCACTTTGTAACGCTAACAGTTGTTGAGAAGATTGGGACGAAGATTTTATCTGGGAAAATGTTTTATCAATAGTAAATAATAAAACATATCACAGAATACAACTCCGAGAGTTATTGGCCCTTGGCTCTGACTCTGGAACACACGATGCGTCAACCCACTACCCATGTGTGTACCAAATATCGACTTTTTACTAACAGTTGTTTAGAAAAGTGTGACGAAAGTTTTATTAGGCCGGACGGAGTGAGTGCGTGTTTGAGTTTTACGTCACAACAACAGCTAAGGTCATACGGAGACGGGACCTCGGTTTAAAGACTCATCCGAAAGTCTGGAGAAGCCCGTGATCGATCCTGGGATCTCTGGTTTACAAGGCTAGTAGCGTAACCACTACACCACGGAGGCTTCTATGAGGCCGGACGGAATGACGGACCGAAGTATGGAATGACGGAATGACAAGGTAAATCCAGTATAGGCCCACTTTGTCAAAGGGGGACTATAATTCAGACCATGTAATAAACAGTGGGAAGTTCACTCATTTCGCACAGAAATTTTAGGTTTGCATGGTATAATACAGTTCACTTTTGCTATAAAGACCACTCCGTTATTGATAACCCCCATTTGGCTTCATTTCTATATGTGTTACATGCATAAGACCATCCCATAATAAAACCACTTGTGAACTATCTGAACTATAGGAATTATACATGAATGTTTTTCTTGTGATTTGTTTGTTTGATTTGAGGTTTAACGTCCCCATCAACACTGTAAAGGTCTTTTGGAGACGTTGCTTCCAATTTTGTGGGACTTTTACCCGACATTGAGATGATTTAAGCATACATGAATGTTCACATCACGAAAACACACCTATATAATTTTGACCCCGTTAAACCCCACCTTTTATATTGTAAAACATAGTTTACTGGGGTAAACCTTATTCTGCTTATCTCTGCTCTAAAATATTGAATGTGTGTACTCGTTAGAACCGCATCGAGGCGGTTCAAACCAGTACCTACAATCTATATTTTGAGCAGAAATAAGAAAAAAAATAACAATTTTCATCCTACTGGTTTCGATTTTTCTGCAATAAAGTTTACAATGTATTTGTATACGCGTGTTTTCGTAATGTCTTGTGATTTAAAAATAGTCTTGTCTTGGTTGACTTAGGTCTAGAAAAACACCTAAAACCTGTGAAAATGTTGAGTTTGTTTGTTTGATTTGAGATTTAAGGTCCCCGTCAACACTGTATAGGTCATTTTGGAAACTTCCAATTTTGTGGGACTTTTACCCGACATTGAGACAAACCCTGTCGCCCGATGAAACCAAAAGGGTTTATAAGCATGGACGGACCGACTCGCACCGCTCTGCCTCGGCAGACTTAGATCCTCTAAGCGGCTTAGATCCTCTAAGCGGGTTTCCAGTACTCGTGTGCGGTCGGATTAGCTCTGCTTGGAAGCATCAAATAAGCAATCTATTTCTTCAAGCCCCGATGGGCGGGGGAGGGGGAAATGTTGAGAACCGCACTTAATAGTGACGTGATCTTATTTTGGGTTGTCTTTATGTCAGATTTATTTTATGTGTTTTCAGCCTTTCCTCATCAAAATATGGTATAGCTGATCATTGCTTAGAATAACCTTTGTATTTAGTGGAACCTATAAAATACATGTGTGAGTGAGTTTGACGTCCACCCAATAGCTAATGTTATACGGAGACGGAACCTCGGTTTAAAAGACTCATCCAAAATTCTGGAGAAGCCCGGGATCGAATACACGGCCCCTGGTTTATGAGGCGGGAAGCATTACCACTACTCCACGGAGGCTTCTATACAAAATGTACATGTTTGAAAGCAAAATATAGACCAGCGGACCCTTTCAAAGATAAAAAAAAATTCAGTCGGGTATTGTTTATTAGTGAGAGCCTCTTTTGAGACAGTTTACGAAATAAGGATAAAATGTTTTTTTTTTTTTTTTTTTTTTTTTTTTGTTTTGTTTTGTTTTGTTTTTTTCTGTTGTTTATTTATTTATTTTTTTTTTTTGGTTTTGTTTTGTTTAACCCATTGCATGCGGGAAACACCTAAAGGAGTACCTAGGCAAATAGTGCAGGCCCAGAACAGACACCGCAGGACGCGGCGTCTGATCAGGGCCTGCACTATTTGCTACCAGACTTTTCCGTCAAAATAGAATAAAAACAAAAAATAGGCCTACCACACCTTATATGACAAACTGACTTCTCCAACAAATAACAATGGAAGGGTCCACTAGTATCAATTGATTAACGGCCCGGTCAACACCATTTATGTCATATCGAGCCTGTGTTGTAGACTAGTACAGATACATGTACCTGTACTCATATGAGCCAGCCAATCTTGATCTACGCTATTTGCCACCCTGTAAATGATTTCGTCCAAATCCCCCATTTAGACAAATGGACGTGTCCAAAGATGAAGGCGAAGAGTCCAGCTCAGACACTAAGGGAAGAAAGGGAAAACCGCCGCTGCGGCTGCATGTACATTATTATGTACTTTCCTAATTGAACGTTATGTACTTGACAATAATTTGTCTGAAATATACCCAATAATAAGCATGTAATATTCATTAAATGGCGATAATATTTGATCGATCCTCTAGCCTTCATATTATCAGATCGCCATGGGATCTTGGTACTTGATAAATCAATGTACTAAAAGTACTGATTAGTTGATTATCTCTGAGTGTAGGCTGGGAATGTAGTTCTGAACGGGGTCTTTGTCTGTTTCGTTTACATTAACCTGAACTGATTCAGAGTCGGTACCCAGCAGGCAGTCAATGTTGAACTAACGTTGAAACAACGTTGAAAACGTTGTTTCAACGATAGTTCAACGTTGAGTCAACGTTTTGTGCCTGCAGGGTAGAGATGTGTCGATGAACGCGCATCAATATGTTTGTACAGGTTTCTTGTGCCGTTACCACTTGTCTTACTATTAGTTTTGTATCTCTTTTTGATTATTTAAAAAAAGTATTCCTGTTACACCGTTGTACCATATGTGCTGCTACCTGTTAATGTTTAGGGAGAGGATTTACTAATGTTGTATAACTTGTATCCAATCCAATTGTGTTTCATGCAATAAATATGTTTAATCTAATGCGCAGCACTACCATGAACATTTCTGGCCACACTGTACAAAATGTTGTAATTATATTGAAGTATCAATCTATGTTTCTCGGTCCTTTGTGGCCTAATGGATAGGAGCGCTGACTCTTAATCACTAGGTCTCCAGCCGCTGTGGGTTCCAGCCTTGCATGGATCACATGTGAGACGCCAAGTTCTGCAATGGAGGGTCAGGTTGATTTTCTCCGAATACTGCGGTTTCCGGTAATCTCTGATTAACGATCGACTCGAAATAAGTAAAACCATCTCGAAAGGTCAGAAAGACCATAGACAAAAATTCTTCGTTTCCTAAACAACACAATATGTGGTTGGTGAGTATCAAAGAATGCAAAGAAAGTTTTTCTCTGAGTACTGCGGTTTCCGGTAATCTCTGATAAATGCTTTGGTCACAACCCCTTCCGATTAGCCTTAGGATGTACTCCCGGCATGATTTTTAGCCATTTTGGCCTGTCCCCGGCCGGACACCAGACATGGCCGGCCGGTGGCCGGGGTTCTCAGGCAGCATCGGGGAGGTGCCCGAAGAGATTTAACTCGAAGTTAAAATTTCTTCGGTGTCCCGTACATTTTCATACTCGGCCACATATCCTTCACACATCGTTTAAGTATCGTCCGATATCCGGCGGGGAATCGAGCGGTAATCGGCCGGTGTATGTACCCTCAGAGGAGCAATTTTGGGACCGGTCATGGGCCGTTATCTGGCCGATGTCTGTTCAAACATTGGAAAGTAACCCACCGATGTCCGGTCGGCTTGAACCGGTGTGGACCAGATATGTTACAGACTTCGGCCGGTCACCAGCCGGCTAGAACCGGACATCGGCCGGGCATCGGGCGGACTATATAAACCCCCGTCAGTCGCCGTGTACAACATTATAGCGCCTGGTACAAGCAACGTTCGTTGTCCGTAGGATACTCGGGCGATATTCGCACGATGCCGGTGAATAGGCCGGTTATCGCCCGGACATCATAGGATAATCGGCCGATTAGTATAAGATATTCGGTCGGTATTCACTACCTCACCGGCCCCCAAAACATTCTCTTTGGAAACAGACGCCATACGAATACCAGACGGTCTTCGGACGGCCTCCGGACGGTGCCATTTATGTAAATGATGTGTGACAAATTTTTGACCGGTGTTATCCGATGTCGAAAAAAGGCCAAAACCAGCGGTGTACTCATGATTACCCCCTATCCCCGGGTACCGGTCGATCTTTGTGACCATAGCATAACGATCGACTCGAAATAAGTAAACAAGAGGGTCCAGAGGGCCCTGGTTCGCTCACCTGTGTGTCACTGTCTCGAGTACATTCTATTTTTAGCTCTTGTGGCCATCTTGTTCATCAGCAGAGTGATTTTAGCTTATATGGTAGGGAGTAACCTAGGCAACATTCCTGGGAACGTTGAATCAAATTGACTTTAGGGTTTAGGGGGAGTTTCCGTTTGAATCGAATTTACAATATTTTTCTATTTTTACCTCCGGTGGCCATTTTGTTCACCCGAGTGGGATTGTTTTAGCCTTTTTGGTAGAGGATCATCTAAGCAACATTGTCGCAAGGAACCTACATGCTAAATATGAAGGCTGTATCTCAAATGCTTTAAAAGTTATGACACAGTAGGTCAAAGGTCAAGGTCATGGGTCAAAAGTTTTGAATGGCTGGGAAAACCTTGTCACAAGGAATATGCATGCCAAATATGAAGGCTCTATCTCATATGGTTCAAAAGGTATGATGAAGTAGGTCACAGGTCAAATATTTATGAGTGGGAAGACCTTGTCAGAAGGAACCTACATGCCAAATATGAAGGCTCTATCTCAAACGGTTCAAAAGTTATGACAAAATAACCTACTGATCTACTTTTTGATTTGACCCATATTCGAACTTAACTGAATTATTGTCCAGATGATCATTCTGAGCAAGTTTTATGATGATTTGACTGAAACTGTGGCCCGATAGTGTTCAAAACTTTTTCTATGATTTGACCTGCTGACCTACTTTTTGACCCGACATGACCCATATTCGAACTTGACACATATATTGTCAAGATGATCATTCTGAGCAAGTTTGATGATGATCGGCCCAAAACTTGGGCCTCTAGTGTGTTCACAAGGTTTTTTTCAACAATCTGACCTACTGACCTACATATTGACCAGACACGACCCATATTCGAAATTAACCGATCATTTTGAGCAAGTTTGATGATGATCGGACCAAAACTGTAGCCGCCAGTGTGTTCAGAGGGTTTTTCTATGATTTGACCTACTGACCTACTTTTTGACCAGTATTCAAACTTGACCCGGATATTGTCAAGATGATCATTCTTGGCAAGTTTGATGATGATCGGACCAAAACTGTGGCCTCTAGTGTGTTCACAAGGTTTTTCTATGATTTGACCTACTGACCTACTTTTTGACCCTACATGACCCATATTCGAACTTGATCGAGAAATTGTCAAGATAATCATTCTGAACAAGTTTCATGATGATCATACCAAAACTGTGGCCTCTAGTGTATTCACAAGGTTTTCTATGATTTTACCTACTGACCTTATTTTTGACCAGACATGGCCCGTATTCAAACTTGACCGAGGTATTGTCAAGATTATCATTCTGGGCAAGTTTGATAATGATTGGACCAAAACTGCGGCCTCTAGTGTATTCACAAGGTTTTTCTATGATTTGACCTACTGACCTACTTTGTGACCCGACATAACCCATATTCGAACTTGACCGCGATATAGTCAAAATGATCATTCTGGGCAAGTCTGATGATGATCGGACCAAAACTGTGGCCTCTAGTGTGTTCACAAGGTTTTTCTATGATTTGACCTACTGACCTACTTTTTGACCCGACATGACCTGTATTCAAACTTAACCGAGGTATTGTCAAGATAATCATTCTAGGCAAGTTTGATAATGATTGGACCAAAACTGCGGCCTCTAGTGTATTCACAAGGTTTTTCTATGATTTGACCTACTGACCTACTTTTTTGACCCGGGATGACTCATATTCGAATGTGACCAAGGTATTATCAAGATGATCATTCTGAGCAAGTTCGATGATGATTGGACACAAATTGTGGTCTCTAGTGTTTTCAGAAGGTTTTTCTATGATTTGACCTACTGACCTACTTTATGACCCGACAACAACCATATTCGAACTTGACTGAGATATTGTCAAGATAATCATTTTGCGCAAGTTTGATGATGATCGGACCAAAACTGTGGCCTCTCATGTCTTCACAAGGCTTTTTTCTGATTTGACCTACTGACCTACTTTTTGACCCGACATGACCCATATTCGAACTTGATTTTGTGGTGGTACAAATTTTGTGCAAGTTTAGTTAAAATCAAATCATAAATGAAACATCTATCATGCAGACAAGACCAAAATAGGCAATTTTTGCCCTTTCATGGGCCGTATATCCGTAACACATGATGAGATATGGCTGGTTCAAGAAAGGAACCCAGATCTCATGGTGGTACAAGTTGTGTGGAAGTCTGGTTAAAATCAAATCATAAATGAAGATGCTATCGTGCGGACAAGACCAAAATAGGCAACTGTTGCCCTTTCAGGGGCCGTAACTCCGTAACACATGATGGTATATGGCTGGTTAAAGCAATGAACCTAGATCTCATGGTGGTACAAGTTGTGTGGAAGTATGGTTAAAATCAAATCATAAATGAAGATGCTATTGTGCGGACAAGAAATTGTTTACGCACGCACGCTCGCACGGACGCACGGACGACGGACAAAATTTGATCACAAAAGCTCACCTTGTCTACGTGACAGGTGAGTTAAATCATCTTGAAAGGTCCGTAAGACCATAGACAAAAAATCTTTGCTTCCTCAAAAACACAATATGTGGTTGGTGAGTATAAAAGAAAGTTAACCTCAGATACCATTGACATTTTTGGTGCACCTTTTACAAAAAAAAAAAAAAAAAAAAAAAATGCTTTAATGTGTCAATTGTCAGAGACTGACCTTCTCTTTTCAGATATTTTTCATTCAATCTAGTTCTATATGCTAATTGAAATAAAGAGTCAGAAAAGTTGAAAACCTCTTTTTATGCCCCCAACTTCGAAGGAGTCACACACTATAGGATATATCATATCTTAGAAACTCGTATATGCTAGGGTTCTGAATTTTCATATATGGTTTGCTTGTGAAAAATAGCTGATCCATATTTTTTTTTCTTTTCAATCAGATCTCTTGGTGCAGAGTTATGGCCCTTTACAGACTTGTTCTCGGAGATGTTGCACTGATGATTTAGGAAGCCCCCATGCGGACTGAACAAATTATTTGTCTTAATCGCGACGGAAGTAAGGGTGGAGATATTGCATGATCCATTTAAGCCTCACAGTCAAATTCTTTTCACCATTACGAAAACACACCCGTGCGACATAGTGCAATTTTTCATATATCCAAAATGGCCATTTTCCTGATGAAAATCCGTGATATTTTTCTTATAAAAACTGCAAACATAGGTTGTGGGTGCTCGTTAGAACCGCCTCATTGAGGCGGTTCTAACGAGTACCCACAACCTATGTCTTGGAACAGAAATAAGGAAAATAATGTTTATCCCCGTAAACCCCAGTTTTCTCTATATAATGTGGGGTTTAGGGGGGTCTTTATTTCACGGACTTGTTCACGTGATGACTTACCGTTCCAAGACGGTTTTTAATGACAGATTCCATCTGTCTATTCTTGCTGTGCTGCACGTTTACAGTATTTCAGGCTTTTTCTTCCGGCTTTGACCGCCATAGAAATATGAATCAGCACAAAATGTAGTCCGGTTTGGAGCAGTAATCAAAATTGTACAAGTGTTTAGTTATCCTGTAAGCGTAATACAAACTTTTGAAGCAGACGACTTGACGATACAGCATTTCATATGAATCAGCTGCATCATGCGACGGGTTTTGCAAAAACTGTATACCCAGATCAATGCGGCGTCTGCTCAGCAGTCTGCTCAGGTTTTACACTGTTTTCTATCAGTGCTGTCAATATTTAATCCTTAACGACCAGCCTGCCGCTGGACCAGGTCAGCTGTAGACAAGAATATTAATGGGTTTTCTTTCTGACTTTCGAGGTCAAGTTTAGGTCAGTTACAACTTAGGTGTATATTGACTTTGCGTGGAGAAATTGAAATGAAAGGCTGTCCCTTTCAACCCTGGAATATGGTAGTGTAGGTCCTGTGATATAATTCTAGGTGCCATATATTTAGCAGAAATGGATTAGCCCAACTTCAGTGATGGAAGAGTGCACTCCAGAAACCCAAGGCAGTGATTAAATCAAAGCACTGACAACGCTCATGCCGATTGCTCTAAATGCAGACTGGTCATGAACGGGGACTTGGACTGATTCGTTTAAACTTATGTTAGTAACTAATGTGAAAAAGTGTAGAACAAGATCAGCACCGTATTGTGTGGCTTTTGAACTTTTGAGTTTACATTGTTTGCCAGATCCAACATTTGATTCATGTGCAGATTTTACAGATAACACTTACATGTACCCAAAACTGACAAACGGCACGGCTATGTTTGGGTTGATTGTTTGGCATTCGACCCGAAGTTGATAATAAGAAAAGCGCTTCAGCGCTAATGTCTACATGACTATCACTGACTTGTCAGAATAACTTTTTGTCTTGTAGAAAATAGCCGCAGTGAGATCGGGGTATTCCATAAGACGGAAGAGGGTTATCCTGTAATCATAGGGTGAGCTTGGCAAACAGTGTAGACCAAGATCAGACGCTGCCGAATGCGTCATCTTATCAAAATCTTCACTATTGGTTTGGAATTTCAGAGTTAAATGAAACAGTTTAAATCTCAGTCAAGGCCTATTACTCCAACCCACACCCCACACTCTCAGTGCTTTGATTCTGAAACCAAACGATTACAACACACTTAGACACCATGCCCTCAAGCTAAAAAGGTTAAATTAATCAACCGGGACGTCTGGTTACCAGTCCGGCCACGTCGATCCTGTGCACCACCATTACACCAGTACGGATAGAAACCACATGTTCAGGATCAAACTGTTGTGTAATGTAGGATCAAACTGTTGTGTAATGTAAGGTCGTGCCTAGAAAAGAAGAAACTGAAATTTGTTCTCAAAAAAGCATTTACTGAAAGCGTATTGCAACATTTTTCATTAAAGGATCGTAAGCGTGCCCCTGGACAGTTAGAAGCTGGTCGGAAAGCGGATGACGTTGACTCTGATTTTGGGTGCCACAACTGTGTGATCTATCGTCTATTGGAGCGACATCTTACTATATACAGAAGACGCTAGTGGACGTCGACGTAGCGGAAGACCGACGTCCGTACGTCAAGATCGATTCGACCGTCAGACGCATATTCGAAACAGATTTCCGCCGGCAGCTGCTACACTGTACCTGTAGATAAACAAGGGGTCTCAACTACCGACTAATAAGCACTGAACTGATCGTCCCCTTATGCGATGCACGTTTGAGAGCTAGACGTCCCTGTCGTGACCAAAGTTAACGCGTCGACACCGTACGGAACACTTACGCTAGTGCATGAAATACGTACATGTAACTTGGCGTCTAAGCGACTGACATATGCGTTTTAGTAACAAATCGCACTTCAGCGTGAATCAGGCCGGTTGTCGTTTCCGGGTGTTTCGACGTATATGTGTAAGGTATGCCGAGGCGACGCGTGCGTAACAGAGCATGACATATCGGGTGAAATATGCGTAATTGTGTGGCGAGCTATTGCGTGTAGTTAGCGAACGCAGCTTAGTGTCATTAAGAACATTCAAGATCATAGCTGAGACCTGAACTTAACAGCGAGACGTTACATTAATCAAGTGCTTCGGCCTCACATGGTTCCATTTATTTGTTTACGCTCAGAATCAGGGATATCTTATCCAGCAGGATTACGAGCGGGCTCATAGTGCTATCCTTACTCAAAAATGTCTTCAAGCCAATGGAATTCATGCACTGGACTAGCCAGCCTTTCTCCTCCGATCTCTTTCCCATAGAGTATCTTTGGGTAGAGGTGTTCACAACCGACCAGACAAAAAGTGTTACTTATCGACAGCAGAATTGTTAAAACTTGAATTTTAATGTTTGGTTTTGAAAACGTAAATAGTTTCTTTTAAAAATTTGATACATCGAATGGCGTTTCATAATACCACCGGTCTATAGACATCTGCAAACATATCATATATTGGAATTTGCAGAACTACCTTTTATAAATTGTAAGCTCTTTTTAGAAAGGTTTTCTGTAAGTTTTCACGGTGTTATGATTTTCTCATAGAATCTGTCATTTCAGTGCCTTTGGCGATTTGATTGTTGTTTGTCTTTCAGTGTGTGTGTCGCTTATTTTTTTTTTGTTTTGGAAAGCCAATTGACCATTTTGTCGGAAAGTAACTGTCGGTCTGTCTGATTTGATGTTCAACGTCCCTTCAACACTATATAGGTCAATTTGGAGACGTGGCTTCAAATTTTGTGGGACTTTTACCCAACATTGAGATGGAATGTCATCTCAACCCCTGTCGTCCAATGAAACCAACATAGTTAATAAGCATGCACCACTTTGTCTGGGCAGGCTTAGACCCTCTAAGCGGTTTACCAACACTCATGTGCGGTCGGTTCCAGCTCTGCGTGGAAGCATCATGCAGCCCAATCTATTTCTTCAAGTACCGATGGGTGGGGGCGAAGGAAAGTTAATGTATTTTTGGCTTTCCGCTGTTGGTGTTTCCATTAGGGTCTAGTAATATCATGTTTGTGTTTCTTTCTCTTTGGTGGTTAATTTGTATCGATTCCTGTTTATTGCCTTCACTTCTATTAAACATCGTTGCAGTAAGCAAAATATAAGAACCGATTGGGCTAGGCTTTTGAAATTTTGCAGGCTGTTTGGAACCAATGTGAAGAATATCTGATTATTTTTGGTTTAATTTTATGAAAATTTGATCAAATTATGCCCCTTTGTGGACTTGGGCATTTTTGCATAGGAAAAGCTTGAAAGTAAAATATCTCAAAAACTACTTGGGCTAGCCTCTTGAGGTTTTGCTGGCTGTTTGGTACCAATGTGAAGATGATCTGACCAAATTTTGGGATTACTTTAAAATTTATGATTAATTGTGCAAAGTATGCCCCTTTGTGGCATTAAGCACTTTGGCATGGGAAAAGCTTGGTCTGGTCTTTGAAATTTTGCAGACTGTCTGGAACCAATGTGAAGATGGTCTGATTAACTTTTGGTTTAATTTCAGGAAAAAAATACCAAATTATGCCCCTTTTGGTCTTAGGCATTTTTGCATAGGAAGGGCTTGTAAACAAAATATCTCAAAAACTACTTGGGCTAGCCTCTTGAAGTTTTGCAGGCTGTTTGGTACCAATGTGAAGATGATCTGACCAAATTTTGGGATTACAGTCGAACTTCAATGGCTCGAACACCTTTGGGGCCTCGAAAATCTGTTCGAGACAGGGGTGGTTCGAGCCACTGAGGTTACTGTCAGGAGGCATAACGAGATACTTTTCAGACATCTTTTCGGTGTTCTATAATGAAAATGCATGTTGTGTGTACTCATTAGAATCGCCTCATCGGGGCGATTCTAATGAGTACACACAGCATACATTTGCAAGATAAAAGACTAAAATCTCCTTAATTATCCCCCACTATTTCTTATGTAGAAGATTTCGCTAGAAGCTCAAGAATGGGTTCGACATATCCATGGTAAACGAGCCATCGGTGTTCGAGCCATCGAAGTTCTTCTGTACTTTAAAATAATTTATGATTAATTGTCCTAATAACGCCCCTTTATGCCATTTAGCATTTTGGCATAGGAAAAGTTCAAGAACCGCTGGGGCTAGGCTTTTAACATTTACTAGTGTGAAGATGATCTGATAAACTTTTTGCATACTTTTATATACCTAATTGTAAAAAAGGTCGACGAAATTATGCCCGTTTGAGGACTTAGACATTTTCGCATAGGAAAAACTGATTAGTAAAACATCTCAAGAACCCCTTGGGCTAGACTCTTGAATTTTGGTAAGCTAGGTGCAACCGATGTGAAGATGAATTGATTAAATTTTGCTGTTATTTTATGAAACATTGACCAAATTATGCCCCTTTAGGGACTTAGGCATTCTGGTATAGCAAACACTTCATCACGAAAACACGCCTATATAATTTTGACCCCCTTGAACCTCACTTTTATATAGTAAAACTGGGGTTTCCGGGGGTATACCTTATTTTTCTTATTTCTGCTCTAAAATATAGATTATGGGTACTCGTTAGAACCGCCTCGATGAGGCGGTTCTAACGAGTGCCCATAATCTATATTTTGAGCAGAAATAAGAAAAATATCACAATTTTTTATCATAAATTTTTCATTTTTTTCGGCGATAAAGGTGCTCGGCAATGTATGTGTATAGGCGTGTTTGCGAAATGTGTTAGCAAAATACTTCAAGAGCCGCCTGGGCTATACCCTCCAAATTTACTAGGCTGTGTAGAACCAATTTGAAGATGGCCTGATTAAGTTTTGGTATAGTTTAATGAAAAATGGACCAAATTATGCCCCTTTGTAGACTACGGCATTTTTGGCAAAGGAAAATCTTGTTAGCAAACTATCTCCAGAACCGCTATGCTAGGCTCTTGAAATATTGTAGGCTGTTTTGAACCAATGTGAAGGTGATCTGTTTAAATTTTGGTGTACTTTTATTTTAAAAAAATGACGAAATTATGCCCCTTTGTGGACTTAGGCATAGGAAAAGCTTGTTAGCAAAATATCTAAAGAACCGCTTGGGCTAGGTTCTTGAAAATTTACAAGCTATCTGGAACCAATGTGAAGATGGCTTGATTAAATTTTTATTTGATTTTATAATACAGAAATGACCAAGTATTGACTTTCTTTTGGACTTCGGCATTTTTGCATAGGAAAAATTTGCAAGCAAAATATCGCACGAACCACATGGGCTAGGCTCTTGAAATTTTGCCGGCTGTTTGGAACAATTGTGAATATGAACTGATTAAATGTTGGTATAATTTTATGGAATCTGGATTTTTTGTCTTGAGTTATGTCCCTTTGAAAATTTTGGCATTCTAACGTTGTAAGCAAAATATGTCTTAAACTATGCGAGCTATTGTCTTTAACACTGAAAGGCTGACAAGTAGATGGCCTGATTAACTTTTGAAAAAACTCCAACACTATCTTTTTGAGTTATGAGCCTTTGAATTATTCATCATTTTAACCTTCTAAGCAAGATATTTAGAACGCTGTTTAGATATTGCCGGGGAACTTGACAGGCTTGTAGGGAATGGCGAGTAGATGACCTGATTAACTTTTGAAAAAAAAAAACTCCAAAATGTTCTTCTTGAGTTACGAGCCTTTGAATTATTCATCCTTTTAACCTCTAAGCAAGATATTTAGAACGCTGTTTAGATATTGCCGGGGAACTTGACAGGCTTGTAGGGAATGGCGAGTAGATGACCTGATTAACTTTTGAAAAAAAAAAAAAACTCCAAAATGTTCTTCTTGAGTTACGAGCCTTTGAATTATTCATCCTTTTAACCTCTAAGCAAGATATTTAGAACGCTGTTTAGATATTGCCGGGGAACTTGACAGGCTTGTAGGGAATGGCGAGTAGATGACCTGATTAACTTTTGAAAAAAAAAAAAACTCCACAATGTTCTTCTTGAGTTACGAGCCTTTGAATAATTCATCATTTTAACCTTCTAAGCAAGATATTTAGAACGCTGTTTAGATATTGCCGGGGAACTTGACAGGCTTGTAGGGAATGGCGAGTAGATGACCTGATTAACTTTTGAAAAAAAAAAAAAACTCCAAAATATTCTTCTTGAGTTACGAGCCTTTGAATAATTCATCATTTTAACCTTCTAAGCAAGATATTTAGAACGCTGTTTAGATATTGCCGGGGAACTTGACAGGCTTGTAGGGAATGGCGAGTAGATGACCTGATTAACTTTTGAAAAAAAAACAAACTCCAAAATGTTCTTCTTGAGTTACGAGCCTTTGAATAATTCATCATTTTAACCTTCTAAGCAAGATATTTAGAACGCTGTTTAGATATTGCCGGGGAACTTGACAGGCTTGTAGGGAATGGCGAGTAGATGACCTGATTAACTTTTGAAAAAAAAAAAAAAACTCCAAAATGTTCTTCTTGAGTTACGAGCCTTTGAATAATTCATCATTTTAACCTTCTAAGCAAGATATTTAGAACGCTGTTTAGATATTGCCGGGGAACTTGACAGGCTTGTAGGGAATGGCGAGTAGATGACCTGATTAACTTTTGAAAAAAAACAAACTCCAAAATGTTCTTCTTGAGTTACGAGCCTTTGAATAATTCATCATTTTAACCTTCTAAGCAAGATATTTAGAACGCTGTTTAGATATTGCCGGGGAACTTGACAGGCTTGTAGGGAATGGCGAGTAGATGACCTGATTAACTTGTAAGAAAAAAAGCTATTGAATCTATTGTTTGTTTTTTTTTTTTTTTTTTTTTTTTTTTTTTGTTGTTTTTTTCTTGAGTAATGGCTCTTTGAAAATATCAACATTTTAACCTTGTAAGCAAGATATCCATTACGGTAACACACTCGTGCGACATACTGTATTTTTCACATCTCAAAATGGCTACTTTTCTGATGAAAATACGTGATATTTTTCTTAATTATACTGCAAACATAGGTTGTAGGTGCTCGTTAGAACCGCCTCATTGAGTCGGTTGTAACGAGTACCCACAACTTATGCCTTGGAGCAGAAATAAGGGAAATAACGTTTACCCCCCCCCCCCTTTCCCCAGTTTTCTCTATATAAAGTGGGGTTTTGGGGGGTCTTTGTTACACGGACTTGTTCACGTGATGAAGCCTGTGCTGCTCTTACTTCAATCTTCGAATTTTGACGTGTCTGTTCTAGAAATATGGTTCAGTCATACTACCTCCTGGTCATTAAGATAAATATATTTATAATACTGGTGATTTTGCAAAAAAAATGAACTTCTGGAAAAATACAAAACAAGCAAAACAAATAGAGGCAATAATTGAAAACAAAATTGCATCGGCCGGGAATCGAACCCGGGCCGCCCGCGTGGCAGGCGAGCATTCTACCACTGAACCACCGATGCGGTTGAAAACGAAACAATTGTGTAGTTACATCCCTGCAATTACGCTTAATCGCAGCCATTTTGGTTTGTCATTCATCATTTTATGGCTGTTTTAGTGACGGTCGGTGATGTTAACATGTAATTCCATGTTGTCGATGTGTGAGATTGTAAATCTACTTGTTTGTTTGATTTGAGGTTTAAGGTCCCCGTCAACACTGTAAAGGTCATTTTGGGAGACATTGCTTGCAATTTTGTGGGACTTTACCCGAAAATGAGATGAAATGACATCTCAAGCACTACCGCCCAATGAAACTAATAGGGTTTATAAGCATGAACGGGCCGAATCGCACCGATTTGCCTGGGCAGGCTTAGATCCTCTAAGCGGTTTACCAGTATTCGTGTGCAGGCGGGTCGGTTTCAGCTCTGTGTGCAGCCCATATATTTCTTCAAGCCCTGATGGGCGGGGGGGCGATAAATCGACGTGTACTAAGGACGTCATGTATCAAAAACACTCATCAAATGTACGAGAGGAATTCAATTAATTCGTAGAACTCGGTACTTTACTATACAATTCAAGAGATTTCTTTTTGCATATTAGTGCAGTGTAAACCTTTGTCAGTTGAATGATAACAGCCGTTCAGTAAACACGTGTACACATTTATCGCTCGAAACCTATACCCGTAGGCAAAAATGGAAAGTCAGCATATTGAGTTCAGAGCAATCATAAGTTCCTCACTAAGGAGGGTGCAAAGGCCAAAGAAAACGATCGGTTCATGGCTGATGTGTATGGTGATAGTACCCCAAAGTATTCCACAGTGGCAAAGTGGTCAGCAAAATTTAAACGTGGGCGTAACCCCTTAGAAGATAACCAAAGGTCAGGCCGTCCTGCTGATGTCATTAGCCATGAAATGATCGAGACCATGCTAAACAATCGCCGAATCAAAGTTGCCGAACTTGCTTCAGAATGTTGCATTTCTAATAGAAGTGTTTACAATATAAACCACGAACATTTAGGAATATCAAAATATCTGCCAGGTGGGTACCCAGAAACATGAACATGCAAGATCGTCAGAAAAGGATGGAGTCAAGTCAAGAACTTATGGAAGTGTGCAATGCCAATCCAGAAGACTTTCATACTCGTCCCGTTACAGGAGATGAAACTTGGCTTCACCACTGGGACCCAGATACTAATCAAAGCACTGACAGTGTTGATGGTGCAATGGTTTATTATATTTGGATAGAGCTATGCACATTTTGCATCTGGTCAGGAGTTTTTATAATCAAGGCTTAAAGAAAATAGTAGTTTAAATTGGGCTAGAATATACAGGGCATCACTTATGAGGCCTTATTTGACGAAACTATCTAATCTGACTGAGAAAATCTGTTCACTTGACGGTTTTCTTGTGATTGATCCAAAGCAGAAATCATAACAGAAGACAATATCTATAGCTGGTACTGAGGGACTGTTTGGTCACCAAAATTGTTGTAATTGTTGGTGTGAGTGTTATTAATTTCGATTTTATAGAAGGTTTCTATTTCTTTAGCATATCTTACAAGTATTTGAGCTATATAAATCTGTAATCCCTGTTTACAAGAACATCAGAAACAAAGTAATCAGAATCTGTTGCAAATAGTTTCTAAAGCGGTATCTTTCACCATCTCCTACGTATATTAACAAAGTATCAATAAAATGGTTGTCACTTGTTTCTCCGTTACCTATCCTCACTTAGAACACCTAAGTAGAATAATTGCGGGATAGGAACAATTGCGTCCTATGGCAAATCGTCCCGGTTTTGTGACAATTTGGGGCGAAACGTCTCCAGCACGAAACGTTCTATTACTGCGGTAGTCACCAGTTTTACCCTCGCCCGCTATTATTTTATTGGTCTCTCCTTAAAATCCTACTCGTTCGATTGTGCATGCCCTAAAAAGCACTAGCCAGTGTTATGTCGTCAACAAATGCGATAACATATTTTATATAACAAAACTAACTTCTTTATTGATAGAAACATCCAAAACATGACATGTGTATTCTTCACCAGGCTGAACTCTGCTAAACTGTCTGATACCATGGAATCTGCTACCTAAACAAAATTTAGGGATGTCGTGTTGTGTTTTCTTCAGAATCTATTTGGGAAATAGCTAAAATGTTTGCAAACAACGTAGGCCCCGATCAGCCACCGCAGAAGGCGGTATTTGATCTGGGCCTGCACTGTTTTACCCTCACCCGCTATATTTTGAGTGGTCTCTCCTTAAAATCCTACTCGTTCGATTGTGCATACCCTAAAAGAAATGCGACAAGATATTTTATATCACCAAAATATCTCACATTTTTAACCAGAGCGAATATAGTTGAACTCTGCTATACTTTCTTTAACCCATTTTGTACTGAATGGAATCCATATAAGCACAAGATCATTTCAAAATTTAGGGATGTCAGGTAGTGTTTTCTTCAAAATTTATTCTGAAAATAGTTAACTGTTTGCAAACAGCGTAGGCCCAGATCAGACGCCACAGAAGGCGGCATTTGATCTGAATCTGCATCGTTTGCCATGTACCCGTTTTGGGTTGCCTGTACAAACTCGGTATTTTGCAGTAAGACAAAATTCACTCTCTTCTAATCACTATGGGGCGCCATCGCCCCAAACAATGGAAGCGCCCTGGCTCACCCCCACCTAAGAAATTTCGTACCCAACCATCAGCCGGCAAGGTAATGGCCACGGTTTTTAGGGACTCCAAAATGATTACAGGCCTGCTGGTACTTCACTTACAGGAGAATACTATGCTAATGTCATTAAACTATCAAAGATCAAAGCGCCAAAAGGCACTGAAATTACAGATTCTATAAGAAATTCGTGAATTCACCTTATTTGCATTATCTGCTGGTTCTTAATCTGAAGGTTATCAGTTTTGGAAAAGCAGGTAACCAGACCCCTGACCTTCAAGGTCAAGGGGTCTGGTTACCTGTTTTTCCAATGTTGACAATGTGCAAGCTGGGAGCCTTCAAATAATGCAATATGGTGAATATCAAGGACTTTATGAAAAGATTTCAAATTTATTCTTCTAACCTTACCACTCTCTGGGCTAATTCAGCAGACGATAAATTGTTGATATTTTTTCTTATTTTTCCTAAATACAGGACTTGACATTTGCATGAAATATCAAATCCTGTTTTCTGGTAAAAAAATAAGAAAGTATTTCAAATTGTCGTCTGCTGATAAAATGCCCAGCATGCACAGCGGTAAAACCTGGTCGATTTGGGGAAACCGAGATTACGTGTATAAATAGAAAATAGTTATCAATAGAATAAGGACATGTATCATGATCTGGGCCCGTTTGCAACAATGACTTTTAACGTTACCAGCAGACAACAAAACAACCAAGCTGTTGTTGTGATTGTCATCTTAAGTGTTTATTGGATGCCGGAGCCCTTTGACGGACCTCAACGGAAACTATCGAACATATATACCCATCAGTGCCAGTCGTCTCTTTACTGGGACATTCGGAAACATTTAAGACCCTGATCAAAGGCCACATAATGTGGCGTCTGACCGGTGTCTTCACTGTTTGCTTAAGGTACGGAACTTGATTTAAATTTCACAACTTACAGAATAAACGTGACAACACATATTCTCCAAAATGTTCGATGTCGGTCAGGAAAGGGGTTGTTTGTGGCCACTTGGAATTCGTACTGTATTTATTTATTTATCGTCTGACGTCGCGTGCATTATTTACGTCACGTAGGTGCTAAAATAGACGTCTGAAACCTCTGAATGACGTGAAAACCTGCGTGAATTAATTTCTGACACACGTTAATAACGTTTATCTAATTAAATATATGTAATTTTACGGTGATACATAGAATTCACAGTTTCAAACAGTGATAATATCGATTTCGATTTCACTGAGAAATCTCTGTACTTCATTGAAAAGCATGTAAGAAAATTACATCTCTAACCAGGCTTCAGCTTTATTATATCCAAAACCATATAATAATGAATAGTTCTATAACTGCATTGATCAGTGATGAATCGATCATCGACTATTATCGATCACAAAATGTGCCTAGTATCAGGTTAACAAATGAGCACCCCTCTAAATCCCTCTTTATGTAGGAAAAAGTGGGGTTTACGGGGGTATTTAATATTTTTTTTTATTTGTGGCCAAAATATAGATTATGGGTACTTGTTAGAACCGCCTCTTTGAGGTGGTTCTAACGAGCACCCAAAATATATATTTGGAATAGAAATAAGAAAAATATCAAACATTTTTATCCGAAACATGTTGCTTTCAGAGATAAGAGAAGCGACATTTTAGCATATGTGTGTGGAATCGTAATATATACATACTAAAGTAGGCTTCTTGTTTGTTATATCTAAAATCGTATAATTAGGAATAGTCCTGTAATAGAATTGGCTAGTGAATCGATCATCGGCTCTATGTAACAACTGATTATCGATCATAAAATCTGCCAAGGATAACCACTGGTCTGCCAAGAACAAAATAAAATAGAATATGAATCACATACGAATAACATCTGGTTCAAGCAGCGAAAAGAAACATTCAATGGATCTAAAATAAAAGCTTCATTCACAGTAGAAACCTGGAAAACTATTGCATCGGCCGGGAATCGAACCCGGGCCGCCCGCGTGGCAGGCGAGCATTCTACCACTGAACCACCGATGCTGTTGTTTTGCTACTTCCCTACGTCTATATAATGTCTATACGGTCATCTCAGCCCTTGTCAATCACTTGTCTCGCATTGACAGTAATGGCAGTAATTAAATGTAATACATGGCGACTGTCTTGTTTCTTCACTTTGAAACAAACTGTCCTTCACCATTTCCTTGTCCGATTCCATTGTGCAGATTTGAAAATCCGTGGTGAATTGGTTATGCTACTCGCCTTGTAAACCAGGGCTCGCAGAATCGATCCCGGGCTTCTCAAGACTTTCGGATGAGTCTTTAAACTCTGTATTACATTAGCTGTTGTTGAGACGTAAAACTCAAAACACTCACTCACTCACTTGAAAATATTTGAGGGTCACTGATGAGGCCTAATTGGCCCAGAACTACTTGTACACTCCATAATTTTCAGTTCTGCGATGCAAAGAGCTAGAGATGATATGTGCCACGTCATAAGAAACCGGTCTCATCCCACTTGTGAACATTTAAGGCGCAGATCAACCTGCGTATGCGCGTATGCTTATCAGCACCTTTCATCACGTGATCAAGTCCGTAAAATAAACACCCCCAAACTCTACTTCATATAGAGAAAACTGGGGTTTACGTGGTGTACGTCGTTTTTCTTATTTCTGCTCCCAGACATATGTTGTGGGTACTCGTTAGAACCGCCTCAATGAGGCGGTTCTAACGTGCACCCGCAACATATGTTTCCAATATAAATAACAAAAATATCACGTATTTTCGTCACAAAAGAAGCCATTTAGGAGATGTGAAAAAAATGCACTATGTCGTATGGGTGTGGTATTGTAATTGTTGTTAGCGGCTGCTTGTATAGTAACTTCAGTAGCTCGTCTACCATGGCTAATTCGAACACACGCTTTTGGTTCATACAGAATTCTTATCATAACTCAAGATATCCATATACACATGCGCCCCCGCCCATCGTGCCTTGGAGAAATAGATTAGTCCGGACAGAGATGAACCCGACCTAACTTAACACTGATAATTCGCCATGGGAAGATCTAAGCCTGTCCATGTAATGTGGTGCGCGCTGTACCGCATCTTAAACCATAGCAGTATTTTGGGTGGTAGGGCTTGAGATGTCATTTCATCTCAACGTCTGGTAAAAGTTTGGTAAAAAGTCTCACAAAAACCGGATGCAACGTCTCCAAAATTCGCTCAATGGTGTTGACGGTCTCGTAAAACCTCCACACAAACAAACTGTGTATGTCGAACTTTAACGGACATCCAGGTAACTGCTGTCGGTTAAAGTTAATACATATATTTATATAGGAACTTGATAATTATTTCCCCATAAAATAAAATTTTTTAGCAATACCTATTCTGTGCAAGCGGCTCATGATTTTACATTCTTTTTCGAATATCCACATGTATTTTTAATGAAATTTTATGAACATTTTTTAGTCTGTTTTACAAATATTTGGAAGCACCCTCTAAATGTATAGAATATATGGTAAAACTAGTCAATACAGCGGCAAAAATTGATGAATTTATTTTCATAACTTTTTTGTAAATTGTTTTTTCTTTTCTGTGCCGGTGGGAGTAAAATTGCAAATTTATTGTGAACACATCCATATAAATTTTGTGAAATAAAAATGAAAATAATTTGTTCCTTTTTGAAAATGAAATACACTACCCTCTTTTTCTATTTCCAGTTTACAATAACCAGATAACAACCATGTGTCAGCTACGGAACCCGGGAAGGGACATGATTTTTTTTTTATTTTATAAGTTGTGCGCACATTATAATATCTTGTGCGGACAAGATATTATCTTGTGCGGACAACATATAATCTTGTGCGGACAACATATTATCTTGTGCGGACAAGATAATATCTTGTCTGCACAACATAATATCTTGTCCGCACAAGATATTATCTTGTGCGGACAACATGTTATCTTGTGCAGACAAGATATTATCTTGTCCGCACAAAATATTAAGTTGTGCGAACAAGATATTATCTTGTCCGCACAAGATACTATCTTGTCTGCACAACATAGATCTTGTGCGCACAAGATATTATCTTGTGCGCACAAGATATTATCTTGTCCGCACAAGATATTATCTTGTCCGCACAAGATAATATCTTGTCCGCACAACTTCCCAAGATCTATGTTGTGCAAACAAGATAATATGTTGTGCGAACAAGATAATTAATATCTTGTGCGCACAAGATATTATGTTGTGCGAACAAGATCATATCTTGTCCGCACAAGATAATATCTTGTCTGCACAAGATAATATGTTGTCCGAACAAGATAATATCGTGTCCGCTCAAGATATTATCTTGTTCGCACAACATAATAAAACTAAAAAATCATGTCCCTTCCCGGGTTCCATAGTCAGCGGTTGTCACTACACTGTAAAAAATTAATGGAAACATTACACCAAAACTGGTGGCAGCTGAGCTGCCACCACTTTTGGTGTAAGTTATTTCCATTGTATGCTCGGTAACTTTTCACGGAATAGTCGGCTATTAATCCAGATAAATGGTGTAATTACGACCGGCCCCGATAGCTCAGTTGGTAGAGTGTCCGCTCCGGGGAACGGGAGGTCTCGGGTTCGATCCCGGGCCGCGACATACCAAAGTCGTTAAAAATGGTACTAGCCGCTACTCGCTTGGCACTCAGATTTACGGGGTAGAGCTAGGACTGGTCGATCCAGTGTCAGGATAATGTGACTGGGTGTGGTATCATGTAATGTGTCTGGGACATGATACTTCAGTGAGGCAGCACTATAAACGTGAGCATTGAGCTCCCTGTCGCAACCAGACACCGTCGTGATATGACTGAAAAATTGTTGAAAGCGACGTTAAACCCGAATTCACACACACACACACTTGGTGTAATTACGCACCTAGAATCGACGGAAAATTTACACCATAGTGTAACTGATCTTCATTACCGGTGTAAATGTGCCATCATATTTGGAAGGAAACGTTTCCGGGTGTTATATTTCCTTCATTCAGTCGGTGTAACATTACACCAATAATTAAGACTGGCTACACCACAGTGTACATTTTTGTAGTGTAATTATTTATTTATTTTTGTTTCTCATTGGTATAGAACTAATCATACTCTAATACCACTTTCTTAGGGTACCTTTGATACACTTCTTATATTGTATCAGTTACCATTTTTCAATGGTAGTGTTAGAGCTTCCGTAAAATGCTGGTGTAAAAATTTGCTTTTTCCATTAGATTTTGTATAAATTCTTTATTAAACAGAAATTGTGTTTATACTGAAATGGAGTTTACCTCATTTAAATCTTATTTAGCAGGATTTTCATGACGCATGAAATCATCCTATAGTCAACATTTATAATTATTTAAGTTGTGTGATATTTATGCCGTTTTGAGCTTCATGACACGAAAAGAACAAAATAGTATATGTCGTACATATAATGCTTTGTTTGTTTGTTTGATTTGAGGTTTAACGTCCCCGTCAACACTGTAAAGGTCATTTTGGAAAGGTTGCTTCCAGTTTTGTGGGACTTTTTCCCGACATTGAGATGAAATGACATCTCAAGCCCTGTCGCCCAATGAAACCAATAGGGTTTATTAGCATGGACGGTCCGCCTCGCACCGCGGTTCTTGGACAGGTTTAGATCCTCTAAGCCGTTTACCAGTACTAGTGTGCGGACAGGATTCAGCTCTGCGTGGAAGCATCATGCAGCCCATATATTTCTTCAAGCCCCTATGAGCGGGGGCTTGTACATATAATGCCTCTTATACGACTAGTTACACGATTCAACAAGATACGTTATCTTACGTTAAGATTAAACAAAACACCAGTATTTGGTGCAGCAAAGCACCGATAAGCTGAAGAGATAACGCTTCCAGAGTGTAATTACTTTTTTACACTGAACATAACAAAATATTATCCATCATTTGAAGAAATATTACACGGATACTTAGTTACACTGAAAAAATGTGTAATGTTCACAGTTACACCGGCCTTCAAAAATGTTACCCTGTAGTATGACTAAAATTACCCTATTTAGTAGCAAACCTTACACCATAAATAGTGTAATTATATCAAACACCAATTGATACGAAACGTAACACTTGTTTTACATAATCGTTATACCAAACACCAACTTTGCAGCGCTACACAAAATTTTGAGTAAACTATACAAGTTATCAGTGTATTATTACTCAAAGTTACATTTTACACCCAAAATGGTGTATGGTTCTATTTTACACGAGTTTAAGTGAAAACTTTACTCTGCCTTTAGGGAAAATTAACACTCATTTTTTACAGTGTACGGTAAACAATAACAAAGACCATATTACGCCTACGATGTACTAATTGGTACATTTGACAATTTGTAATTAATCAATCATTTATATACATTAAACTTTCTTCAGTCTTTTTTTTTCAACTTCCACCGCTTTTCCTGGGTAAGCTTAGATCGTCTAAGCGGTTTACCAGTACTTGTGTGACGGATCGGATTCAGCTCTGTGTGGAAGCATCTTGCAGCCTATCTATTTCGTCAAGCCCCGATGGGCGTGGGGCTATCTCTACTTTCTCAAATTAGAACAGTGACCTATAAAATACATATAAGGTGGTCCTCAGACTTCATACTGATGCCTCAAAATCGTTCCGATGTCAACCAGGTAGCCATGGCTAGGTAGTTGAGGCCTTGAAGAGATAACCATTCATTTTCTGTGTTGTACGCGTTAATTCCCTTGATTATCAGCACATCTGATAATATAAGAATCTGATATGGGGTCCTGTTATAGATGAGCGTTTCCAACCCGAGGGATGACCGTGCTGAGCGGAACCGAGGCTACGCCGAGGTTCCGCTCAGCACGGTCATCCCGAGGGTTGGAAACGCCTATCTACAACAGAACCCCATATTGGATTTTTTTTCTTGCACCACACCTCCGCTCGCACATGTATATTGTTTGCAAAATGAAAGTAGTGCGGAAGTAGTTCCGGCAGTTGAATAGAATTGAAGCGAATTTATGTTAGTTGCCTGGGTCGGAACGCCAGGGTCAAAACAAAAATTTCTATCCCAGGGTAAAATCACAGATTTCCTTGTCTGGTGTGCAAGAAAGATCGTGTCCGTATAAGTCCGGTATGACACAAACAAACAAACAAACAAACAAAAACAAACAAACCTGGAAAAACGCTTTGATTGTTATTTTATCGAATGGTTCACATGAAATCTGCATTTCATTACGATAACATACCCGTGCGTCATAGTGCAATTTTTTACATCTCAAAAACGGTCAATTTTTTTATTAAAATTTGTGATATTATCCTTATTAATACTCAAAACATTGGTTGTGGGTGCTCGTTAGAATCGCCTCATTGAGGCGGTTCTAACGAGAACCCAAAACCTATGTCTAGGAGCAGAAATAAAGAAAATAATGGATACCCCCCGTAAACCCCTGTTTTCTCTATATAAAGTTGGGTGTAAGGGGGTGTTCATTTCACGGACTCGTTCACGTGATGAATTTAAGTCCGCAGTTCCTTAGCTCGTCTGGCGTCGAGTACATTATTTACGTCGCGTAGGTGCTAAAATAGACGTCACCAAAAATCTGCCTAGTACATGTACAACCACTGGTTAGACTGGCTCCAGTCGTTTTTGTTTTTTATCTATATTCATGACCCCCTTCCATCCAACTTCAAGTTACCTGTCTTTCTAGCCAAGGGACTGAAATAAGAAAATTTCTATAAGGTATGTAAGGTTTGTGTCCCTTCCAAAAAGAGACATGCAGAAGAAATAAAAGAAAGGACTAAACGACTAAGTACTAAGACTAAACGACGACTGGTATGCCAAGCACAAAATAAAATAGAACAGAAATCACATACGAATGACATCTGGTTCTAGCAGCGGAAAAATAACCCATTATGGAATCTTAAATCAAAGCTGCATTCACAGTAGAAAACGGTTTCCAGTCATTTCGTACTCAAGTCATTTCGTACCCTTGTCATTTCGTACCATTTTGGTCATTTCGTACCCATTTTATTTTGCAGTTTGGTCATTTCGTACCCACTTTGGTCATTTCGTACCCTATTTGGTCATTTCGTACCCACTTTTATTTTTTTTTCTTGGAAACGTTTTTGGTTATTTCGTACCCTCTTTAGTCATTTCGTACCAACTTTTAATTTTTCTGGGAAACGTTTTTGGTTATTTCGTACCAATTTTTCAAACGTAGGTACCAAATGACTTTGGTATGATATGAATTGTTTTAAAGCTCTTCTGTAGGACACTTGAGACGAAGGTTCAGTGGGAGCTGTCAGCGTCCGTCGTCGTCGTCCGTCCGTATGTCCTTTCACAATTTATTTAAATGACATGTTCTCAACCACTGAAGAGATTTTGACGAAACTTGGTTAAATGATCTATGGATGGACTTCTCTAAAAGATGTTCAACGAATTCCATTCCATGCAAAACCCTGGTTGCCGTGGCAACAAAAAAGGGGCAAACTAGAAAAACTTAAAAAAAAATCTTGTCTTGAAACCAGAAGTCCAGTGTCTTTGATATTTGGTATGACGCTTCATCTAGTGGTCATCTACCAAGATTGTTAAATTTAGAGCCATGGGACAAAAACTGGCCCCGCCCCGTGGCCCAGCTGTTTAACATAAGCTTATACAGGGAAAACCTTTAAAAAATCTTCTCTCAATCAGAAGGCCCAGGTCTTTGATATTTGGTATGAAGCTTCATCTAGTGGACATCTACCAAGATTGTTCAAAATAGAGCCCTGGAGCAACAAATTGCCCCGCCCCGGCCTCTCTAAAAGATGTTCAAATCATTCCAGTCCATGCAAACCCTGGTTGCCATAGCAACAAAAAAGGGAAAACTAGAAAAACTTCTTGTCTTGAAACCAGAAGTCCAATGTCTTTGATATTTGGTATCACGCTTCATCTAGTGGACATCTACGAAGATTGTTAAAATTTGATCCATGGGGCAAATATGGCCCCGCCCTGTGGCCAAGCTGTTTTACATAGGCTTATAAAGGGAAACCCTTTAAAATGTTTCATCTCTGAAACCAAAAGACCCAGGTCATTGATGTCGAGGCGGCTTTAACGAATTTCAACAATCTTTGCTTGGAGCAGAAATATGAAAAATATCACAAGTTTTTATCGGAAAATTCTCTTTAATAAATAGGTAAAGAAGGAAAGAGAGAAAGAATAAGATATAATAAATAAATAAATAAATAAATAAACAAATAAATAAACAAATAAATAGTCCCTTAGTCTGTCTGTCCTTCCCAGATACGAAATGACCAAATGACTTGGGTAAGCATTGACTATTTTAAAGTCATTTCGTAACCGTTTTTGTAAATTCGTACCTTTTGGTCAATTTGTAGCCAGGTACGAAATGACCAAAACGGTTACGAAATGACTTGGGTACGAAATGGTTGTTAGTGGGTACTAAATGACCAAAACTCGGGTATGAAATGACCAAAATGGTACGAAATGACTTGGGTACGAAATGACCGGTTACATAGAAAACTGTAAAAAAAAATGCATCGGCCGGGAATCGAACCCAGGCGATCATTCTACCACTGAACCACCGATGCTGTTGCCTAGTCCGTCCCTACGTCTCTATGTCCACGATCATCTCAGCACTGTCAATAATTTGTCTCGTATTGACAGAAATGATAGTAAATATATGCGTCTTGTTTCTTCAACTTTGAAACAAAGTGCCCTTCATATAGTGTAGTTTATATTTTCTTGTCCTTTGGGGTCATTGATTCCACTGTGCAGATTTGAAAACATTTGAGGGTCACTGAAGATGCCTAACTGGCCGAAACTAGATAGTCTGGCCTAGAAATACTTGTACACTCCATGCTTTTCAGCTCTGCGGTGTTTTGTAGAACATATTTAACAAATTATTGAAGCGCTCTCGAGAGCCACGTCATAAGTAAACCTGTCTCAGTCCAAGGCGCAGATCAACCTGCGTATCCGCATGTTTACCAGCACCTTTCATCATGTGATCAAGTCCGTGAAATTAACATCCCCTAAACCCCAATTTATGCAGAGAAACTGGGACTTTCGGGGTATACATTGTTTTTTTTTTCTGCTTCAAGACATAGGCTGCGGGTACCCGTTCTAACGAGTACCCACAATCTATGTTTTGCATTATAAATAACAAAAACAACACGTATTTTCGTCACAAAAGTAGCCATCTTGGAGATGTGAAAATAATGCAATATGTCGCAAGGGTGTTTTATCCTATCGTAATGGTTGTTAGCTGCTTGTATATTAATTTCAGTTGCTCGTTTACTATGGTTAATTCGAACATACTTTTTGGTTCATAGAAAATTCTTCTCATAACTCAAGATATCAATATACACATGCGCCCCCGCCCATCGGAGCTCGGAGAAATAGATAAGTCCGCGCAGAGCTGAAATTGACCAAACTTGCGTACTGATACACAGCTTAGAAGGTCTAAGCTCTAAGCAGGAAATGTGATGCGAGTTGGACCGCGCCATAAACCATAGTGGTTTCTTTGGGCGGTAGGGCTTGAGATGTCATTTCATCTTAATATCTGGTAAAAGTCTCACAAAAACCTGAAGCAACGTCTCCAAATTGCTCTGAAAAGTGTTAGCAGGGACGTGAAACATCCTCACAAACAAACAAACAAACAAACAAACGAACAATTCTATATACATCCATATAGGATTGTTTGTTAGTTTATCTTGAAAAGTTATATTTTGTGTACATATTAGAATTGCCCCAACGTGGCGATTCTAATAAGTACACACAGCATATCTTTATTTAGTGACATCGGAAAGATATCTGTACTTTTTCACCAGTGGCCACCGTTCATTGGGGCTTGGAGAATAGATTGGGCTGCATGGTGCTTCCACGCAGAGCTGAAACAGACCGCACACGAGTACTGGTAAACCGGCTAGAGGGTCTAAGCCTGCCCAGGCAAAGCGGTGCGAGTAGGACCGTCTCTAAATATACAATGTGAGTTGTCTGTCATTTCATCTCAATGTCGGTAAAAGTCCCCCCCCCCCCCCCCCCCCCCCCACAAAAAAAAAAATGGAAACAAACTTCATCCCCATTATGTTTTTGTTCTTTGGGATCATTGATTCAATTGTGGAATTTTGAAAATATCTGAGGTGAAAATATCTGAGGGTCACTGATGAGGCCTAATTGGCCAAAACTAGCTAGTCTGGCCCAGAAAACATGTACACTCCATATTTTTCACTTCTGTGGTGTATTCCTTGCTTCCAACGGATAACCCTTTTATAGAACATATTTGATCAATCTTAACTCGCTCCAACTACGCCTACCTCGAACACATTTTCATTTACCCGGGACAAAAGGTGTTAGAGCCAGTGTAGTTCGACTGTGCTATGTCACTGTGTGCACAGAACCAAGTCTCCGAGAACTTTCTTCCGAAGTCATAGGAGTGAGTGAGTGATTGAGTATTTGAGTTTTAAATCCCTTCAACAACTAAGGTCATACGGAGACGGGACCTCGGTTTAAAAACTCATCCGAAAGTCTGGAGAAGCCCGGGGTCGATCATGCGACCCCTGGTTTACAAGGCGAGTAGCGTAACCACTACCCCACGGAGGCTTCTAAAAGTCACAGGATGTCGGGTCGTAGCAAGGGTTTTGTGTTGCTTTAAGCCTGCTTCTACTGCTAGTGATGAAGGCTCTAGCAGTGAAACAATCTCATTAAAAATTGCTAAGATAACCAGTTAAAACATGTTTTACAGTAGAAAACTGTAGAAATACATGCATCGGCCGGGAATCGAACCCGGGCCGCCCGCGTGGCAGGCGAGCATTCTGTCACTGAACCACCGATGCTGTTGGACAAAGATCATCCCACATCTAACATGTGCTATGTCGTATTGACAGCTAATAGCGTTTATCTTGTTTCCTCACGTTGAAACAAATTTTCACAAGTTATTTAAGTTCACTCGGGATGACGTGAGCCACGTCATAACATTAATTGATTGATTGTTGTGTGTTTAACGACACGCCGACCCTAGATGGATGTTAATGGTTTTGCCCATGCTTGCCACATTTTATCTTATGCCATCATGCCAGGCCAGATTTGATTTAATGCTGTCTCAACAGCTATAGCGATCACCCAGATGGTCAAGTTTATTCAAGAATTATAAGAGCTTCATTAATGATACTTGGAACAAACTTGGGCAAGCGTCCATATTTGATCTTGACCTACATTTCATGGTCCACTGACTTCGTGAACTGGTGCCTCAAAATTAGCGTTCACCCTAATATTCAGGCTCATTTCTAAAAATCGATAATATTATTGGCACAAACTTTCGTCTAGAAATGACAACTCAAATATCATTATTTGACATTGACCTACACTGACCTACATTTCATGCTTCAGTGACTTAGTGAACTACATGTATTGCACCAACTCTAGCATTCACCCGACTTTTAAGTTCACTACTCAAGAACTATAAGACATTCATTAATGATACTTTGTACATGTACAATGGCAGCTTTTATGCAAGCGTCCATGTTTGACATTGACCTTAATTTTATGTTTCGGGGACTCAGTAAAGTAACATTTGTAAACCCTATAACCTCGGTTATACAATGGTAATTGTCAACGTGATGTTAGGAAAGCTATTCTGTTAAAAGATCAAAGTGTGCAGAAAATAAAAATGAAAATATGTCTATGTTTAGATGATGAAAAAGGCTGAATTTTCATATTGTTCAGATAGATGATGCATGTCGCTGATTTTTAGCATCGGCAAGTAGACATAATGACAGT
The DNA here is from genome assembly GCA_963580285.1 of Lucinisca nassula. NCBI lineage: Eukaryota > Metazoa > Mollusca > Bivalvia > Lucinida > Lucinidae > Lucinisca > Lucinisca nassula. Next base: position 32,284,497 of record OY757017.1, read on the forward strand.
GGACATTTAATTTCTGCTTTTTATATCTTAGAAAAATATCCAGAGATGCCATAACCAAACCACTTTATAAATGAAATATTTCATTGTGCAAGTTACACGGGATATAACACACTAACATCAAAGTACTGACAACACTGTAGGTTCGATAACAACATTACAAAAACATGCCTATACAAATACATTGTAAGCTTTACTACCGAAAAAAAAACCCGAAAATTTTAAGATGAAAAATTGTGATATTTTTCTTATTACTGCTCAAAAATATAGATTGTGAGGAGTCGTTAGAACCGCCTCATCGAGGCGGTTCTAACGAGCACCCACAATCTATATATTAGAGCAGAAATAAGAAAATAAGATTTACACCTGTAAACCACAATTTTACTGTATAAAAGTGGGGTTCAAGGGGATCAAAATTATATAGGCGTGTTTTCGTGATGAGCTCTAAGGAAAGGTTTGGGAAGTGGTCCTGAACAGATAATTGGGTTGTTTTGTTACACCTTTAAATTCCCATACTTTAAGCACTCAGTCTAGACCCTGATCAGACACCGCGTTCCGTTCCAGCACATGCACCGAGTCAATGTTTTACTTTTGAACTTCGATGGCTCGAACACCGATGGCTCATATACCATGGCTGAGTCGAACCCGTTCTTGAGTCCCTATGGAATTCCTCTTCATAAGAAAAAGCGTGCTAATTAAGGAGATCTACCTACATCTCGCCAATGTATGCCCCTGTGTACACATTAGAATCGCCTCGATGAGGCGATTCTAATGAGTACACACAGCATACATTCTTATTAATAAACACCGAAAAGATGTCCCAAAATTAACCCCGTCATGCTCCTGGCAGTAACCTTCAGTGGCTCGAACTAACCCTGTCTCGAAAAGATGTTCGTGGTCCGAAAGGAGTTCGAGCCATTGAAGTCCGACTGTAATTTTTACACAACACTCTGACGTCACACAAGAATAGCGCGGGTATTTTCTACAAACAACCGTTACCTGGACTTCATACAAATCAGTGATAGTCACGTGGACATCAGCACTGAAGGGCTTCTGTAGTTAGTAACGGGGTCGATTGATAAGCAATCAACCCAAACTGCCACGTGGCTGTCGTCGAGTTAAGCAATAGTCATTCAAGGTAGTGTTTGGATGGGTGACCAGGCAAGAAAACAAAATCTAATCCGTCAACTTATTTATTTATTTATTTATTTATTTATTTACCTATTTTATGTTTTACTATTAATGATAAGCAATCGACCCAAACTGCCACGTGGCTTTCGTCGAGCTAAGCAATAGTCATTCAGGGTAGAGTTTGGATGGGTGACCCGGCAAAAAAAAAAAATTCTAATCCGTCAACTTATTTATTTATTTATTTACTTACTTACCTATTTTATGTTTCAATATTTTGTTTTCTTTTTTTCTGTTCGATTGTTGTTTTATTTTACAAGGGATACTACTCGTATCTTGACTAATATCAACACCAAGACTCGAACTCTATGATCCACTTCAATTTTAAACCTCTATTCATTGCCAACTAAACTCGCTAATACTTTAACAAAACGACTCTCAAAAACATTAACGTTGATCGGAAATTACATCGCAGAACCAATTCAAAGACAGAAACCCTGTGCTGTCGGCTTTGAATGCTACTTTACTTTCAGATCCTCAAAGAATTATTGCCAGTACATTCTTAATCGGTTTATTTGTCACTATTATTGAAAATATTAAACTGAAGATAATTTCGACTAAGTGCTACGCATCTTACCAGGATATGTATCTTGTTTTGAGATTTTATTGATTGTTGGTATCGTTTTCCAGTACATTCGATCGTGTTACTGATGTAAATTTTATTTAGTCAAATCATATCTTTTTTATCGGTTGTTTTAGCTTTAAATTAGCAATCATCATACCAGACGTGAATTCTGTAAATGTACGCCCCCCCCCCCCCACACACACACACACCTCCCCTTTAACCCAAATAGTAAAACTGGGTTTTACAGGGGTAACCTTGTTTTTCTTATTTCTGGTCTGAAGTATAGATTGTTGGTACTCGTTAGAACCGCCTCGGCGAGGCGGCTCTAATGAGTTGTTACAATCTATGTTTTGTACGGACGTATGAAAAAAAAACATTACGAAAACACGCCTATACAAATACATTGTAAATTTTACCACCGAAAAATGAAAAATTTCAGATGAAAAATTGTGATATTTTTCTTATTTATGCTCAAAACATAGATTGTGCTTACTCGTTATAACCGCTCTAACAAGTACCTACAATCTATGTTTTTGAGCAGAAATAAGAATAATGATGTATACTCCTGCAAACCCAAGTTTTATTGTATAAAGGTGGGGTTTAAGGGGGTCAGAATTATATAGGCGTGTTTTCTTGATGAAACAAACATATTTTGTGGTAACATTTTCAATACATTTGAATATGCGTGTTTCCGTAATGGTTTAAACAATAGTTGTTTCATTTTCAATAGATAAGCACGTTAAAACAGTACTTTTATATGTACAAATCACTAAAACCGGCCCCGATAGCTCAGTTGGTAGAGTGTCCGCTCCGGGGAACGGGAGATCACGGGTTCGATCCCGGGCCGCGACATACCAAAGTCGTTAAAAATGGTACTAGCTGCTCCTCGCTTGGCACTCAGATTTACGGGGTAGAGCTAGGACTGGTCTACCCAGTATCAGGATAATGTGACTGGGTGTGGTATCATGTAATGTGTCTGGGACATGATACTTCAGTGAGGCAACACTATAAAAGTGAGCATTGAGCTCCCTGTCGCAACCAGACTACGTCGTGATATGACTGAAAAATTGTTGAAAGCGACGTTAAACCCCAATTCACACACACACACACACACACACACACACACACACACACAAATTACTAAAACAAGCGAAACACGCTCCCAGGGGGAAATTCTTTCTTTTATGAAAAGATCCTTTTTAAGGAGGGTTTATGTTTATAGTGAAGCAAATAGAATGCCCCTAAATGTTTCTCTCTTGTGCAATTGCAGAACTGCATTACCCCTTTTCAGAAGCATACACGTCTCAAGAGAATCATATGCCCCCGTTCCTTAGTAGACCGGTATTATATCCTATGCAAACATTGTAGTCCAGATCAGACGTCTCATTACGATCAACACGGTTTGCCAGTTTGTTAATAATTTCACTTAAGACGGTTCCAGTATCTTACATGTAACACGTTAAGTTGTTTTTGCATTCCATTGCGCATGCGCGGACTCACCTTGAGTAACTTTCCTTCAGGCTTAGTTTCATACAGATAAACATAATGCCATTTTTATGGGGTTCCGGTAATGGTTTATTCTAACTGATTTTATGTAGAGTTATATTAAATATATCATGATGCCATTCCATCTCGTCGTTAATTTGCGATCGTTTTTATCAAGCATTTAAATTTGATATGTAAATATTACCAGTAACCTCAGATTTTTTAGAAATCATAAGCTTTACTGTACATGCTTAGATCATCTATAAAAACAATTTAAAGACATTTGGTGTCGTATCATATCCAAAGAAAGAAAATTTGATTGAAAATGGCGGTAATCGGCGAGAAGCTCGGGAAGCTTCGGTAATGCTATGGTCACAAAGATTGGCCGGTATCCGTGGATAGGGGGTAAGCGGGAGTACATCGCTGGCTTTGGCCTTTTTTTCCGACATCGGACAACACCGGCCAATAAATTTGTCACACATCATTTACATAAATGGCACTGTGCGGAGGCCGTCCGAAGACCGTCTGGTAATCGTACGGCGTCTGTTTCCAAAGAGAAATGTTTTGGGGGCCGGCGAGGCACTGAAATCCGACCGAACATCTAATACTATTCGGTCGATTATCCTATGATGTCCGGGCGATAAGCGGCCTATTCACATGACATCGTACGAATATCGCCCGGGTATCCTACGGACAATGAACGATGCTTGTACCAGGCCCAGCGATTGTGTGTACACGGCGTCTGACGGGGGTTTATATAGTCCGCCCGATATCCGGTTCTAGCCGGCCGGTGACCGGCCGATGTCTGTAACATACGTATCTGGTCCACACCTGTTCAAGCCGATCGGACATCGGTGTGTAAACAGGCACCGGTCCCAAAAAATTCTCCTCTGCGGCTACATACACAGGCCGATTAACGCTCGATTCTCGGCTGGATATCGGACGATACTTAAACGGTGTGTGAAGGATATGTGGCCGATTATGAAAATGTACGGGACACCGGAGAAATTTTAACTGCGAGTTAAAACTCTTCGGGCACCTCCCCGAAGCTACCTGAGAGCCCCGGCCACCGGCCGGCTATGTCTGGTGTACGGCCGGGGACCAGGCCAAAATGGCTAAAAATCATGCCGGGAGTACATCCTAAGCCTAAACGGAAGGGGTTGTTACCAAAGCATAAATCGAAGTAACGAGTGATGACGTAGTTCTTGCGCATTTCTATAGATGCTCCCTATTTACAAGAATGAGCGTATCCAAATTCAAAGATGAGTCCACGTTAGAAACTCGGGGATGAAAGGGTTAATTGAGCACTCTAAGCCCTCCTCATATTCGCTGTATACCAACGAATTGTGTCACAGACAGTATCATATCAATTCTATGATTCCTGTGGGGACGTAAGAGAGATGTTAAGACAATTTATTCCGCTGCCAGACAATGAAAAGTTATTTATGATACATGGAGGCATGTCGCGATGTTACAAAACATCGATCGATTGCAAAATGTAGCCGGTTTCGTCATAATTTCGGCCGATAATATGACCTGGTACAAGATGATATGTATAAACCCTTTCAACCCTGAAAGCCGTTTCAAATTACAGAAAATCCCTTCATGGCCGGCAAAAAGGGCTTAGTTACAACGACAGTATTTGTTTCCCAACACTTTACCTTATTATAAAAAAATCTCAATAAATGGGGCCTTCCCCATCCCCCAAACCCCAAACCGATTACTCCAAGAAATAAATCTGAATGAAATTTGTTAGAATGGCCTCACAAAGACGATTCTAACAAATATTCACAAAATTTTTATGAGTAATAAATTCAACATTACCATACCATACCCATGTAACATCGTGTGTTCTTTCATAACTCGAAAATGGATACATTTCCGATGAAAATATGTGACATTTTTTCTTATCTATACTCCAAACATAGGTTGTGGATGCTCGTTAGAACCGCCTCGGTGAGGCGGTTCTAACGAGCACCAACAACATATGTCATGGAGCAGAAATAACCAAAAATGTATACACATGTACCCACGTCAACCCCTGAGTTCTGTATATAATGTGGGGTTTAGTGGGGGTATTCATTTCATGGACTTGTTCACGTGATAATATTCTGGAATATCTTTATTAACTCCTTTCATCTTGTCCATTGACATTGCCCGTTGCATCGAGTTTTGCCGTTATATCAAATGTCGGTATAAAAAGGGTTATATGCTTTAATGCTTAGAACTTTGGGTCGAGTTTTGGGTCAATTGACAAACAATCGACCCAAAATTCATGCATGGCCTTTGAAATACATCAAGTGTAAGACGAATGGAGCTTGATAGCTCAGTGGTTAGTGCACTTGCCTCTGATGCTAGAGGTCCCGGGTTTGATACCCGGCAGCGGCGATACATTTCGGTGTCCGAACACGCTCCATTGGCATCATTTGCAGGGATGAATGTTATAAAGGGTACCGTCCTTCGGATCGGGACGTAAACTGGAGGCCCCCTGTGCCCCCTCTGCAGGTTAAAGAACCCTACCGTAACTACATTACTGTGTAGGCTTTCATCCTGCAAAACCTGGAGTGTATGCAATGCGCACCTGCGAGTAATGGCCAAATGTGACCGATCGCATGCAGTGTCAGAAGAAAGAAAAGAAAGGAAGAATGTTTTTCATACATAAGTCGGCCCCCGCCAATCGGGGCTTGAAGAAATAAATAGGTTGCAATATACTTCCACGCAGAGCTGAATCCGACCGCACACGAGTACTGATATACCGCGTAGAGGATCTACGCCTGCCCAGGCAAAGCGATGCGAGTCAGATCTAGACCACCCATGCTTCTAAACCCTATTGGTTTCATTGGGCGACAGGGCGTGAGATGTCATTTCATCTCATTGTCGGGTAAAAGTCCCACAAAATTGGAAGCAACGTCTCAAAAATGGTCTATATAGTGTTGGCAGGGACGCTAAACATCAAATCAAACAAACAAATTTTCATACATAAGCATACATTGTAATAGCTTTTTTTTCCAGGTAGTGCATACTCGTTAGAATCGCCTCAACGAGCACCCAAAACCTATATTTGCTGAATAAATAAGAAAAATAACACGGTTTTTCATCAGAAAAGCAGCCATATTTGAGATGTAAAAATGCACTATATCGGGAGCTCTCCACTAAATGTTTTCCATAGGCGACAATAGTAACCTTTACCTGCTCCCACAAAAACTACACATTTAAAACTTTTCAAACCTTACATGTTTATAGAGCCACTTTGTTTGTTTGTTTGTTTGATTTGAGGTTTAACGTCCCCGTCAACACTGTAAAGGTCATTTTGGAGACGTTGCTTCCAATTTTGTGGGACTTTTACCCGACACTGAGATGAAATGACATGGGATATATATCCAATGGAAGCAAGTATGGTATTTAGAACGCATCTAAAAGCTCGGTCCACAAGTGATACATAAAACCCGGCACCTCCCAGTATTTAGTGCAATGCTACCTATCGCTAGGGTGTGTTATCGTAAAAGTTCAACATGCGGCCGGGATCCAGTTACTGGCATGGAATTAAAATCAAAGTATCAAAAGCACTGTTGGGTCGATTGTTTCTGTGTAGTATGGGAAAATGGTTCTGAACGGAAACTTTAACTGTTTCTTTTAGCTCTCACGAAAACACGCCTATACGAATACATTGTAACCTTTATCGCTGAAAAAAAATAGATTGTGGGTTCTCGTTAGAACCGTTTCATCGAGGCGTTCTAACGAGTACCCACAATCTTTATTTTAGAACAGAAATAAGAATAATAAAGTTTACCCCTGTAAACCCCAGTTTTACTATATAAAGGTGGGGTTCAAGGGGGTCAAAACTATATAGGAGTGTTTTCGTGATCAATTCCTCTACTTATAGCAAACAGCGTAGTCCCTGACCAAATGCCGCGTGCGTGCTAGGTCTACACTGTTTGCTAATGCCCCTGCATATAAGCCGGGTCAATGTTTTGAAAGAATAGTGTCGCTGCAAATGGTCATTACACGCATTTCGTTCAAAATCAGTGAAAGTGACGTGGTCATCAACAAAGTTGAGCTTCTGCGCTTTGTTAACTTTGACAAATACTCGACCTAAACAGAAATTAAAGTGATATATGCAATGTGACGAAAAATAAGAGTTGATGTATTCTGGAGTGAGTGATCGAGTTTTAGTTTTACGTCCCACCAACAGCTAAGGTCATACGGAGACGGGACCTCGGTTTAAAGACTCATCAGAAAGTCTGGAGAAGCCCGGGATCGATCCTGCGATCCCTGGTTTACCGGGTAATCCGGTTTTTGCCCACCTCTAATTAACGATCGGCTCGATATGAGTGAAATAATCTTGCAAGGGCCGTAAAACCAAAATAAAAGAAATGATAATGGACGATCGTGTGTAGATAATGGTTGACAAACAATAGTAGACTTTCATCAGTTACAGCTCTTAAGAAAGAATATAAAACAATTGCATCGGCCGGGAATCGAACCCGGGCCGACCGCGTGGCAGGCGAGCATTCTACCACTGAACCACCGATGCAGTTATCAAGACGTCATACACTAAATTGTTTTGATTCACCACCAGTTTTTCAAGTATTATATTGATTGACAGCTTAATTATGACACATGATTGCCAGTAGCAACCGGAAATGTGACATAGTGCATTCTTTCATGTCTCCAAAACATAAAATTTGTGATTTTTTTTTCTTATTTTTACTCCAATTAAAGGTTGTCGGTGCTCGTTAGAGCCGCCTCCCTGAGGCGGCTCTAACGAGTACATTGTACCCACAGCCTATGTCTTGAAGCAGAAATAAGAGAAGTAACGCATTGCCCTGTAAGCCAGAATTTTTCTTTACATGTTTAAAGTTGGGTTTACTGATGTTCATCACAGGGATATTTTTTCTTTTACGGCCCTTTCAAGATTATTTCACTTGTATCGAGCCGATCGTTAATCAGAGGTGGGCGAAAACCGGAGTACCCGGAGAAAACCCACCTGACCTCCCGTTGCAGAACTTGGCGTCCCACATCTATGATCTAACCCGAGCCAGGGTCGAACCGTGCAGCGGTGAGAGACCTAATGCGCTCTTACCTGTACCCACTAGACCACGGAGGCCTGTTAACACGGATTTGTTATCATGATAAGAAACCGGTTTTGAGCCACGCCTAGAAAACTCTGTTTGTGCAAAATAAAAGCCACATCCAGTCATGTATTGAACACCCTTGAGACCCAAACAGCCACGTTATATAGAGGAAAGCGGGTTTTAGAAGGGTATTCATTGTAGCTTGAAGACATGTATTAAATCGTGGGTAGTCGCTATCTAGAACTATATCTTAACAGAATAAGTGCCAACAATCTATGTCTCAAGGAGAAATAAAAACAGTATCAGAAAATATTAGCAGAAAAAAAAAACATGTAGCTTGAGATTTCCTTTTATCATAGGGTTGAATTTTATTGTGAAAAGTAGATTTGTTTTTGTTTGATTTTGGGGTTTAACGTCCCCGTCAACACTATATAGGTCATTTTGGAGACGTTGCTTCCAATTTTGTGGGACTCTTATCCGACATTGAGATGAAATGACATCTCAAGCCCTGCCGCCTAATGAAACCAATAGCGTTTATAAGCATGGACGGGCCGATACGCACCCGGTTTTGCCTGGGCAGGCTTAGTTCCTCTAAGCGGTTTACCAGTATTCGTGTGCGGGTCGGTTTCAGCTCTGCGTGGAAGCATCATGCAGCCCATATATTTCTTCAAGCCCCGATGGGCCCGGGCCGTATATGATAACGCTGTTTGAAAAAAAAAAACCACATAATATATGTTTCCCCATAGACCCTAGTGAAAAACCCGAGTCCTCACCACACTGCCGCCCATTGAAACCAATAGGGATTATAAGCATGGACGGGCCGACTCGCACAGCTTTGCCTTTGCAGGCTTAGATCCCCTAAGCAGTTTACCAGTACTCGTGTGCTGTCGGATTCAGCTCTGCGTGGAAGCATCATGCAGCTCATTTATTTCTTCAAGCCCTGATGGGCGGGGGCCGCGCCACATCAAGTCATCTATTGAACACCATTTAACCCCAACATCCACGTTGTATAGTAGAAGGGTATTCACTGTAGCTTGAAGACATAAATGTATTAAATTGTGGGTAGTCGCTAGAACTACCTCATTAACAGAATAAGAGCCAACACTCTGATATTAACAGAAAAAAAAAACATTTCGTTTAAGATTTCCTTTTATCATAGGGTTGAATTTTATTGTGAAAAGTAGATGTATTATAGCTCAGTAGAAGGTATTATAGGTCACAACCGATTTTAACCCATTTAGTACCAGAAACCCCAAAACGGCACCCTGGCAAACAGTGCAGGTCGCAGAACGCGGCGTCTGATCAGGGCCTCCACTGTTTGCTTAAAGTTCAGCCATTTTCCAAATCAATTTTGAAGAAAACACAACCTGACACCCCTAAAATTTTAAAATGGACTCCTGCTATATATAAGGAGGAAGATTCCATTTGGTACAAAAAAGGTTAACATGCATTTATTCTACCCCTTTATTGGATTACAAGAATGGTTGATTGCGGTAATGCCAAACGAAACGTAATCAAAATGACTATTACCCTTGTAGTTTCTATTATCCCAAACATAGGTTGTAGATGCTCGCACTGCGGTAACACACCCGTGCGAAATAGTGCATTTGTTCACATCTCCAAAATGGCTAGTTTTTCTGATGAAAATCCTCCATTGTTTTCTACTTTATACTGCAAACATAGGCTGTGGGTGCTCGTTAGAACCGCCGTATTGAGGCGGTTCTAACGAGTACCCACAACCCATGTCTTTGAGCAGAAATAAGAAAAATAATGTCTACCCCGTAAACCCCAGTTTTCTCTATATAAAGTGGGGTTTAGGGGGTGCTATTTTCACGGACTTTTTCACGTGATTGTTAGAACCGTCTCATCGAGGCGGTTCCAACGAGTACCCACAACCTATTTCTAGGAACAGAAACCAGAAAGATAATGTATTGGGACTACCCCCTATAAACCCATGTTTCCCTGCATAATGTGAGGTTTACGGGGATGTTCATGAACGGAGATTTCCACGTACATGCACATTTCAAAGGACATGTTTTCATGTATTTTTATAAAATATTTTATTTTGGTATTTTGTAGATGAGGAGCAGCAACGTGAGTCAGTTGTGTACACGTATAATTGTATTAACATGTATTTACCACTAATTCCCAGACTAACATGAGTACATGTATCCCCCTTTACTGGCGATATGTTTCTTGACCTATATCGTTATTTTAACAAAACGTAGCAACGTGAGTCAGTATTAACTTTGTATTTACCACTAATTCCCTGACTAACCAAAGTATTCCCCTGCACTGGTGATATGTTTCTTAACGTATATCGTAATTTTAACAAATCATTTTATTCTTAAACTTTATTAGTCCGCGCCAGAAACATATCCGTTTATATATTACGGCGGTCAACGTACATGTGTGGTGGTTTGGCATAGTCTGATCAGAACATTCTCTGAATGCATGCCGCATGAGGCTAATATAAGCATTAAGCTTGTCACAATACGATAACAAATCATGTGACATTGAGTATTCTTTCATATCCTAAAAATGGCTACTTTTCCGACGAAAATTTGTGTGATTTTTCTTATTTAAACTATTAACATAGGTTATGGGTGCTCGTTTGAACCGCTCGTTGAGGCGGTTCTAACGCGTATCCATAACCTATTTATTGAAGCAGAAATAACCAAAATAATGTGTAACCCGATAAACCCCAGCTTTCTTTAAATAAAGTGGGGTTTAGAGGGGTATCCATTTCGTGGACTTGTTTACTTGATGATAATCACTAACCCAAATCCTCCTGAATATTTCGTATTACACTCCTCCCCGATTTTCAGCCATTTGTGTTACATGATTTCGATGTTATCGTGGGTTCAAAAGCAGAATGAAAAACCGTATAGATCCTGATCAGCTGGCTTCCGAGAAGCCAGCTGATCTTGATCTATACTATTTTTTTAATCAATCACAGATTGGTGAGGGTGAATAGACGGAAAGGCTATTTGCATAACACGCCCGTGTGGATTGCTGTAGAGCATGCTTTCATTGCTAGAAAAAAAGGAATCTGTGAGTGAGTGAGTGAGTGAGTGTTTGAATTTTACGTCACACAAACAGCTAAGGTCATGCGGAGACGGGACCTCGGTTTAAAGACTCATCCGAAAGTCTGGAAAAGCCCGGGATCGATCCTGCGACTCCGACCCCTGGTTTACAAGGCGAGTAGCATAACCACTACACCACGAAGGCTTGTGTTTGTTATCTTTTTTCTGCGTGGGTGCTCATTTGAACTCTCTGACTGAGTCATCTACCAGTGAAATTTCAAACCCCTTTTATTGCATGCATCGTAAGATTTTTGTCTCAAAAGCTTCCACCGAGTAGTCACATTCTATCTACACTAGCTGGCTTAAGGGGAATATAAATACATGTCAGTAGTTTTCACTATTCGTAAAAGGAAGGCAAATTTTTGTAACCAGCTATATGGGCTTTGCTTAAAGCTCAGCTCCTCTGAAAATATAATCTACTCTCATAAAGGAAAGAATTTGCTCCTCAGGAACAAATTCTTTCCTTTAACAGTTGACCCTTAGTGGCATGGGCAATAAAAACATATTTGACAGAGTTGCCTCCCCTTAAATCTCCTCTTAAGCAAATTCCTACTACATGCCTTAAAAGAAACCATTTCAAATGCCGTGACTTGACAAGAAACGTAACTGCTTTTCCGCTTTGTATTATGTTTCCAACAACTATAGCTTCCCTTCAACAACAGAGCAAATGTTTCTCATTGAAATTCAGTATAACAGAAACGGTAACGTTAGATTTTCCCCATAGACCATAGTGAAAAACACGAGTCCTCATCACACGTTGCATTCTTTTGCGTCTGATTTGGGTGTACACTGTTTACCAAAGTCCGATAATCGAGATGATTAATCGGTTTGATATTGAAAAAAAAACTTTCTGTATTTGCGGATCCGTTCCCCACCCCCCCCCCCCTCCCCACCACCCGATCCCTCCAACCACACACACACACACCAACGGGATGGGGCATATTGTTTTTGGTGCAGATCCCGTTGGCGTTGACGTCGGCGATGACATATGGCGTTGGCGTTACCACTTTGGACAGACGGATGTATTCTTACCAAACTTGCATGGTTTGGAAGGTACTGTTTCATTTTCAAGGTCACATGCTCCCCAACACTATTACTTTTGTCCTTAATGTCTGCACCCCATCTCTTGCACGTATTTGTAAGTAGTGGACAGAATTAGTATCTGATTGTATATAACTACCAGATACTTCATTAGAATTTGGTGACCTTGACCTTATTTTCAGATCATAGTCTCCCGCAGACTGTCAAATTTTGGACAAATATAGCTTGTCTCGTAACAAATCACTGACACTTACATGTACACGTATGTCCAAGCCCCGTCGGGCGGGGCTACCTGTTAACATGATGGGAAAATTGATTAAATATAGCTGACCTTGACCTACAATTGACGTGTAGATCTAGCACTTTCAGATGATTTTATGCTCGTTAGAACCGCCTCATTGAAGAGGTTCTAACGACTAACCACAATCTATGTTTTAGCAGGAATAAGAAAAATAATATAAAGCCCACATTTTTCCGTAATAAGTGGGGTTTGCAGAGTGTTCATTGCAGGTAATTGTCAACCTTGACTTTTGCGAACAAAGTGGAGATCAGCATTCGCAAAAACCTAACACAGACTTTAAAAAAACAGATAATTTGACAATAAATGTACAGATGAGTGTTTATAAACAAGAACTTGGCCTGGAGTTTGGACTTCGATTTGCCGATAGTCTGTGCAGTGGGCTGGGATTCCTATTACGATATCGGCCCCCGCCCATAGGGGCTTGAAGAAATATTTGGGCTGCATGATGCTTCCACGCAGAGCTGAATCCGGCCCGCACATTAGTACTGGTAAACCGCTTAGAGGATCTAAGCCTGTCCAGGAACCGCGTTGCGAGGCAGACCGTCCATGCTTATAAACCCAATTGGTTTCATTAGGCGACAGGGCTTGAGATGTCATCGCATCTCAATGTCGGGTAAAAGTCCCACAAAATTGGAAGCAACGGCTCAAAATTACCTTTACAGTGTTTACGGGGACGTTAAATCTCAAATCAAACAAACAAATCCTATTACGATACACTTGCAAAAATTGGTGCAAAAGAACTGCATCGGCCGGGAATCGGACCCGGGCCGCCCGCGTGGCAGGCGAGCATTCTACCACTGAACCACCGATGCTGTGGCCAACTATTAAACTCTTATCTTTTTTGTTTTCGATCCATCGCTTTTGATTGACAGCGTTTGACAGATTAAGATGTCACTTTGCTGTGTTTAAAGCAGAAAAGCAAAAAATCAGAGAAATACAGCGACTTTTAACAGGAAAAGCGTCGTAAGTAAAGCCACAAAAATCAAAGCAGTGACAACACTGCCAGAGTGTAGGCTCGTAACGCTAAAATTTCAGTATTTCAGAAAACAGCGTAGACCCTAATCAGACGCCGCGTAATTCTATATTGTTTGTCAATGTCCGAGTACACGAGCACAGTCCATAATTTACTTTTTACGCAAAGCTCTGACGACAGTTTGTTTGATTTGAGGTTTAACGTCCCCGTCAACACTGTATAGGTCATTTTGGGGACGTTGCTTCCAATTTTGTGGGATTTTTTACCGACATTGAGATGAAATGACATCTCAAGCCCTGTCGCCCAATGATACCAATAGGGTTTATATGCATGGACGGTCCGCCTCGTACCGCTTTACCTGGGCGGGCTTGGATCCTCTAAGCGGTCTACCAGTGCTCGTCTGCGGTGGGTTTCAGCTCTGCGTGGAAGCATCATGCAGCCCATGTATTTCTTCAAGCCCCAATGGGCGGGGGGGGGGGGGGGCTCTGGCGTCGGAGGGAAAATATTAGTCGGTAAAGTAGCTGGATTGTGTACATACTCAGCTATAGTCACGTGAACAAGAGCAGGCGGGGAGCTTCTGTGTTAGTAACTTTGGGTCTGTTGATAAACAATTTACCCGAAAAGCATACTGTCCAACGGGTGTTATATACTTTATGGTCCGGGGTGTGAAACCCGGAAAGGGGCATTCTGCTTTTTATGCCCCCCCCCCCCCCCCCCCCCCCCGAATCAAAGGCATATAGTATTTGCCCTGTCTATCTGTTTGTTTGAGTGTTTGTCTGTTTGTCTGTCTGTCTGTCTGTCTGACAATCACAAAAACTTTAACCACGATCATACCTTCAAAAGTATTTGACCTAGCCCCATGAAACTTCACACACTTATTCGCCATCAAAAGGGCTACATTCTGACCAAGGGCCATAATTATGTTTTCAGTTTTGGCTGAACTATCTCCCCTTGAAATTTTGCAAAACTGTCTGGTTTTTTTGTTTGTCTGTCTGTCCGTAACAAAAACTTTAACCTTGATCAAAACTTGAAAAGTATTTGACCTAGCCCCATGAAACTTAACACACTGTAACAGTGTTGACGGGGACGTTAAACCTTAAATCAAACAAACAAAATCATATCACATTCAGGTACCGTTTTGAGCTGTTTACCCTTTTAACACATATATGCCTGATCTGGGTCTACACTGTTTGCTTAAAGTCCCTACATTTTTTAAAAACTTCTTACCACAAACAAAACTAACCTGAGACCCCTATAATTGGAAATGGATCACTCCAAACTCATTAAGGCGAAATATTCCGTTGACATGTATTGGTTAAATTGGGTGTCTAATAACGATATCTCTTGTCGAAATTTTTTCAGCTTTATATTTACTGACACATTCTGAGTAACACATACAGGGAAAGGAATGCATTGACACATTGTTTGCCATCATGGCAAGAGAAACAACGTTTGTGCCATCTAGTTTGCTTTCCAGTAATCTGATCCCCTTCAAAAAGGGGTCTACTCCAACATATTTCCTTTAACAGTAGACCCTAAATATGGGCATCCGCTGCCCAGTGGGAAAGAGCGCTCTCTCATAATCATTAGGGCTCTCACCGCTGTGGGTTCGAGCCTTGTTCCGGTCATATCTGAGACGCAAAGTCCTTCAACGGAATTTTGGATGGCTTTTCTCCGACAACTTTGGTTTTCGCCCACCAATGATTAATGTTCGGCTGACAATAAGTGTAATAATCTTGAAAGGGCCGTAACCCCAAAATAAACAAGATGTGTTTGTCAAACACGAACATGTCCCCGGGCCGAGGTCAATTTTTTATTTAAAGTAGGTCACAGGTCAAGGTAGCAGGTCAAAATGATTTATATGAGTAGGAAGCCCTTGTCACAAGGAGCCCGCATGCCAAATATAAAGGCTTTGTCTCTAACGGTTAAAAATTATGATAAAATATGTCACACGTGAAGGTCAAGGTCACAGGTCAAAGTCAAATTTTGTATGAATACATGTGTAGTATGAAACCCTTGGCAAAAGGAACCTACATGCCAAATATGAAGGTTCTATCTCAAACGGTTAAAACGTTATGATAAAGTAGGTCAAGGTTACAGGTCATTTTTTGTATGCGTGGGAAGCCCTAAACACAAGAAACCAACATGCAAAATATAAAGGCTCTATCTCAAATTGTTCAAAAGTTGTGCCAAAAGTGTTATTTTCTTCTTTAAAATAGGTCACAGGTCAATGTCAAGATCAAAATTTTTATATGCGCGGGAAGCTCTTGTCATAAGGAACCCACTTACCAAACATGAAAGCGCTATCTCAAACGGTTTAATCTTTATGCTAAAGTAGGTCACAGGTCAAACATTTTCGTGTGGGTGGAAAGTTCTTTCCACAAGGAAACCGGTATTGTAACAACAGTGTAAAAGTATGCCAAATATGAAGGCTCTATCTCAAACGGTTAAAAAGTTATGATAAAATAGGTCACAGGTCAAGGTCGCAGTTCAAAGTCAAGCACAAGGTCGAGATCAAAAATTTTGTATGAGTGGGAAGCCCTGGTCACAAGGAACTTACATGCCGAACATGAAGGCTCTATCTCAAACGGTACAACATTTATGATAAAGTAGGTCACAGGTCAAGGTCACATGCATAAAGTTTCGTATGGGGGAAAACACTTGTCACAATGTTATATTTTTCTTTAAAGTAGGTCACAGATCAATGTGAAGGTCATAGGTCTAATTCTTTTGTATGAATGGGAAGTCTCTGTCACAAGGAATCTACATGCTAAATATGAAGGCTTTATCTCAACATGACGGTTCAAAAGTTATGGCCAATGTTAATGTTTTCATTGAAGTAGGTCACAGGTCAAGGTCACAGATCATTTTTATATGAGTGGAAAGCCCTTGACACAAGAAACCTACATGCCGACTATGAAGGCTCTTTCTCAACTGGTTCAAAAGTTATGACCAATGTTAAAGTTGTCAACGTACAAACCAACAAACAAACGAACAGACAGGGCTTCGGTAACATAAAAATAGACAATGGTAAAAGACACAAACAATACAGTAAGATTCCGCTATACAGACGAATTAAGACAAACTATGTTTTTGGCAACTAAAATAGATCAAAGCACTGACAGCTCTGCATGTGCTTTTGCGTTTTACGTCCCACCAACAGCTAAGGTCAAATGGAGACGGCCGGCAGATCGGTTTAAAGACTCATCCGAAAATCTGGAAAAGCCCGGCGGAATTGAACCCACAATCCCTGGTTGTGAGACGAGTAGCTTAAGCACTACATTACGGCAAGTTCTATCTCAACTGACAGCACTCGTGGGTCGAATGTCTCTCAGAGGGTCCTGAACGAGGGCTTAGACTATTTCGTTGAACCCTTAAATTCCAGTTCAGCAGCATATACCCTGACCAGGCGTCTGCGTCAAGTGTTCGGTTACCTTAAAAGTTTGCGCGGTCAATGACATCAGCAATCTGATACTGAATTGACACAAAACACGTTTTGCTATTTGTGGCCAACAACGTTGATGAGCATGCGCATCCACACAGAGTTTGACACTGTGAAATGTTGTTACAGTTTAGTGTAAAAGTAATTGCACCCGGGCCGCCCGCGTGGCAGGCGAGCATTCTACCACTGAACCACCAATGCTGTTATTTAAACAGGTTGTTCTTTTCTTTTTTTCTGTTTGTCCCACCTATTTTGATTGACAGCTGGTGACATATCAATTTGTTTGTTTGAGGTTTAACGTCCCTGTCAACACTGTATATGTCATTTTGGAGACGCTACTTCCAATTTTGGGGTCGGCAACATTCTTTCGTGGAGATTGATCATGAAATCTTTTCTACGGTCATTCTCTCCCTTCCGCTGATTCAAGAAGGGCAGTTGTCAGTTTCTGGCGAAAGAATGTGCACTGTACTGGTTAACCGCTTACGTATAAGCCTGCCCAGGAAAGTGTTGATAGGTAAACTGACCTGCCCAAAAATGACCTAAATAGTGTTGACTGGGCCGTAAAACTCCAATACAAACAAACAAACTTCCAATTTTGTGGGACTTTTACCCGGCATTGAGATGAAATGACATCTCAAGCCCTGTCGCTTATAAGCATGGACGATTCGACTTGCATCGCTTTGCCTGGACAGGCTTCGATCCTCTTAGCGGTTTACCACTACTCGTGTGTTGGCCCCCGCCGGTCGGGGCTTGAAGAAATAAATGGGCTGCACGATGCTTCCACGCAGAGCTGAAACCGACCACACACGAGAATTGGTAAACCGCGTTTTTGCAAATAGTGTAGAGTGTTCAGACGCCTCGTTCTGCGATGTCCGGTCTCTGTAGAAGGAGTTGCAGGGACACGAACAGTATTATTTCACCTCACAGACAAGAAAATGTTTAAGTCGTTCAAGGGGACATTATTCAACACTAAGGGATTGTATCAGAATTCTGTTTCCTTAACGCATATGTGCAATGCATGTCTGAACTATAACAATATCCTGCATTAAATACTGTAGGAGGCGTTGTGGAGACACGAACAGTACTTTATAACCTCATATGCTACAAATATGGCTAAATGTTTAATGAAGTCGTTCAAGGGGACAAAATTCTGCAATAAGGGATTGAATCAAAATTCTGTTTCCGTTATTGACATTTTCAATGTATGCCTGAACTGTGTTGCAAGATTCAATGCCATATATCAAATACTGTAGGAGAAGTTGCAGAGACAAGAACATTATTACAATGTTTCACGTACAGACTTACGTAAGTATGGACAACTATATGCCCTTCCTCACTTCTTGTCGGGGGTATAAAAACAGAGCACCCGGAGAAGAAAAACCATCTGACCTTCCATCGCATCTTAACCGTATATCGTATGTATACGAAATCAACCGAAGCCCGCCGGAAACTATTGAACATTCTGAGCTATATATAGATAGTTTGATTCCGGCCAGCAAAACGAGACTTAGGACATTACATTTAAAAATGGCAGTTAAGTGGTCAAAATGTTTTAACACGAAAAAAAACTTTCCAGCAAAGCTTGTGGATGAATCTGTCGTGTTGCTCCTATTTAGTACATTTATGTACATGCATACAAAAGGGCACACGATGAAGCTGAAAAGAATGGGCTATGTCAAGAAAGTAAATAAATAAATGCATATAAAATAAAAGATAAATAAAGTGGAGAACCTCCAAAATGGTATCATTGCAACAACGGCTCCTGACTGGTGAATTAGTAAACCGTGATTAGAAACATCAACAGATGCCACACAACCCCACATTAAGTGCCTACACTTAAAATACTGCAATTTAAGGGTTGAACGAAAAGTCTAAGTTCAGGACTATTTTCTCAGCCTACACTCAGAGAGAGTCGACCCACCAGCACGTTCAGTGCTTTGATTAAGTTATCCGAACAAGATGATATCTGTCAACATCAATATCTTGTTAGCACAATATAATATATTGTTTCCACAACAAAATACCTTGTTGCTACAACATAATATCTTGTCCGCACAACTTATCATCTTTAGCGAACAACATGTAGACATGGCAAAACCGTTCCGACGCCTTTGTCACTAAAACTGGTTTTTGGTTTGAAGTTTAACAGTCCAGTCAGCACTATTTAGGTTATGTCGAGCAGGTCAGATTATCGAAAGGCTCTTTTTCTTTCGAGGCTTATACTATCCCAGAAAAATGGTGACTGCTTTGGGCCATATTGCGTTCAGTATAAAGGTTTATTTTAAGCTGGGCGTAAAATACTAGAAACGAGACATGCGTTTAGTATAAGTGTGACAGATATGAAAGCCCTCGCCCATAGGGGCTTAAAGAAATATTTGGGCTGCATGATGCTTCCACGCAGAGCTGAATCCGGCCCGCACACTAGTACTGGTAAACCGCTTAGAGGATCTAAGCCTGTCCAGGAATCGCGGTGCGAGGCGGACCGTCCATGCTAATAAACCTTATTGGTTTCATTGGGCGACATGGCTTGAGATGTCATTTCATCTCAATGTCGGGTAAAAGTCCCACAAAATTGGAAGCAACGTCTCCAAAATGACCTTTACAGTGTTGACTGGGACGTTAAACCTCAAATCACACAAACAAACAAAGACAGATATAAACTGTATATTAATTAAAACGCTGACAGTACTTGTGGGCAGAAGGATGGAAATTGGTCCTAAACCTGTACTTATATCCTTAAATACCTGTTGTTTAAGCCAACAATGAAGAGATTCTGTGCCGTATATTCTAGGTCTACACTTTCTTGACAATGCTCCTACTCGGGCCCCAAACATACATGTGAGTGAGTGAGTGTTTGAGTTTTAGGTCCCACCAACAGCTTAGGTCATACGGTGACGGGACCTCGGTTTAAAGACCCATCCGAAAGTCTGGAGAAGCCCGGGATCGGTCCTGCGATCCCTGGTTTACAAGGCAAGTAGCGTAACCACTACACCACGGAGGCTTCTAACCAAACATACATGTACATGGGCAAATAGATTCCCTGATAAAATAACACTTTCGACTATAAATGTGCTTCTAACACCCGATTTCATTAAAACCAAGCATCAGTCAGTCGCACAAATACGCTTCCTTGTAAGCAAGCAGTCGCACAAATATGTTTCTGGCGCCCGATTACCTTAAACGCAAGCATCAGTCTGTCGCACAAATGTTCTTCTAGCGCCCGATTACATTAAAAGCAAGCATCGGCAAGTCGCACAAATGCGTTTCTAGCGCCCGATGACCTTAAAGCAACCATCAGTCAGTCGCACAGATGCGCGTCTAACGCCCGATAACCTTTAAAGTGCCCGATTACCTAAAAAAACGATTACCTTAAAAGCAAGCATCAGTCAGTCGCACAAACACGTTACTAGCGGCCCATTACCTTAAAAGCAAGCATCAGTAAGTCGCACAAATGTGCTTCTAGCGACCGATAAAATAACACTTTCGACTATAAATGTGCTTCTAACACCCTATTACATTAAAAGCAAGCATCAGTCAGTCGCACAAATATGCTTCCTTGTAAGCAAGCAGTCGCACAAATATGTTTCTAGCGCCTGATTACCTTAAACGCGCCCGATTACCTTTTAAGTGCCCGATTACCTAAAAAAAAAACGATTACCTTAAAAGCAAGCATCAGTCAGTCGCACAAACACGTACCTAGCGCCCCATTTCCTTAAAAGCAAGCATCAGTAAGTCGCACAAATGTGCTTCTAGCGACCGATAACCTAAAAAGCAAGCATCCGCAAGTGGCACAAATTCACTTCGAGTGGCCGATTACCTTAAAGCAAGCATCAGACAGTCGCACAAATGTGCTTCTAGCACCCGATTACATTAAAGTAAGCATCATTCAGTCGCACAGATGTGCGTCTAGCGCCCGATTAAGGGGCTCTTACACTGTCACGATTTTGGCCACGACTCACCACGATTTTTTAAATCGTGGTAAATCGTGAACAACGTCGTAGAGAAGTCGGCATCTTGAGGAATCGTGGTTGATCGTGATAGTTCGGGAGTTACCACGACTGTTTTGGACATGTTCAAAACATTCGTGATGAGTCGGCATCATTTTTTAAATCGTAGCTCAAACGTGAGCCGTCGTCGTGGTAATCGTGGCCAATTGTGAATAATCGTGACTGAATTCTACCACGATTGAGCTACGACGGGACAAGATCATCTACGACGCCTCTACGATTCCGTTGCGATTGCCGTACGATCTACTACGATATCACGACTACTGCTCACGACAATGCAAGATTCACCAGGAATGCACTACGATTGATGACGACGCTAGCACGATTTATCCCGACGAACACTTTTATATACCCAGATCGTTATAAATCCTGACGAATCGGGAGAAGTCTTGGTTAATCGTGAGTAAATCGTATCGAATCCTCCATGATCGTACTGAGTCCTTGATCATCGTGCCAATTCGGCCTTGGTCGTAGAGCAGTCTTGCAGGGATCGTGAGAAATCGTGTATGATCGTCTGATACTTGAAGCAATCGTGGTGCAGTCGTAGAAGAATCCTAGAGGATCGTAAGACATCGTGGACGATCGTAGAGGATCGTTGAAAATCGGCTTCATTATCCTACAGCAATCGTAATTGTTCGTAGAAGTGTCGTAGCAATGTCGTGAGTATTCGTAGGGTAGTGAAATCGGAACCGTGTTTGCCACGATTTTCATGGTCCGCATTGGTCGTGGACAGTCGTGGACAATCTTGGTCAAAGTCGTGATGGTGTAAGAGCCGCATTACCGAAAATGCAAGCCTCAGTCAGTCGCACAAATGTGCTTCTGTCGCCCTGTTGCCTAAAATAACAAGCATCAGACAGTCGCACAAATGAGCTTCTAACACCCGATTACCTTAAAGTAAGAATCAGTCAGTCGCACAAATGTGCTTCTAGCGCCCGATTACGTTAACAGCAAGCCTTGGTCAGACCAACAAATGTGCCTCTAGGCTTCATTACCTTCAAAGCAAGCTTCACTGAAGGTGAGTCGCGCAAAAGTGTTTCTAGCGCCCGATTACCTTAAAAGCAAGCATTAGTTAGTAGCACAAATGTACGTCTAGCGCCCAATTACCTTAACAACAAGCGTTAGTCAGTCGCTAAAATGTGCTTCTAGCGCCAGATTACCTTAAAAGAGAGCATCAGTCAGTCGCACAAATGTGCTTCTAGCGCCCGATTACCTTAAAGGCAAGCATCAGTAAGTCGCACAAATGTACTTCTAGCGCCTAATTACCTTAATACAAACATCAGTCAGTCGCACAAATGTACTTCAAGCGCGCGATTACCTTAAAGCAAGCGTCAGTCAGTCCTACAAATGTGGTTCTAGAGCCCGGTTACCTAAACAGCAAGCATCAGTCAGGCGCACAGATATGCTACTAGAGCCCAAATACCTTAAAAGCAAGCATCAGTCAGTCGCACGAATGTACTTCTAGCGCCTAATTACCTTAATACAAACATCAGTCAGTCGCACAAATGTACTTCAAGCGCGCGATTACCTTAAACCAAGCATCAGTCAGTCCTACAAATGTGGTTCTAGAGCCCGGTTACCTAAACAGCAAGCATCAGTCAGGCGCACAGATATGCTACTAGAGCCCAAATACCTTAAAAGCAAGCATCAGTCAGTCGCACGAATGTGCTTATAGCGCCCGATAACCATAAAAGCAAGCATCAGTCAGTCGCACAATTGTGCTTCTGGCGCCAGGCATTTGTCAGTCCCACAAATGTGCTTATAACGCCCAATTACCTTAAAGCAAACATCAGTCATTCGCACAGATGTGTTTCTAGAGCCCTATTACCTTAAAACAAGCATCCGTCTGTCGCAAAAATGTGCTTCTAGCGCCCAATTACCTTAAAGCAAGCATCAGTCAGTCGCACAGATGTGCTTCTTGCGCCCGATTCCTTAAAAGCAAGCATTAGTCATTCGCACAGATGTGTTTCTAGAGCCCGATTACCTTGAAAGCAAGCATCCGTCAGTCGCACAAATGTGCTTCTAGCGCCTGATTACCTTAAAAGCAAGCATCAGTCAGTCGCACAAATGTGCTTCTAGCGCCCGATTACCTTAAAAGCAAGTATCAGTCAGTCGCACAAATGAGATTCTAGCGCACAATTACCTTAAAAGCAAGCATCAGTCCGTCCCACAAATGAGATTCTAGCACCCAATTACCTTAAAAGCAAGCATCAGTCAGTCGCCCAAATGTTTTTCTGGCGACTGATTATCGTAAATGCAAACATCAGTCATTCGCACAGATGTGTTTCTAGAGCCCGATTACCTTAAAACAAGCATCCGTCAGTCGCACAAATGTGCTTCTAGCTCCCAATTACCTTAAAGCAAGCATCAGTCAGTCGCCCAAATGTTTTTCTGGCGACTGATTATCGTAAATGCAAACATCAGTCATTCGCACAGATGTGTTTCTAGAGCCCGATTACCTTAAAACAAGCATCCGTCAGTCGCACAAATGTGCTTCTAGCTCCCAATTACCTTAAAGCAAGCATCAGTCAGTCGCACAGATGTGCTTCTAGCGCCCGATTACCTTAAAAGCAAGCATCCGTCAGTCGCACAAATGTGCTTCTAGCGCCTGATTACCTTAAAAAGCAAGCATCAGTCATTCGCACAAATGTGCTTATAGCGCCCGATTACCTTAAAAGCATGCATCAGACAGTCTCACAAATGAGATTCTAGCGAACAATTACCTTCAAAGAAAGCATCAGTCAGTCGTCCAGATGTGCTTCTAGAGCCCGATTACCTTAAAAGCGAGCATCAGTCAGTCGCACAAATGTGATTCTAGCGCCCGATTACCTTTACAGGACCGGTTTAAATAACCATAAATATAGTACAAAAAGATTGCATCGGCCGGGAATCGAACCCGGGCCGCCCGCGTGGCAGGCGAGCATTCTACCACTGAACCACCGATGCTGTTATCTAAATGACTTGTTCTGTCCCTTTTTCTGTTTGTCCCATCTATTTTGATTGACAGCTTGTGTAGGCAAAAACCATAAAAAAATCAAAGCACTGACAGCACTGGTGGGTCGATTGTAGGCTGTTGCGTTTAACCCTCAAGTTCCAGTATTTTAGCAAACAACGCAGCGTAATGCGGCGTCTGATCAGGGTCTCCACTGTTTCCAATGTGCTAGTACACGAGCCCATTACAGATTTTTCTCACAACGCTCTGACGTCACAGGGAGAACAGTGGGTACAGTAGCTGGATTGTGTACATACTCAGCTGTAGTCACGTGGAAAAGCGCAGGCGGGAAACTCATGTGTTAGTAAGTTTGTATCTATTGATAAACACTTGACCCCAAAACCATAATATCCTACGGGTATGGTATTGGTTTTATTTTTTTTAAGTTTATCCGAACAAGATGATATCTTATTGTTTTGTTCGGGCAACATACGTAATATCTTGTTAGCTCCACACAATAGCTTGTTCCCACAAAATAATACTTGTTCCGCCATCATACTATCTTGTCCGCTCAACTTATCATCTTGAGCGAACAACATGTCGACTACTGTGAGCGTCAGTATGTTGTTCGCCTTCCCAATGTCAAAATCGTTCCGACGCCTCTGTCACTCAAACTGGTTTTTGGTTTGGTTTGGAGTTTAATCGTCCAGTCAACACTATTTAGGTAATGTGGAGCCGGTCACTTTTTTCTTAAGAGGCTTAAACATTTCATGAACCGATATCTAAGAAAAAAGGTAAATTCTTTGGGCCATATTGCGTTCAGTCTAAAGGTTTATTTTACGCTGGGCGTAAGATACTAGAAAACAGACATACGTTTAGTATGAGTGTGACAGATATGAACTTTATATTCATTAAAACCTTAAACACAAGCTTCAGTCAGTCCCACAACTGTGCTTCTAGCGCCCGATTACCTTAAAAGCAAACATTAGTCAGTCGCACAAATGTGCTTGTAGCGCCCAATTACCTTAACAACAAGCGTAAGTCAGTCGCACAGATGTGCGTCTAGCACTCGATTACATGTACCTTTAAAGTGCCCGATTACTAAAAAAACGATTGTCTTAAAAGCAAGCATCAGTCAGTCGCACAAATGTGCTTCCTTATAAGCAAGCATCAGTCAGTCGCACAAATATGTTTTTAACGCCCGAGTAACTTAAAAGCAAGCATAAGGCAGTCGCACACATGTGCTTCTAGCGACCGATTACATTAAAAGCAATCATCGGCAAGTCGCACAAATGCGCCTCTAGTGCCCGATTTCCTTGAAGCAAGCATCAGTCAGTCGCACAAATGTGCTTCTATCACCCGATTACCTTAAAGCAAGCATCAGTTAGTCGCACAGATGTGCGTCTAGCGCCCGATTACCTAAAATGCAAGCCTCAGTCAGTCGCATAAATGTGCTTCTAAGCGCCCGATTACCTAAAATAACAAGCATCAGACAGTTGAACAAATGACCTTCCAGCACACGTTTACCTTAAAGTAAGAATCAGTAAGTCCACAAATGTGCTTCTAGCGCCCGATTACCTTAAAAGCAAGCATCAATCAGGCGCACAAATGTGCTTCTAGCGCCCGATTACCTTAAAAGCAAACATCAGTCTGTCGCACAAATGTGCTTCTAGCGCCCGATTACTTAAAAGCAAACATCAGTCAGTCGCACAAATGTGCATCTAGCGCCCGATTACCTTACAGAAAGAATCAGTCAGTCGCACAAATGTGCTTCTAGCACCCGATTACCTTAAAATAAGAATCTGTCAGTCGGACAAATGTGCTTCTAGCGCCCGATTACCTTAAAGTAAGAATCAGTCAGTCGCAAAAATGTGCTTCTAGCGCCCGATTAAATTAACACAAGCATCAGTCAGTCGCACAAATGTGCTTCTAGCGCCCGATTACCTTAAAGCAAGCATCAGTCAGTCCCACAAATTTGCTTCTAGCGCCCGATTACCTAAAACCCAAGCATCAGTCATTCGCACAGATGTGTTTTAGAGCCCAATTACCTTAACAGCAAGCATCAGTCAGTCGCACAAATGTGCTTCTATCGCCCGATTACATTAAAAGCAAGCATCGGTAAGTCGCACAAATGAGCTTCTATCGCCCGATTACCTTAAAAGCCACACAAATGTGCTTCTTGCGCCCGATTACCTTAAAAGCAAGCATAAGGCAGTCGCACAAATGTGCTTCTAGCGCCCAACTCGGCCCCGCCCATAAGGGCTTAAGAAATATATGGGCTGCATGATGCTTCCACGCAGAGCTGAATCCGGCCCGTACACTAGTACTGGTAAACTGCTTAGAGGATTTGAGCCTGTCCAGGAACCGCGGTGCGAGGCGGACCGTCCATGCTAATAAATCCTATCGGTTTCATTGGGCGACAGGGCTTGAGATGTCATTTCATCTCAATGTTGGGTAAAAGTCCCACAAAATTGGAAGCAACGTCTCCAAAATGACCTTTACAGTGTTGACGGGGACGTTAAACCTCAAATGAAACAAACAAAAACCTGAAAAGCCGCACAAATGTGCTTCTATCGCCCGATTACATTAAAAGCAAGCATCGGTAAGTCGCACAAATGAGCTTCTATCGCCCGATTACCTTAAAAGCCACACAAATGTGCTTCTTGCGCCCGATTACCTTAAAAGCAAGCATAAGGCAGTCGCACAAATGTGCTTCTAGCGCCCAACTCGGCCCCGCCCATAAGGGCTTAAGAAATATATGGGCTGCATGATGCTTCCACGCAGAGCTGAATCCGGCCCGTACACTAGTACTGGTAAACTGCTTAGAGGATTTGAGCCTGTCCAGGAACCGCGGTGCGAGGCGGACCGTCCATGCTAATAAATCCTATCGGTTTCATTGGGCGACAGGGCTTGAGATGTCATTTCATCTCAATGTTGGGTAAAAGTCCCACAAAATTGGAAGCAACGTCTCCAAAATGACCTTTACAGTGTTGACTGGGACGTTAAAACTCAAATCAAACAAACAAAAAACTATCGCCCAACTACCTTAAAAGAAAGCGTTAGTCAGTCTCACAAAAAATTAATGTGTTTCTAGCGCCCGATTTACTTAAAAGCAAGCATTAGTCAGTCGCACAAATGTGCTTCTAGGCCCCACAAAACTATCAATGTTGGTCCAAAATAGCCCACCTTTATGTCTGCACCCCATTTCTTGCACGTATGTGTGAGTAGTGCCAGAATTAGTGCAACATATCATTGTAATCGACCGAAAACTTCATTAGAATATGATGACCTTGACCTTATTTTCACAAAAACTGTCCAATTTTGGACAAATATAGCTTGTCTGATCCATATATCGTAACAAATTTATTGAATTGCAGTCACTGACACTTACATGTATCTCCAAACCCCAATGGGCAGGCTCGACTGTTAACATGATGAGACAATTTGAGTAAACACTTGACCTTGACCTACAATTGGCGTCTTGCTTTTGTTATGGTTTGTCTTTGAGTGTATGTATCAACTATATTTTTGTTTTGGCTAGCCAATTGGCCATTTTGTGGGAAAGTAACTGTTCTTTTGGGTT
The DNA here is from genome assembly GCA_963580285.1 of Lucinisca nassula. Lineage (NCBI taxonomy): Eukaryota > Metazoa > Mollusca > Bivalvia > Lucinida > Lucinidae > Lucinisca > Lucinisca nassula. The sequence goes on from OY757017.1 coordinate 32,312,169, forward strand.
TCCGCTATTGATGTCTCCATTAGGGTCCAGTTATTTAATGTTTGTGTTTCTTTTCCTTTGGTGTCTATGATGGGATATGTTGGTTACTTGTATCGATTCCTGATCATTTCCTTCACTTCTATCTTGCATGCCACTCTATAGGGAGCTTACCACTAAATATTTTCCATAGGCCACAATAGTAACCTTTTACATGCTCCCACAAAAACTACACATACAAAACTTTTCAAACCTTACTTATTTATAGAGCCATCCTAGCTCAACAAGTTGATGAGAAAAAATCCACATGTTGCCAGTCTCCTTTTCAAGTTATGGTCAGCCATGTTTGTTTACATGCAGATTCGCAGTGAATACAAGCCGGCTTTTTAACGGAGAGGTGACAATATAAAATCAGCCACAATTTCTTTGAGCTTGCAGATATAATCATAAAACAAACACCATTTTATTTCCTTATAACTATCCTTTTCTCACATTGAAATGAAACATGGTATATTTATTCAATGGAAGCCTGCCTGGTAGTTAGACTGCAACTAAAAGCTCTGTCCAAAGTGATAAAACCCAGTACCTCCAGTATTTAGTGCAAAGCTATCTATACCAAACCCTAATTGTCTTTATGATCCATCAAAAGCATTGTCAAATAGAAATTTAGATCATATCTAATAATTTAAGCAAGCATAATAAATGTTTAGTGACAAAGAACCTTTGAAGTTTGCGAAAAAGTTATCACTTTCAGATTCTACAATGAAAGCCGAACAATCAATATTTTGTGAAAAAGCGCAAAGTTTACCTCTTTCTGGAATGGAATCCAGACACCGGCTGGCATCAGTGGTTCTTTTCCTATGTCTTTGGAACACCTCAATCCTAAAATGCACTAAAGTATGCCTTAATAGCATACCACCTGGTATTTATGGCTGATTTCACACCTATACTCCCTATTTTATGTAAAAATGGCATTTTGAGGATATTTTGATAATAAAACTTTGACAAAAATGATTATTAAATGCCTTAATACCATGAGAAATAGTGGATATATATCTGTTCAGATGCTTTAACATGAATCTAATCAATAAGAACCAATAAGAGATGAGAAAACTTATCGCAATTTTGCCGCAGACAATTTTGAAGTTTTGCTTTCGCTAGAGACCAAGGCCAAAAACCATGTAAACTTACTGTTATATTCCAGATGGAGTAGATTCTTTCTCTTGTGTTTCTGGTTATACACTTACTGTAAGACTTGTTCCAAAACAAACCCATTAACAATTGATTAACGTGGCTTTAAAGTACCCCCACCCCCAATGCACAAATCAGAAGCAAAAACTGATCAAATACACCCAGTTAGACCTAAATTACCACAAACCTTACACTTTTTTACAGTTTCTATGGCAAACCACATGTCAGGAATATCCATTTTATGATACAGTATTGGATAGAACCTACCAATATGTGAAAATATGATGTAATGACTGAAAACTGGAGTGTGGGGCTGATTTTCCTACTTTTGGTATAGGGAGCTTACCACTAAATATTTTCCATAGGCGACAATAGTAACCTTTTACATGCTCCCACAAAAACTACACATACAAAACTTTTCAAACCTTACTTATTTATAGAGCCATCCTAGCTCAACAAGTTGATGAGAAAAAATCCACATGTTGCCCGTCATCTTTTCAAGTTATGGTCCGCCATGTTTGTTTACATGCAGATTCGCAGTGAATACAAGCCGGCTTTTTAACGGAGAGGTGACAATATAAAATCAGCCACAATTTCTTTGAGCTTGCAGATATAATCATAAAACAAACATCATTTTATTTCCTTATAACTATCATTTTCTCACATTAAAATGAAACATGGGATATTTATCCAATGGAACCTGCCTGGTATTTAGACTGCAACTAAAAGCTCTGTCCCAAAGTGATAAAACCCAGTACCTCCAGTACTTAGTGCAAAGCTACCTTTAAAACTAGCACGTTTAGGTGCTCGTTTGAACCGCCTCATTGGAGAGGTTCTAACGAATACCCACAATCTTTACTTTAACACATCACGTGATAAGTCCGTGAAATGAACATCCCCTAAACCCCACTTTAACTAGCGAAAACTGGGGTTTACGGGGGTATACTTTATTCCTCTTATTTCTGCTCTAAGACATAGGTTGTTAGTTTGTTTGTTTGATTTGAGGTTTAATGTCCCCGTCAACACTGTAAAGGTCATTTTGGAGACGTTGCTTCCAATTTTGTGGGACTTTTACCCGAGATTGAGATGAAATGACATCTCAAGCCCTGTCGCCCAATGAAACCAATAGGGTTTATTAGCATGGACGGTCCGCCTCCCACCGCGGTTCCTGGACAGGCTTAGATCCTCTAAGCGGTTTACCAGTACTAGTGTGCGGGCCGGATTCAGCTCTGCGTGGAAGCATCGTGCAGCCCATATATTTCTTCAAGCCCCTATGGGCGGGGGCGGACATAGGTTGTTAGTACTCGGTTCTAACGAGCACCTATAACCTATGTTTGCAGTATAAATAAGAAAAAATATCACGGATTTTGTGATGTCAAAAATGCAGTATGTCTCACGGGTGTGTGTGTTATCGTAATGGGGAAATAGGACAAATAAGGACAATAATGTAAAACCCACATTTCTCCGTAAAAAGTGGGGTTTGCTTGTTGTTCGTTGCAAATGTTTGCTGACCTGACTTTTGCGATCGCAGTGCAGATGAGTCAGCCAACGCACAAACATTACGAAATAACGCCTATTTTAATATATTGGAAAATTTTACCACCAAAAAATGAAACTTTAAAGAGCAATTACAAAGAAATTTTAAAAAATTTTAGTATGAAGCAAGGTGAAAGCAGACACAAGGAGGGTCATTTAATTGAAAACCGCATGAAAAAAATCCCCATTCGTTACAAAGTTATGCGCATTTATATTTGATACATACCTATTTTCCTCTAAGAGTAGCTTCCCCTGAATTTTCTTTGATTTTAACCAACAATGCAATATTCTGTGATGCATAGTGGCTTCAAACATTTTTAAAATAATTTTAAACTACCATATTTTCCATTTTGCAGTTGCCTCATACAGTTTTCTCATGCCCTTTGATTACTGTGTTTCTTGTTCATAATTTAGGATAAAATTGAGAAATTTGATTTTAAAATTCAAGCTTAAATTTACAATTAAAGTATTTTTTAAAAAATGTTTAAAACCACCATTTAATTAAAAATTTCATTGCAACTAGCTAATGTAAGTGTTTTCACGTGCTTTTTGAAAAGATCTGTAAGTTGTGTATGTTAAATCATCCTCTAACAAAAACAGGAACTTGAATTTAAATTATTTTAAAAAAAATATTTAAAATTTGAATTTAAAAGTTTGCAATTGAAAATATGAGAAAACTTGTTTAGCATATCAGTTGATATCAGTTTAAATAATTCAAATAGATGATTATACAGTTCCTAAGGGCTATAAAACACAAGGTATTACATATTTAAAAAGTTTAAAAATTTTAGTGTGCATCTATGACATCATAGAATACCTCATGAATATTAATAAGGCAGTCTGAAGCTGCTCTGTTTCCATGAAATATTTCATACTTCAAATTGTAATATCTTGAAAACTAATAAAGATAATTTGATGCGGTTTTCGCCCTTTGATTCCTTTAATCATTGTCTTTGTAAAGGGGGAGTTCCAGCCTATAGTAAATTTCCATAGAGTTCTGCCCACGCACAGATTTTCATGATATTGTGCATAATTACTGCTTGGTAGATGACTATTCATTATTTAGCTATTTCACTCTTATATCTGTTATCATTAGAAATCTACAATTTTTTGTTTATTTCCACATCTGAAAATAAGGGTACCCACAAACTAGTGTGTATATACATTCCACCTTCTGATGTTTTGGAGTTATTCTGTTCTCAGGTGTCATTGTAGTCATTTGTGATTATGTTTTAATCACATTTACTATTGTTCAGGCAAAGTTAGATACACCATGCTCAATTTCATATGCAGCAGCCCCCAGAATTCACAACCATAAAATCTTTTGGAGTATGTTTGACGTTTGATTTCACACTGTTGCTGTTCATTTTAATATGAGAATTGCCCATATCTGTGCAGAACAGTTTATCAAACTTTCTTGAAAATCTGAGACCGGTAACATACTGCATTTGAACATTGAATAGTAATGTTCAGAGTTATGAATTTTTTTAAACTATTTGTAGATATCATAGGGTATGACATTTTCAATTGAATAATTGCTCACCAATATATAATAAACATGAATATATGTATATTGATATGATGGTGTACAGTATCAGCTCATATAATCAGCATTTGTATCAATTATGGTGCCCTGAGGAACACCAAAAATATAATTCATTTCGAGCTTTCATTAACAATTCAATCAGATCTTATTTTAAAAATATTTCATTTCAGAACAAGCATTTTTGCATTTCATGTAATTCTAAAGTCTGCTGAAGCTTAGTATGACAAAGATTTTTGAAATGGCAAATAAAATGGACGGTTCTATACACCAGACGATTTTGCTTGACTTTAATAAGTGTGTATTGAACTGATGCAGTGTTCTTAAAAAGTTTGAATAGTCTGATAGTCATACTGGAATGACACAGCTTGCTTGAATAGCCAAGAATATTGATGTTTGTATCATGTTTGAGCTAGGCAGGTCATACTAACTCAGACAATATTTTCTAATCTTTTAGCCCACTGTATAGACAAAATGGTAAAACTGTTGTTTTGGCTTTTTGTCACTCTGACAATGCCCCTTCAAAATCCAGACTAACGTATAAAGTCCCACTAACTGTCACCTGCTGTGCAAATCAGTGTCAGGAAGTTGTATTCTTAAATACGACCTAGTTAGATTCTAAAAAATGATCCAGAAAACATGCAGTTATTTTTGGAAAACATTAATTAGTATAATAGAGAAGACTGTTCAATTCAACTTTAAAACAATTTCACAATTTTAAATAGCAAACAGTACATATGCTATCAGTATTTTAGAAAAAAATGTAAAGCCAGCTACAGAATCAGAATCAGCAAATATACTAGTGGTACAGGTAACAAGTGATTCATGCCATTTGTAAAACTTCGTCCCCGCCCACTGGGGCTTGAAGAAATAGATTGGGCTGCATGTTGCTTCCATGCAGATCTGAAACTGACCCTACATGAGTACTGGTAAACCACTTAGAAGTACTTAGCCATCCCAGGCAAAGTGGTGTGAGTCAGGCCGTCCAATGTATAGAAGCCGTGTGCTTTTATTGGATGGCAGAGCTTGAGATGTCATTTCATCTCAATGTCGGGTACAAGTCCCACACAATTGGAAGAAAGCGTCTCCAAAATCACCTAAATAGTGTTGACAGTGATTTTAAACCTCAATACAAACAAACAAACAAAACAAACAAACACACAATCCATTTGTAAAACTGGTGAATACAGAGCTAGAAAACTTAACATAGATATCAAGTACTGCATACATAAGACTACATATGCAAATAGTATTAGAGCTTCCATCTAAATACAATCTCAGCTATCAAATGAATTAGTTATAGCAACTTGCCTTCCATCTATTTCATTTTGGGAAGTGTATGCAAGATGATATATGTGCAAATAGTTCCAGTGTGTCTATTTATGCATTTATTTTGAAGACTAAAACATGGTAGCAAACACTTTTCCAGATGTTAAAATTAACCTAGTAAAAACATGCAGAATGCTTCTCATGATCTCACAAACTCTTTGGTGCGGGAGCGGCAATTGAGTCTCTTTCACCAAGTGATGAAAGAAAAAAAATATCAATACGTGGAGTGATTAATCAGAAGAACAAATCAGAAAAGCAGCCTGTTCCTTCACAGATGGCAAATTATTGACTGTTGTTTTATTTTAAGGAGGAACAATAAAAATAATTAAAGAAACAACAGAATTATGAAAGTAATTTATTAAGCAAATTCAATACACCACTGTGTATTACTGACATTAATTTCTTTGTATTGGAGGGTTTAAAAAAATACCAAATAAAATAGAGTAAAAAGGATCCACATTGTCTTATTCCTATTGTGCCATAATATTTTTTGTCAGCATTATCATTTTTTCAATGCTGTAAACACTAACATTCATCATGAACACTGCATGAGTGCATTTCATTTTTCTCTTTGCTAATATATGTTCTCATTTATTTTTTAAAAGCCAAACTAAAAATCATTGTGTGTAAACAGTGTCTTCTTTTTTGTGTGTGCGGGGGGGGGGGGGGGGGGGGGGGGGCGCAGGGGCTGAATTACATAAATGCCTATGCTGAGCTTTGTGTGATAAGGTGGTGACACTATATGGTCACAAAAATACAATAAATATACACTTTAAGAAAATTTTGTCCCCTGATATTGCAAATGACTTTAGCACGAAAATATACCTAAACACATATCTAGCAATCAAAAATAATGTTACCGGTTTCTGATTTTATTTTAAATTTGTTTGCTTTATAAAGGATATATCTGGCCTATTTTATGTGCAATATCTTGGGGTGACTAGATCAGTAACATATCTAAATCTTGGGATAAACATCATACTTTTTTATAAATTTTCATGAAAAATTGAAGAAATTCTGTAAATAAATTTATCAGGAAAATTAAAAGACATAGACACATTTACATTTTTTATATTAGATTAATCCTTATAGAGTTCTGTTGCCAATTAAAGCAAGGCACTTTGAAAACAATCAAGCTTGTTGATTTAAGAATGAAAAGTTCACAGGTGTGTATGCCTTCTACAGGGGACTACCTCAGGGAGCTCTCCTGAGACCTATAGTAATTAATCAAATGAAACTAAGTTATATATATAGTTGATAGACCTCAAGTAAACATCAACTGAAGTTTCAAGAAAATCTGTGCGTGGGCAGATTTGGAACTCCCCCTTTAATGGATTTCTATACCTTTGTATATAACCTTTAATAATTTCGTATAAAAATTCTGATGTTTTTCATATTTCTGTTCAAAACATAGATTGTGCGTACTCGTTAGAACCGCTCAACGAGGCGGTTCTAACGAGTACCCACAATATATGTATTTGAGCAGAAATAAGAAAATAATATATACCCCTGGAAAGCGCAGTTTTACTATAACGCGGGGTTTAAGGGGATCAGAATTTCTCGATGAACACAGAAACTAAAATAAAAAATGGAAGTAAAAAGAAAACAGAAATTGTACAGATGAGTGAGTGTTTTTAATAACTAGATAGATGCAAAAGAATTGCATCGGCCGGGAATCGAACCCGGGCCGCCCGCGTGGCAGGCGAGCATTCTACCACTGAACCACCGATGCAGATGATTAAACTTGTTCTTCACCCCACCATTATGGACTGACGGCTTGTGACATGCTACGTCAAATGAAAATGTGTTTCCTAACCCTATTGCAGACTGCAAATAGGAGTCTTGGGTTTCATTGAAAATAATGCAACCCAAGTCTCGAAGTGCACATACACTGGTCAGAACTATTATGAAAAAAGCTCATGCTCCGTTCCTTTGAAAGTACCATATTTGTATTTAAATTTCAAGATCCATGCTAGTCTTTATAGCGCTTTGCAGGCCGATCCGTGTCTACGAAATCTCATACAACGACGACATGTTTCCTCGTGACGAGGCTTACATCACGTAATGGTTGGTTGGTTGGTTGATTTGAGGTTTAACGTCCCCGTCAACACTGTAAAGATCATTTTGGAGACGTTGCTTCCAATTTTGTGGGACTTTTACCCGAAATTGACATGAAATGACATCTTAAACCCTGTCGCCCAATGAAACCAATAGGGTTTATTAGCATGGACGGTCTGCCTCGCACCGCGGTTCCTGGACAGGCTTAGATCCTCTTAGCGGTTTACCAGTACTAGTGTGCGGGCCAGATTCAGCTCTGCGTGGAAGCATCATGCAGCCCATATATTTCTTCAAGCCCCTATGGGCGGGGCCAACATCACGTAAAGGACATCCCTCTAAACCCCACATTATATAGTGAAAACTGGAGTTTAAATGGGCATACATTATTTTTCTTATTTCTGTTCCAATGTAAAGATTGTGGGTACTCGTTAGAACCGCCTCAATGAGGCGGTTCTAACGAGCACCCACAATCTATGTTTTGAGTACAAATAAGAAAACATTTCACACATTTTCATCAGAAAAAAATGACCGTTTAGGAGATATGAATCATGCACGATGTCACATGGATATGTGTCACATGGATGTGGCATCGTAATGTGGTTTCACATTATTCTTAATTTAAACACCAAACGTATATGAGGAAAAAAGCTATATTTTATGTCGCTAAAAGCCTGTTTTTCTCACGGCAAATTAGATCCGAGGCGGTTCGAACGCGTACCATCACCCGAAATCTACATTCTGATTTCCCATAATCTATTTTTGAGGGGGGGGGGGTGGTTGGGTGAGGTGAGGTCAAAGTGACGTGTATCTTGCGCCACTGGGGCGTCCAGCTGATACATGTATTGGCTTACGGGTGGGCAAGCTATATAGTAGCACGTAAGGGTAAAGTGACAGTGATGCTATTTCTTTGGATTATAAACTTCCATTCAATTTCCTCTTTCTGCACCTGTCCCTCACATTTTTATCTCATCTACTATCTCTTCTATCTTTTTTGGAGATCACAAAAATGACCCAAAAGGTTTTGTTTGTTTGTTTCATATGAAGTTAAACGTCCCCGTCAACACTGTACAGGTCATTTAGGAGACGTCGCTTCCAATTTTGTGCGACTTTTACCCAACATTAAGATAAAATGACATCTCAAGTAATGTTGCCCAATGAAACCAATGAAACCGCATAGACGGGCCGACTCGCACCGCTTTGCCTGGGCAGGCTAAGATCCTCAGTTTAAGCGGTTTACCAGTACTCGTGTGCGGTCGGTTTCAGCTCTGCGTTGAAGCATCATGCAGCCCATTTATTTCTTCAAGCCAAGATGGGTGGGACCCCCCCCCCCCCCACAAGGTTTATTTGTCTTTTAACTCAAAACAATCAATTACATGAAGTCAGTCTTTTTTCAGCATACATCACGTGAACAAGTCTGTGGAATGAACACCCCACTAAACCCCATTGTACAGAGAGAAAACTGGGATTTACAAGGGTATACATTAATTGTCTTATTTCTGCTCCAAGACATATGTTTTGGGTACTCGAACGAGCACCCAAAACCTATATTTGCGGTATAAATAAGAAACAAATAATGGATCTCGGCCCCCGCCCATCAGGGCTTGAAGAAATGGATTGGCTGCTTGACGCTTCCGCGCAGAGCTGAAACCGACCGCACACGAGTACTGGTAAACCGCTTAGAGGATCTAAGCCTGCCCAGGAAAAGCGGCATGAGTGTGACCGTCCATTCTTATAAACCCTATTGGTTTCATTGGGCGACAGGGCTTGAGATGTCATTTAATCTCAATGTCGGGTAAAAGTCCCACAAAATTGGAAACGACATGACGTGAAGGTCAAGGTCACCGGTGAAAGTCAATTTTTTTATGAATAGTAGGAAGCCCTCGGCACAAGGAACCAACACACCAAACGCTTAAAAATATTATTCAGTAGGTCACAGGCCAATGTCAAGGTTACAGGTAAAAAGCTTTGGTATGCGTGGGAAGCACTTGTCACAAGAAACCCACATGCAAAATATAAAGGCTTTAGCTCAAATTGTTCATAAGTTGTGACAAATGTTATTTTCTTCTTCAAAGTAGGTCACAGGTCAAGGTCAAGATGAAATTTTTCGTATAAGTGGGAAGCCTTTGGCAGAAGGAACTGACATACCAATTATGAAGGCGCTATCTCAAACGGTTAAAAACTATGCTGAAGTAGGTCACATGTCAAACATTTTCATATGGCTGGTAAGTCCTTGCCACAAGAGACCTACATGCCAAATATGAAGGGTCTCTCTCAAACGGTTAGTCAGTTATGATAAAATAGGTCACAGGTCAAGGTCATGGTCACAGGTCAATGTTAAGCACATGGTCGAGGTTAGAGTATTGTATGAGTGGGAAGCCCCGGTCACAAGGAACCTACATACCGAACATGAAGGCTCTATCTCAAACTGTTCAAAATTTATGATAAAGTAGGTCCCAGGTCAAGGTCACATGCAAATATTTTCGTATGGGTGGAAAACACGTTTTACAAGGAACCTACATGCCAAATATGAAAGTTCTATCTCAAACGGTCAACAAATTATGATAAAGTAGGTCAAGGTAAAGGCCAGGGGTAAAATTTTTGGTATGAGTAGGAAGCCCTTGTCAAGAGGAACCAACAAGTCAAATATCAAGGCTCCACCTCAAATGGTTCAAAAGTTACGACAAATATTATTTTTTTCTTTAAAGTATGTCACAGGTCAAGGTAAGGTCTAGGTCTATATTTTAATGAGTGGGAAGCCCTTGTCACAAGAAACCTACATGCTAAATCTGGAAGCTCTATCTCAAACGGTTGAAAAGTTGTGACCAATGTTCTGAATTGTCTTTATGTAGGTCACAAGTCAAGGTTACATATCACTTTTTGTATGAGTGGAAAGGAACATACGCAAAGAACACAAGAACCCTACATGCCAACTTTGAAGGCTCTATCTCAACTGCAGGTTCAAAGGCTATGGCCAATGTTAAAGTTGTCAACGTACAAACAACAAACGAACCGACAGGGCAAAAACAATATCGCTACCGGGGACATAAAAAATATACCTAATGGTAAAAGACACAAAAATACTGTAAAAGTCCCTTAAATTGAGACTTAATCTGTTTTTAGAAGTTTAAGCGCGGCAACTAAAATAGATCAAAGCACTGGCAGCTCTGTATGTGTATTTGCGTTTTACGTCCCACCAACAGCTAAGGTCAAATGGAGACGGCACATCGGTTTAAAGACTCATCCTAAAATCTCAAAAAGCCCGGCAGAAACGAACCCACCACCCCTGGTTTGTGAGGCGAGTAGCTTAATCCTACATTACGGAAGCTTCTATCTGAACTGATAGCACTCGTGGGTCGATTGCCCTCGTAGGGTCCGGAACAGCTGCTTCTAGCGTCCGCTTCATCACGAAAACACGCCTATATAATTTTGACCCCCTTGAACCGCACTTTTATATAGTAAAACTGGGGTTTCAGGGGGTATACCTTATTTTTCTTATTTCCGCTTTAAAATATGGATTGTGGGTACTCGTTAGAACCGCCTCGATGAGGCGGTTCTAACGAGTGCCCACAATCTATTTTTTTAGCGGAAATAAGAAAAATATCACAATTTTTCATTTTAAAATTTTCATTTTTTTCTGTGATAAAGGTGGCAATGTATTTGTATAGGCGTGTCTGCGTAATGAGTAACTGTAAGTCGATTGATACTGAATCGACAAACAACACGCTTGCTATTTGTGGCCAAAGAGTGTGACCCTGTGAAAATGACAGCTAAAATAGATAAGAATTCAGCCGAAGGCTATGTCGCGCCTGTGGGGGCACAAAGTCACCGAACCATGACATCTAGGCATAGGTCAAAGTATCATTAATGAAGCTCTAATAATTCTTCAGAAATGAACTTAAGCATTAGGGTGCAATATTTTACAAAGTCAGTGAACCATAAAATGAAGGTCAAGATCAAATATGGATGCTTGCATTTAAGTTGCCATCTCCAGGTACAAGTTTGTACCAAATATCATTAATGAAGCTCTTATAGCTCTTGAGAAATTAACTTGACCATTTGGGTGAACGCTAGCCTTGCGGGTGGTCGCAATATTTTACAAAGTCAGTGAACCATAAAATGTAGGTCAAGTCAAATATGGATGCTTGCATTTAAGTTGCCATCCCAGATACAAGTTTGTACCAAGTATTATTAATGAAGCTCTTATAGATCTTGAGAAATTAACTTGACCATTAGGGTAAACGCGAGGGTGGTCACAATATTTTACAAAGTCAGTATTTGTTTGTTTGATTTGAGGTTTAACGTCCTCTTCAACACTGTAAAGGTCATTTTGGAGACGTTGCTTCCAATTTTGTGGGACTTTTACCCGACACTGAGATGAAATGACATCTCAAGCCCTGTCGCACAATGAAACCAATAGGGTTTATTAGCATGGACGGTCTGCCTCGCACTGCGGTTCCTGGACAGGCTTAGATCCTCTATGCGGTTTACCAGTACTAGTGTGCTGGCCAGATTGTGCTCTGCGTGGAAGCATCGTGCAGCCCATATATTTCTTCAAGCCCCTATGGGCGGTGGCGGTACAAAACAATAAAATGTAGGTCAAGGTCAAATATGGGTGCTTGCATTTAAGTTGCCACCCCCGTATTCAAGTTTGTACCAAGTATCATAAATAAAACTCTTATAGTTCTTGAGACATAAACTTGACCAGTAGGGTGAACGCTAGGGTGGTCGCAATATTTTACAAAGTCAGCGAACCATGAAATTTAGGTCAAGGTCAAATATGGATGCTTTCATTTAAATTGCCATCCCCAGATACAAGTTTGCACCAAGTATCATTAATGAAGCTCTTATAGTTCTTGAGAAATAAACTTGAACGCTAGGGTGCTCGCAATATTTTACGAAGTCAGTGAACCATAAAATGTAGGTCAATGTCAACTATGGATGCTTGCATTTTTGTTGCCATAGAAGTTTGTACCAAGTATCATTCATGAAGCTCTTACAGTTCGTGAGAAATAAACTTGATCATAAGGGTGTCAGATGTTGACGCTTTGACAAACGGACGGACGGACGAACGGACGGAAAACCGGACGCCTATATCGCGCCATGTTAATAGCAGGCGCGACAAAAATGAACATTAAACGTTTAATCTTTACACTGCTGTTGCAGGACCGGTTTAATTAACAATACATTTATTGCAAAAGAACTGCATCGGCCGGGAATCGAACCCGGGCCGCCCGCGTGGCAGGCGAGCATTCTACCACTGAACCACCGATGCTGTTGTGAAAATTTCCGCTCTTTTGCATTTTATTTTCGCCCTACCGATTTTGATTGACAGCTTTTGACAGATGTCATTTCCTTGGTTTGAAGCATTTTATGTTTAAAGGTGCAGCGGATTTTAACAGGAAAAACGCCGTATATAAAACCATAAAAAAATCAATGTAGTGACAACACTGGTGGGTCGAGTGTAGAATAGAATTGAAGGCAATGACCAGGAATCGATACAATTAATCCACAGCTGCCATGAGAGACACCAAAGGGAAAGAAACACAAACATGAAACAACAAATCCTAATGGAAACATCAAAATGGAAAGCTAAAAGGATAGTTACTTTTCCACAAAATGGCCAACTTGCTTTCCAAAACAAAATAATATAAGCGATACAAACACTCAAAAACAAACCATAACAAAAATAAACCACGACAGAAGAACCGCCTAAGAACGGTCAGTGAAACAATTTTACGTGGCCACAATCCTCGCCCTTACTTGCGTCGCGATTCAGACAAATGGTCTGTTCAGTCCGCATGAAGGCCTCCTAATTCATCAGTGCAACATCTCCGTGAACACAAAATAGGTCTGGAAAATACTTAAATTGTTTCGTTTAACACTCGAATTTCAGTATTTTAAGCAAACAGTGTAGACCCTGAGCATACCCCGCGTAATGGGGCGTCTGATCTAGGTCTACACTGTTTGCAAATGTCCAAGTACACGACCCCAGACCACTTACTTTTTACAAAACGCACTAACGTCACACGAAGAAGACTAGCGCTGCTATCAATTTGGTCAGCGTTATCAAGTGGAGAGCAAGATGGAAGCTTTTGCGTAGCTATATAGTGAACACAGCGACCGAAAAAGTATTATGTCACACGGATTTGGTATTCTAATGTTCGCAGTATGAAACCCGGGAAGTGACATATTATTTAAATGTTCAAGATGGACAACATAGTATCTTGTTCGCACTACCTAACATCTTGTTCAGACAACACAATATCTTGTCCGCACAACACAAAACCTTGTTCCGACAACATACGAGTAATATCTTGTTCCCACAACTTATCATTTTGGTCGAACAACCAGGGGAATTTCAGCTGCGCCTAGTTTTGTTTTCAGAGTTTTGGACTGGCCAATGTATGGTGGCACATGAGTGCATTATAAATGGAACACATTTGCAGAAAAAGAATCTAACACGTAAAATAATGAAATAAAAAACAGTTACCATGTATGCAGTTTAAGATATATCAAATGTAGCGAATGTTATTCTTAGAGACATCGCATTGCAGTGCATGTACATGGCGTTCAAGTTAAATTATGTAATATTAACTGAAGAAGACATAGCAAATCTTCATAACTTTACATCTGTTTGCACAATTATGTCATAAATTGATTTATGGTATTGCCAGAATGCTTAGGATGTCGAATTTGTCACATAGCTGAAAATCTACCCCACCCACTATTAACATGATTAAGGCACTTAAAAAGTGAAATCAAGACAAGAAAAGTCGAGTTAACAAATAATTCTTGCATTCTTGCCTCTGGATAACTCTCAGCAACCCAACTATTCTGATCTTACCAGTGGGTGGTTTTTATTTAAAATTAAATTTATTTTGACGTTTTTGGTCATCTATCTTATCATAAAAATTTTACGTTCAAAAACGGCATTTGAGTGTATATTCAAACCCATTTATTTCTATTAGGAAACATGTTGAGTTAAAAATACATGAGAAGCTTGATGTAAGAGGTTTATTTAAGGTTCACATGTATTTTTTTTTTTTTTCGGAAAAAAATAGCTGCCATGCTGGCGGCCATCTTGGATTTCTCGGACCGCGCCATGATTCAAGCCACTCACCCTCAATTTTCTTTTACCTCAGATATGTCTCTAACCATTTATCGAACAATTCATTACGATAACTCACCCGTGCGACATAGTGCATTGCTAGCATTGCCAAAATGGCTACTCAGTTTTGATGAAAATTCAAAATATTTTTCGTTTTTTATACTGCAAACATAGTGTGCGAGTGCTCGTTAGAACCGCCTCATTGAGGCGGTTCTAATGAGTACCCACAACCTATGTCTTGGACCAGAAATAAGAAAATAATGTATACCCCGTAAACCTCAGTTTTATTAGCTCACCTGTCACGTAGTGACATGGTGAGCTTTTGTGATCACTTTTTGTCCGTCGTCCGTCGTGCGTGCGTCCGTTCGTGTGTCCGTGCGTCAGTGCGTCCGTAAACAATTTCAAATAAGTATATCTCTAATACCACATGGCCAATCTTGATCAAATTTCAAGTGAAGCATCATCAGGTAGGGGGAAAGGCTGCATAAGGTTTTTGGGCTGATCAGATTGGAATTCTGGTTGCCATGGTAACATATAGCTCCCATAGACTTACAATGGGAAAAATTTAAAAAATCTTCTTCTCTGAAACCACAGGGCCCAGAGCTTAGATATTTAGCTTGTAACAATGTTAAGTGGTCACCTATGTAAATCCTGCCAATCATGCCCCTGGGGTCCAAATTGGCCACACCCCGGGGCCCCTTAGCTCCTATAGACTCATAATGGATAAAAGCTTCAAAAATCTTCTTCTCTGAAACCACAGGGCCCAGAGCTTAGATATTTAGCATGTAGCAACGGCAAGTGGTCACCTACATATTTACTACTAATCATTCCCCTGGGGTCCAAATGGGTCACGCCCCGGGGCCCCTTAGCTTCCATAGTCTCCTAATGGAAAAAAAGCTTTTTGGGCTGATCAGATTGGAATTCTGGTTGCCATGGTAACATATAGCTCCCATAGACTTATAATGGGACAAATTTAAAAAATCTTCTTCTCTGAAACCACAGGACCCAGAGCTTAGGTATTTAGCAAGTAGCAACGGCAAGTGGTCACCTACATAATTCCTGCCAATCATGCCCCTGCGGTCCAAATTGGCCACACCCCGGGGCCCCTTAGCTCCCATAGACACATAATGGTAAAAAAAGCTTCAAAAATCTTCTTCTCTACAACCACAGGGCCCAGAGCTTAGATATTTAGCATGTAGCAATGGCCAGTGGTCACCTACATAACACCTGCCAATCATGCCCCTGGGTTTCAAATGGGCCACGCCCCGGGGCCTCTTCGCTCCCATAGTCTCATAATGGAAAAAAAAAGCTTCAAAAATCTTCTTCTCTGAAACCACAGGGCCCACAGCTTAGAAATTTAGCATGTAGCAACGGCAAGTGGTCACCTTCAAAATTCCTGCCAATCATGCCCCTGGGGTCAAAACGGGCCACGCCCCAGGGCCCCTTAGTTCTTATAGACTCATAATTGAAAAAAAAGCTCCAAAAAGCTTCTTCTCTGAAACCACAGGGCCCAGAGCTGAGATATTTAGTATGTAGCAAAGGAAAGTGGTCACCTACATAAATCCTGCCAATCATGCTCCTGGGGTCCAAATGGGCCACGCACCGGGGCCCCTTAACCCCCATAGACTCATAATGGGAAAAAAAGCTTCAAAAATCTTCTTCTCTGAAACCACAGGGCCCAGAGCTTAGATATTTAGCATGTAGCAACGGCAAGTGGTCACCTACATATTTACTGATGATCATGCCCCTGGGGTCCAAATGGGCCACGCCCCGGGGCCCCTTAGCTCCCATAGTCTCCTAATGAAAAAAAAGCTTCAAAATCTTCTAATCTTCTCTGAAACCACAGGGCCCAGAGCTCCGATATTTCGCATGTAGCAACAGCAAGTGGTCATCTACAAAAATCCTGCCAATCATGCCCCTGGAATCCAAATTGGCTACACTCTGGGGCGCCTTAGCTCAAATAGACTCCATAGTCACCTTCAAAATTCCTGCCAATCATGCCCCTGGGTCAAAACGGGCCACGCCCAGGGCCCCTTAG
Source organism: Lucinisca nassula (assembly GCA_963580285.1). Classification (NCBI taxonomy): domain Eukaryota; kingdom Metazoa; phylum Mollusca; class Bivalvia; order Lucinida; family Lucinidae; genus Lucinisca; species Lucinisca nassula. The sequence goes on from OY757017.1 coordinate 32,328,948, forward strand.
TTCTTATAGACTCATAATGGAAAAAAGCTCCAAAAAGCTTCTTCTCTGAAACCACAGGGCCCAGAGCTGAGATATTTAGTATGTAGCAAAGGAAAGTGGTCACCTACATAAATCCAGCCAATCATGCTCCTGGGGTCCAAATGGGCCACGCCCCAGGGCCCCTTAACCCCCATAGACTCCTAATGGATAAAAAAGCTTCAAAATCTTCTTCTCTGAAACCACAGGGTCCAGAGCTTAGATATTTATTATATAGCAACGGCAAGTGGTCACCTACATAAATCCTGCCAATCATGCCCCTGGGGTCCAAATGGGCCACGCCCCGGGGCCCCTTAGCTCTCATTTGTCTTAATGGAAAAAAGCTTAAAAAATCTTCTTCTCTGAAACCACAGGGCCCAGAGCTTAGATATTTAGTATGTAGCAATGGCAAGTGGTCACCTACATAAATCCTGCCAATCATGTCCCTGGGGTCCAAATGGGCCACGCCCCAGGGCCCCTTAGCTCCCATAGACTCCTAAAGGAAAAAAGCTTCAAAAATCTTCTCCTCTGAAACCACCGGGCCCAGAGCTTAGATATGAATCAGGTAGCAAAGGCAAGTGGTCACCTACATAAATCCTGCCAATCATGCCCCTGGGGTCCAAATGGGTCACGCCCCGGGGCCCCTTAGCTCCCATAGACTCATAATGAAAAAAAGCTTCAAAAATCTTCTTCTCTGAAACCACAGGGCCCAGAGCTTAGATATTTAGCATGTAGCATCGGTAAGTGGTCACCTACATTTATCCTGCCGATCATGCCCCTTGGGTCTAAATGGGCCGAGCCCCGGGGCCCCTTAGCTCCCATAGACTCCTAATGGGAAAAAAACTTCAAAAATCTTCTTCTCTGAAACCACAGGGCCCATGTCACCTACATAAACCCTGTCAATCATGCCCCTTGGGCCAGAATTTGCCACGCCCATGGCCCATTAGCTACCATGGATGGACTTAAAATGGAAAAAAAAACTTAAAATGGAAAAAAAAAAAAAAACTTGAAAAATGTTCTTCTGTGAAACCATAAGGCCCAGAGCTTAAGTATTTAGCATGTAGCAACATGGAGTTGTTGCCTACATGAATCCTGCCTGAGTCTTGCCCCTGGGGTTCAAATTGGCCAAATCCTGTGGCTTCTTAACTCCAATAAACTTATAATGGAAAAAAAAAGCTTTAAAAATCTTCTTCTCTGAAGCCATGAAGTACGGACCTTAGAAATTTAGTATATAGCAACATAAAATCGTCGCCTACATAAATCCTGCCAACCATGCCCTGGTCAAAATTGACCTATGGACTTATACTGGAAAAAAAATAAAAAATCTTCTTCTCCAAAGCCATAAGGCCCAGAGCTCAGATATTTAGTATGTAGCAATGTCAAGTGGTTTCCTACACTTATGATTTTATGGTACACAGGTGAGCGATATAGGGCCATTGGGCCCTCTTGTCTATATAAAGTGGAGTTTAGCGGGGTGTGCATTTCACGAACTTGTTCAGGTGATGTTTCTCTGGACATCTCATGCAACAGGGACTAGAATACATGTATAAACCTTTAAGCCCCTGTTGTTATTGCAAACAGTGTAGACCTAGAATAGACGCCGAATTCCGTGGCGTCTATTTTGGGGCTTCATTATTTGCCAAACTTCATATTATGGGCACCAAACATACACGTATATGGGTAATCAATTCCATGATAATATAACTAATGTGCTTCTGGTCCCCGGTTACCTTAAAAACAAGCATCAGTCAGTTGCACAAATGGCGTTTGCGCGATCAATGTTCAGTGTTTAATTGTTTGATTTGAGGTTTAACGTCCCCGTCAACACTGTATATGTCATTTTGGAAACGTTGCGTCCAATTTTGTGGGGGTTTTACCTGAAATTGAGATGACATCGCAAGCCCTGTCGCCCAATCAAACCAATAGGGTTTATAAGCATGGACGGCCCGACTCCCATCGCTTCGCCTGGGCAGGCTTGAATCCTCTAAGCGATTTACCAGTACATGTGTGCGGTCGGTTTCAGCTCTGGGTGGAAACATCATACAGGCTATTTCTTCAAGCCCCGATGGGCGGGGACCGACGATCAATGATTTTAAGGTGAACAATCATATAGTATTTTCGGTCGATTGATGATGAATTGACTCACGACATGATGAGCTTGCGCATCCACGCAGTGTGACCCTGTGCACACGGCAGTTAAGATAGACAAGGATTCCGCAGAAGGCGGCGTCGCACCTGCTGGGGGCAATAGTCATAGAAGCCAAAATCAGAAGTTGTTATTAATTAAGTAAATTTCATAGCAGTTGATAGTTGATGTTAAATGTGTCAAAGTCACTGGACCAAAAAATATAGGCCATGGTCACCAGGTCAAGGTATGTGCCAAATCAGTTCATTGAGGAGAAAGACTGTGCAAAGTTTGGTGGTTGTAGGCCATTTATTTTAGGAAATATTGAACATTGACGTAAGAGTCGGTGGAGTGCATAATAAAGGTTAAGGTCACCAGGTCAAAGTACCAACAGAGTAAGTAAATGTAGGAGAAGCACTATGCAAGGTTTGGTGGTTGTAGGCCTTATAGTTAAGAAGATATGGAATGTCGACCTAAAATGTGTTAAAGTCAATGGAGTGCAAAAAAAAAATAGGTCAAGAGCACCAAGTCAAGGTACCTGCATAGTCAGTACATCTAGGAGAACCACTATGCAAGATTTGGTGTTTGCAGGCCTTTTATTTGAGAAGATCTGGAACATTGACGCAAATTTTGTCAAAGTCAATGGAGCATAAAATATAGGTCAAGGTCACCAGGTCAAGGTACCTGCAGAATCAGTACATCCAAGAGCAGCATTATGCAAGATTTGATGGTTGTGGGCCTTTTATTTGCAGAGATCTGGAACTCCGACATAAAAATTTGTCAAAGTCAGCGGGTACCTGCAGAGTCAGTACATCTAGTAGAAGCACTATATAAGATTAGATGGTTGTGGGCCTTTTATTTGAGGAGACCTGGAACTTCGACGTAAAATGTGTCAAAGTCAGCGGAGCGTAAAATATAGGTCAAGGTCACCATGTCAAGGTACCTGCAGAGTCAATATATCTAGGAGAAACACTATTCAAGATTTTATTGTTGTAGGCCTTTTATTTGAGAAGATCTGGAACATTGACGTAATTTGTGTCAAACTCACTGAAGCGTAAAATATAGGTCAAGGTGATTGCTTAGTCAGGAGCTCAGGGTGATATTTCATGAAAGGTTTGATGGTTGTTTAGTCTTATAGTTGATTACAATACAAACTTCGACGTAAATGTCGAACTTCGGCGTAATGGTAAAAGTCACTGGAGCGCCAATATAGGTCACATTCACCAAGTCAAGGTGCTTACAAAGTGAGAAGGTCTATGAGATGTTTCATGTAAGGCTTGATGGTAGCTGAGGTTTTTAAAATAAAACTTTGATGTAAATGTCGAACTTCGACGTAAATGTCGAACTTCGACGTAATGGTCAAAGTCACTGGAGCGCAAAATATAGGTCAAAGTCACCAGGTCAAGGTGCTTACAAAGTAACAAGGTCGATGAGATGTTTCATGTAAGGTTTGATGGTAGCTGAGGTTTGTAAAATAAAAAACTTTGACGTAAATGTCGAACTTCGACGTAAATGTTAACAGACGGACGGACGAACGTCCGGACGCACGGACGAACGGACGCACGGACGGAAAATCGGACGCCCATGTCGCACCCTGCTATAAGCATGTGCGACAAAAACGTAAAATAATAATCATTTTACCGCCACAGAGGCAGGACCCGTTAACAAGTAACGTTAGTGCAAAAAATTTGCATCGGCCGGGAATCGAACCCGGGCCGCCCGCGTGGCAGGCGAGCATTCTACCACAGAACCACAGATGCTGTTATCTAGTGATCATCTCTTTTTCTTTATGTGATTGCCCCACCGATTTTGATTAACAGCTTGTGACAAATGGAGAAATACAGCGAATATGAAGCCATGAAAAATCACAGGTGGGTCGCGTGTGTAGGTCGGGAAAATACTTGAATTGTTTCGTTTAACCCTCATATTCTAGTACTTTAGGTAAACAGTGTAGACCCTGATGGCATTGTCTTATCTGGTTTTACAGCGTTCGCCAATGTCTCAGTACACGAGCCAAATCCATGTTTTACGTTTTAAACAGCGCTCTGAGGCTAGCGCTGCTATAAATAACCGGTACCTGAATTTGTACATAGCGAAAGTCACGTGGACAATGACGGGCGGGAAGCTTCTGTAGTTAGGAACTTGCGGGTTCGGTATGGACATACTGGTTATCCGAACAAGATAACATCTTGTTCGCACAACTTATTCTCTTGTTAGGACAACATAATGCATATGTTACGCACAACTTAATACCTTGTGTTCGGAAAATACAATACATACATGTAATATCTTGTCAGCACAACTTATGATCTTGAATGCTTTTTGGTTTCTAGTTTAACGGACCAGTCAACACTATTCAGGTGATGCCGAGCCGGTCTATTTAAAGAACGGCACTTTTTTCTCGGGCGGCTTATGCATACCATGAAGGCCCTACCAGTATCTCAGACAAAATGGTGTCTTCTTTGGACACTAGCGCGTTACATGTAAGTGTAAATGGGCGTAAAATACAGTCGAACTTCAGTGGCTCGAACACCTTTGGGACCTCGAAAATCTCTTCGAGACAGGGATAGTTCGAGCCACTCAGGGTTACTGCCAGGGGGCATAAGGAGATCCTTTTTGACATCTTTTCTGTGTTCTATAATAAAAATGTATGTTGTGTGTACTCATTAGAATCGCCTCATCGAGGTGATTCTAATGAGTACACACATCATACATTTGCAAGTAAAAAAGTCACTTAAATTAGCCCCACTATTTCTTATGTACAGGATTTCTCTAGGGGCTCAATAATGGGTTCGACTCAGCCATGGTAAACGAGCCATCGGTGTTCGAGCCATCGAAGTTCTACTGTATACAAAAATTACACATTCCTGTTGTATAAGTGCGCACTGACAGTACTGGTGGGCAGCAGGCTTGAAACTGGTCCTAAACCTGTACATATATCCTTAAATCCCTATTGTTTAAGCAAACAGTGTAGACCTAGAATAGACGCCACATTATGTGGCGTCTATTCTAGGTCTACACAAGTTGCAATTGTTCCTATTTGGGACCCCAAACATACATGCATATGTGTCAGCCGATTTCATGATAAAAAGCAAAACACACACACGCACGCACGCACGCACGCACGCACGCACGCACGCACACACACACACACACACACACACACACACACACACACACACACACACACACACACACACACACACACTTTACCTTTATCTTCGCAACATTCTTTCTTGGAGATTGATCATGAAATCTTTTTTACGGTCATTCTCTCCCTTCCGCTGATTTAAGAAGGGCAGTTGTCGGTTTCTGGCGAAAGAATGTGCGCTGTACTGGTTAACCGCTTAGGTATACGCCTGCCGAGGAAAGTGTGGATAAGTAAACTGACCGGCTAAAAAAAAACTAAAATAGTGTTGACTGGGCCGTTAAACTCCAAACCAAACAAACAAAACCTTTATCTTCATTGCGCTCTGATTATTTTTAAATTGCGCGCGATCGCACTTCAACTGACAAACAATCGACCAAAAATAGGGTGTATGATTAAGTTGTGCGAATAAGATATTGTGTTTTCCGGTCAAAATATAAGTGCGAACAAGATATCATATTGCCCGAACAAGATAAAATATATTAAGTTGTCTGAACAGGAAATTAAGTCGTACAAATACGATATTATATTGCCCGAACAAGATAGTAAGTTCTGCGAAAAAGGTATATGTTTTCCGACCAAGATATTATGTTGTATGAAGATATTATCTTGTGCGTACAATATATTATTTTGTCCCGGGTTCCCAATGACCTTCTGTTGTTAAGATGCGGTTCATGTCATAATTTTTTGCCATTTTTATTCATTACAGAGGACCAGAAAAGAAAGGGCGGTGTTATCCCTAAAAAGGATCTGGGTCTCAATGCTGTGGTTAAGGAATCGGCGAAAGAGGTAAGCGTTATTTATTATCTATGACCGACTAAATATGAACAGTTGATTTTTAATAGGATTTGGCCCTTATTTCGAACAGTCTTCATGGAATATTTTGAATGCAAAGACAAGTCCTGTGTATTAGAGTCAAGTGAATAAATGCCTTCGAACATGTTATCTCATCGAGTATTCACATTAACCAGCGTATACACATATAGCCACTCATATTTTCTATGTTCCTTTTGGAGGTTAATGGCCCAGTCAGCACTATTTATATTATATGGAGCCGATCAGTTAACCTAATCAGATCTCCTGGGCAGGCCTATATAGAAGCGTATACTAGTATAGTGGGAATTCTTTCACCAGAAACTGACAATTGTCATTAAGCTTCTTGAATCAGGGGAAGGGAGAGAATGATCGCGGAAAAGATTTCATGAACAATGTTGCCGACCGGCGGGCATGGAACCCTAAACCTCCTGATCACATGTATCTGACTGTGCTGTCGAGGCTGGCTAGCCATGTTACATGTAGAAGAGGTACTGGGCCAACGGACTTCCGAATAGCGCTCAGCTTTTCTGATTTGATCTGAGTTATCGATTGGCGCTCATGCCCGAAGGCATTTTCGCTTGATTCTTGCTAAACGGACTGATCTTATAGTGTTTGGTGAACGCATATGTCTTATTCCCTGGATAAAAAGTGCCATGTTTTGCTTAATACAGTAAAATGCCGCGATTAAGACCATCTAAAATTAATAAAAGGCTTCCATAAAAATGTGCAGTAATTCTTTCTTTGTGTTTTCTGAAAACAGTGTCTTTTGGTCAAGGACCACCTTAGGGACTGTTCAAAAGTTGTCTTAAAGACCACTTTTGAACAGACTGTTCAAAAGTGGTCTTTAAGACCACTTTTGAACAAACCAAAAGGTGGTCCACCTTTAGGACTGTTCAAAAGTGGTCTTAAAGACCACTTTTGAACAATCCAAAAGGTGGTCTTAATATAGGAATTTTACTGTCCTTTAAAACGAGGGCTGTTCGGAAAGTAATTAGACTGCTTCCATACGTATCTAGTCAGTTTCTTGATTGAATGCTGTTGTTAGTTTGAATTTGTTTTCTTATAATTTTTTATGAATGAGTATGTTACTGTGCACATATGCTGCTGCGTTAAAGAGGATACATGTTTATATTGAAAAACAATAACTATAATACATGTCTCGTCCAAGAAACGTTAGAACAATGTGTTTTGACGTTCTGATGCCGTCATAGTCAATTTTGCTTTCTTTTATTTTGATATAAATTTCAAAGGCTGTTTTTGAGATTGAATCTCAAATACACTTCAGCAAATACTAGCACCGCTACTCTGATGAATGACAGGGATACCTTTTACGGCCGCCATTCATTAACTTAACACCAGCGGGGCGAAGTAAACTACATATATGTTCATTTGGGAGCACGGACTACAACACACAATGAAAACAGGGAAGTGTAATTTTCTGTTTGTTTGTCTGTTTATTTGTTTGTTTAAGGTTTAACGTCCCCGTCAACACTGTATATGTCATTTTGGAGACGTTGCTTCCAATTTTGTGCGACTTTTACCCGACATTGAGATGAAATGACATCTCAAGCCCTGCCGCCCAATGAAACCAATAGGGTTTATATGCATGGACGGTCCGACTCGCACTGCTTTGCCTGGGCTGGCTTAGATCCTCTAAACGGATTACCAGTACTCGTGTGCGGGTCGGTTTCAGCTCTTCATGGAAGCATCGGGCAGCCCATCTATTTCTTCAAGCCCCGATGGGCGGGGCCGTACTTTTCTGTGCAATTCCAGGAAGTGTTATAAACATTAAAAAAACTCATCGATGCCAAAAGGAAAAGACAGCACCCACATGTACTTGTAGCATTACACGGAATGCTTCTGGCTTCTGGGGAAGGGTTTGGGTGGGATGGGGTGGGGTGGGGGTGCAACCATGAATGCGTTTAAGGCGTATTGCATGTATATCCTTTGCTGTGAGGCAGCTTCAAAAAAGACAAAATAATCTTCATCAAAATGAATTAAAAAATAAAATATTAATTTGATATAGCTTGATTATGCAGTATGGCCAGAAATAAACATGTTGCCACAGAATCAGCCAGCCCACGATAAACGTGCAATAAGACCTGTGCTATCAACGAAGGCTCAGATTAGCCTGATCTGAGCCTTCACTGATCGCATGAGCTTTCTACAGCGTCTGGGCGATCCAACGGGAGATCAAAGAAAACTCCTGCCATACAAAGTGAGTGTAACTATGCAGACGGATACTTGTATGCGTCTTTGCTGGTGTCATATTAATAATACCTTTTGCAGGTTTTACGTAGTGCGCTGGCCCTGAAAGTCATCAAAATTTTCATCCATGTGGAGCTTGAGCCGCGCCGTGCATGTACTAGTGATACATGTACGTGTATTTTCGGAATTTTTTCACCACGGTCTACTTTCGAACTTATAAAGACTCGCCCCATAATTTACGAGTGTGCAGGGTAATCAGTGTCCTTTGTTAGTGGTTGTTTCGCGCGTACAGTCCATTAATCACAGCTAATGATCCGTAAGTTGCTGTTAAAATTAATATTTCAAACTAATTTCTCATATGTATGCTAAAAAGGTACATGTAGTTAAATGTGGTATAAAAGCCTTCTGAAAGTGATTTGGAACTAAAACGGTCAAAATGCTTCACCACAAATGTTCTATAATGCGATAATCATTTGGAAGCAAATACTACATGACCAACACAGAACTGAAAACTTTGGACTGTATGAGTTTTTCATTACGGTAACCCACTCGTATGCATAATGCATGTTTCTTATTTTCAAAATGGCTACTTTTCTGATGAAAATCGGTGATTTTTTTTTCTTATTTATACTGCAAACATAGGTTGTGGGTGCTCGTTAGAACCGCCTCATTGAGGCGGTTCTAACGAGTACCCACACCCTGTGTTTTGGAGCAGAAATAAGAAAAATAATTAATACCCCAGTAAACCCCAGTTTTCTATATATTAAGTGGGGTTTAAGGGGGAGTTCATTTCACGGACTTGTTCGCGTGATGTTTTCTGGGCCTGTAGCTTCCAAAATGACTCCAGTTTGGGATTGCACATCCCTTAGTTATAAGATTTGACTTTGTGTTAAATAAATGTAAACTAATAAAACACAGCACGTCCAAAATGCCTATGTAAAATGGTGTAGCCCCATTGAGGCTTAAGTTTCATTTTTTTTCAGCGGTATAATTAACGATGTATTTGTATAGGCATGTATTCGTAATAAATTGCTGTTTGCTTTTGTCTCTGCAAGACCCTCTGAAAACGTAACGCTGCGCTAGACATATAAGGCTTCAAGTAATTATTGTGTTTACACTGCGTGGGACTACGTCAATTAATTAAACATATCCAGTGACAGTGAGTATGTCGTCAAGCTTTCCTTTTACAGATGACCTGCATACATTGACCAGTAAGGCTTAGGCTTGATGGTGCATTTGGGCCTTCTCACCTTAACCTACCTTGTTAGCACACAAACACCGTAGCCTGAGCTGAAGTTTCATCACGTGACTACGCACGCGCGGTTGACTGATCATAGAATGCAGATACGACTGTGCGTGGCGCGGCTATCCATCAATCCATCATGCGATATATGTATGAAAATCAGAATCAGTGTGGTTTCTTATTTTTCCTGTTTTTCAATAATGTCTTAACGCTTCATATGCGTTGCCCAAAGACAGCCCTCCGTGTTTGACTCGCGACAATAACAATAATCATGATTACAGTTTGGTAATTGACATGGCCTGGACATGTTAATCAATTAGAACAACATCACTGCAGAACATGGTTTCATTATAACATAAAATCTTATTGTTCAGAATTCTGTTGTTCAAAACAGTAGAATTTCTTATAGTGATGGCATCTTGTGTTGGCAACGGGGACATTTCTTTAAGAGTTCATCAAGACTGGGGTACGAGGTGTGATCCTCATCTTAACCCGCAACATGCTGAACCCGGATGTATCTTTTATTAAAAACTGTATAGATCTAGATCAGCTGGCTTCGCAGAAGCCAGCTGATCAGGATCTATACCGTTTTTCATTCTGCTTCTGAATCCATGGTAAAAAATGAAATTATGCAACACATAACGTTGTAAATCGGGGAGGAGTGTGGTAGATGTATATTGAAATATGCAACATGATGAGGGTTAATTTGTTCGTTCGTTATATAAAACTGTATCTCTCAAAGAAGTGTTGACTGTATCTATGCTTTTAGTGAGTTAAGTAGTTCATTAAAAACTTTTAATAAGCCAAATAAAACAATACTTCTTGAAAACAAAACATGAAAATGGTGATACATTTTATGAGACGGATAAATTTGCGATTTCAAAGAAATGTGTCAGAATTAAATGCTGAACCCCTGACATTACAAAATGTGTGAAGTACAGTCGGCATCTAGAACTAGGAAAAGGCGGGAAAGTATGAAGGTAAGTCTACAAGACCACTGACACTCTGTTTTTCTTTTTCACCCTAAGATTTATAAGTAGGCTCTTCTACATTCTGCCACCCTGATGCGCGTCTGACTGGTAATCGCGGGTTCGATACCTTCTGAGGTCTGCAACATGCTTTCGTGGAGATTGGTCATGAATAAGTTCTGAATGGTTACATCCCTTGGAAATCTTTTGTTACGACCATTCTCTCCCTTTCGCTAATTCAAGAAAATAGTTGTCCTCAGTTTTCTGTTGAAAGAATGTGCATTGTACGGGTCAACTTGCTTATGTATACATGTAAGTCTGTCTAGGAAGGGTGGTCAGGCCAAATGATCGGCACGATATGACCTTAATAGTGTCGACAGGGCCGTAAAACTCCAAAAAAAAAAAAAACATATTTTACACACTCTGATTAGCAAAGAACCACGCTGCAAAATAAGGGTTTTAAGGGGAATGGATACACCTTCAGGGGAGGGAACTCCTGCAAAAGTGTTTTTGTCTTCCATGGCAATAGGGGTTAACTCATGAATTTGCTCCTGAGGAGCGAATTCTTTCCTTCAACAGTAGACCCATTTTTCATTGGTACAGGGCTTATTGAAAAGCGTACAGGAAGTCCCGAAAGTTGTCTCCCTTTGAAAAATGGCGGAAAGTCTGCAAGGTGTTCCCATTCCCCTTAATTCTAATTCAAAATCAGTTTGACAAATAGTGAAGGTCCGGATGAGACGCCTTACTGGTTGCATTCGCATTTGTTCCAGATTACGGGGTTGAAAGGAGCGAAGTCTGTATCTCTTTCACAGAGTTTCAAGATCTTGATAGATTAATTAAGCATTAGTAACCTAAGCCGAAGGCACTATCAAGGTATTTGAACTGCCCGAGGGCCAGGGCCTGGACCACAGCGGGCCATATCAATCAGGCGGTCCAGGCCCTGGACCGAGGGCAGTCCATAAACATTAATAGTGCCCGAAGCTTTGGTTTCTGTTGCTTTTAGTGCATTGAACAATACTGCAAAACGATACAATTGAAAGGTGACGGACGTGTTGTTGTTATGCCTGTTGCCTGCAGTTCAACGGATCGGCAACCAGAAATAATTGTCCGTAAAACTTTTTTTTCAGATTATCTCCGTAGTGGGCACTGTAAGACAGGACTTGGACGGGTCCGATTCATATATATTAATGATCGCTGTACATCTTACGCAATTAGCGACTTGCCATCACGTGAACAAGTCCGTGAAATAAAGGCCCTAAACCCCACTTTATATATAGAGAGAAAACTGGGGTTTAGGGGGTAAACATTATTTTCCTTATTTCTGCTCCAAGACATAAGTTGTGGGTACTCGTTAGAACCGCCCCAACGAGGCGGTTCTAACGAGCACCCACAACCTATGTTTGAAGTAAAACTAAGAAAAATATGACAGATTTTTATCAGGAAAGTAGCCGTTTTGGAGATGTGAAAAATGCACTATGTCGCACGGGTGTGTTATCGTAATGCGTTGTTTCATTTCTATGGTGATGTTGCACTAATAAGTTAGGAGGCCTTCATGCGGACTGAACAAATTATTTGTCTAAATCGCGACGGAAGTGATTGTGGTTACGTAACATCGATTTAAGCCCCCCAGTGGAATTCGTTTCACTGACTGTTCCAAAACAGTTCTTCTGTCGTGGTTTATTTTTGTTATGGCTTGTCTTTGAGTGTGTGTATCGCTTATATTATTTTGCTTTGGATAGCCAATTGGCCAGTTTGGGGGGAAAGTACCTGTCCTTTTGGCTTTCCGCTTGTGATGTTTCCATAAGGGTCTTGTTATTTCATGTTTGTGTTTCTTTCACTTTGGTGTCTCTGATGGGAGCTTTCGGTTAATGGTATCGATTCCTGATCATTGCATTCACTTTTATTTTGCACTTGATGTGTTTCTAGCCGATGAAAAAAAAAAGCTTTTCATTTGTGCTATGCACTAACATGCAAATGAACAATAAAGACGGTCACTTGGGGTACCAATCGGTCGGACACGCTGCTCCGAAATGACCCATGTACAAGGCAGAAATAACACATTTTGATGTGTCAACTTTACACACTTTGAAACTGACAAAAACCAAAAATGCACAAAAATAGTACAGACGTTCAAATTTGGGGATACCGCGTCTGCCGGTTGCGCTACCCAGACTAATAGACATACTACCATATTGTGCACAAGGCAGAAATGAGACATTTTGAATCTTCAATCTACATTGACATATGTCGACTTGTTATGTCGAAATTTCGACATATTTAACTAAAATTGCGATTTAATATGGCGAAATTTTGAAATATTACTTCGATTATGAGACATTTAGTAGAGATGCCCAGCTAGTCAGTCGAAGGATTGGGCACTACTTTCAGTTACTGAATAATCGTCTATAAAGACAATCGAGCCATTTCACTTGAAAACATTTTTTTCTAATTGTAAAAAAAAATCATATAACGCAGCATTGAACTGCATCACGAAAACACGCCTATATAATTTTGACACCCTTGAACCCCACTTGTTTCTGCTCTAAAATAAAGATTGTTGGTACTCGTTAGAACCGCCTCGATGAGGCGGTTCTTACGAGTGCCCACGATCTATATTTTGAGCAGAAATAAGAAAAATATCATAATGTTTCATCTCAAAATTTTCGTTTTTTTTTTTCGGCGGTAAAGTTTACAATATATTTGTATAGGCGTGTTAGTTTGAGACAAGGAGTAAGACCCAAGTAGTTTTACTGCTGCCGTTCAATGGGGGCCATTCCTTAGCACCTTTTTATGTTGAAGAGTTTTATCATCTCTAGCAGTGTGTAATAAAACAGACTTTGAGGCCTAGCTAATCTAGCTAATCTGGCCTAGAAAATATGGAGTTTACATGTTTTCTGAGCACTCCATATTTTCCAGTTCTGTGGTGTAGTCCTTGCTTCCAAAGGATAACCCTTTCTAGAACATATTTGAGGGTCAGCTGTAAAGTAGATTAAATCAAATCAAACTTGTTAGAAAAAGATCCCGCAAACACTCATTATGACACAGGCATTTAAGTCCTTATGTAACATTTGTGATGTTACATCGCCTTGTGTCAAAGAGAATACGGGCGTTTTACGTACGACGTCACGCTCTTCCGCCTAAAGTTGTGTTGCAGAATAAATCACCGTTCCTTTCCATATCGCGTTGTGTTAGAATAATCGACTTGTTCTTGTTGTTGACTTGTTGTCGAATCAAAAGTCATTTCTACGTGACTGTAAACTTTTCACTGCGTAAAAATCTAAAATGTGCTGTTATACACACAGCTAACAATATAAAAATCGTGTATGGGTGTGAGGGGTGGATGGAAAAATACGGCCCGAGGGTCACTGTCCGGCATCACGAGGCTTGCCGAGTGATGCCGGACAGTGATCCCGAGGGACGGATTTTTCTATCCACCCCTCACACCCATTTAGGATTCTTTTTCTTGCATACCTTCCATTTCTATTGCGATTTTTAATGCTGCTGTCACTTCGGTTACCGACGTCCGCCATTTTGTGATGACACAACAGGAATGTTCAGTGACGTCACCCATGACGACGCCGCGCATGAGGTTGTAATCAACCAGTGCATTTATCAAACACGCGATTATATTCGATTTAGGGTCGGAACACCAGGGTCAGAACACAAATTTCTATCCCAGGGTTAAATCACGGATTTCCTTGTCTGGTGTGCAAGAATAAACAATCCATACATTTTATAAGATAGAACAAATCTTATAAAACATTGTTGTTTAATAGATTTTCTAAGGTTTGATGTTTGTCCCTTTATACGTTTGATAGCATTAAGTATGCCAGTTGCAAGTACTCCGCAATAAAGTGGAATTGTCTGTGCTTACTAAAGGGCATGGAATACCTGCTTTCATGTAATCGAAGAGAATACTACATAAGTTTAACTTATTTGTGCTTAACTTAAATAGCTGATTTGTTTAACAATGAGCAATGTGCATGAACAGAAAGTCAGATACTCTTGGTAGGCTATCCATATTGTGCCCTAAATTGTTTATCAGCATTAATATCTTGAATGATTGTAAACCAGTCTCATAAGCAGCCAATGGGCTGCTTCTTCAACCACGATTCAATAATGATGACAGTCTCTCATTTAAGTTCTTAAGTCCAAGATGAGGGCATAAAAGAGGGGAACAAGACAATTCACAGATGAGACAACTCACAGACACGTTTTTTTAGACAATTCACCGACACTTTTTGATGATGATTCACCGACACATTTGTATATTGCATTCATAGCCAAGCTGATAAAAAGGAAAACATTATTTTAAAAATTAAATGATGTAATATCACGTTTTTGGTAAAATAAGGAATGTTGGATAAGTTTATTAAATTTTTGCATACATGTATTCATGACTGCTAATACATACTAGATACTATTTTCAACCGCAAAAAATGGCTGCCGTAAATAAACTTGCACATTTTATTTTAGAGGTGTGATTTAAAGGAAACAAAGCAAATATACTCGTAGTAAAAAAAAATGTTTCTAATTTTTATAATAAGATAAACAAATGGAAAGTGAAGCTGGATACATTAAAAATACCTATTCAATACAGGATCATACAGTATTACAATAATGGCATTTTCACGGAGAAAATACTGAACCTGATATTTTTCTAAATTCTGTTAAAAACAAAACGATTCTAACGATAACCCACAAACTATGTTCATTGGAAGAAATAGAAAACATGTTTACCCCCACCCCCCTGCAAACTCCGCTTCTTACTGTATAAAGTGGATTTTTCCTGGGTCTTCATTGCATATGCCTATTATCTCGAAGACAATTCACCGACAAGACATTTCACCGACACGGTTTATATTTCGGCTGAGTGTCAAAATGCCCCTTGTTCAAAGGTCGAGCCTCATTTATACTACACTTTCAATTATCGAGTTATGGATATTGTAGTCCCATAAATCAACAGTTACACGTTAGCCATAGTGAGACTTTGAAACAGCTCACCGACAGACAAATCAAAGTAACATCAAGTCAACGAGGCCAACCTAATTCCATTCCAGTTTTGCGGTGAGCGCGCATTCGTCAGTAGCTGCATCCTAAATGCTGCATAACATTAGTAATGACTTGAGCCTTTCTCCCGTCTTAGCATAATAATCGAGTCTCAGACAGTTCACCAGCAGAGCAGGTCTGGACATTCGTAGGTATGGTCAGTCGAACATAATACATCACTGATCTTTAATTACGTCGTACTTCTAATTACCATTTATTACCAGTCAAAATTATCAGTCAAAGGTCGATTACCTTTGCACCAATATGTCGGTGATTTGTCTTCATAAACGTGTCTGTGAATTGTCTTCAATTGTGTCGGTGAATTGTCTCCCAAAACCGTGTTGATGAGTTGTCTTATCGATGAATTGTCCCGATTTCTAAAAGAGGGTCATTGTCTGCATGTGGAGCCAGCTCCCGGACCTGCTGAAATGATAAACGCGAGAAACTGCCCTTACTCCTGAAACAGAAGTTATGAAACGTCAATGTACGCATGGGTTTCACTAGTGAATTGCACTTTGAACGTCCTTTTTGGAGATAAAACCCGTTGACTTATTTTGACATATAAAAATGATCCATTCAGAGGTCCGCTTCGCTCAGCATGACAGAAGCCACACGTATGGGATGTACATGTAGGTCGCAAAATGCCATATAGAGATCATAATTGTTGACCTAGGGAATACTTTCAGGTCATACTATAAACTGAATTAACCCACCGAGTCTTAAAACTGCCCCAAAACCAATTGAAGATGCATCTGTCTACAGATCCATGTCATTGACAACAGTAGAAGGTTCATCATAGAGAACAGAAACACCATTCCAGTGACGACGGAACCTGACCCGCATCCGCAGACATTCCTAAAGTTACACGCCGCCAGGATTCTTTAACAGTTATAGATGAACCAAACTGTAAATTCTAACACAGCGCGCCTATATAGGCAATGGAAAATAACTGTGTTTTATTCTACAACAAATCACACAAGGAAGACCGTGAAGAGGGACGTCAATAAAAACTGCAAATTAATGACGTCACTAGTCGATTTCCTTGACGTTGGAAGGTGTAACGTCATTTTCTTGCATCGAAAACGTTAGAAAAGGATATAAATGCATGTGTTTCAGTCGATAATTTTAGCGGGATTTCTTCTAACAATTGCGAAAATTTGTGAGATTTTGAAGGAAACAACAACATTATTGCCGATTTTCAGCGTGTTAGAATCGAAATAGATCAGCTCTAGTTTGTGATTTGTTGAGTGATAAATCACAGTTTGTCGGTCAGTTGTAAGTAGACAAATTACGCGCGCTACGCGCTCGTGATTTGATCTACTGTACAACTGACATCCAAACTGTGATTTATTACTCAACAAATCACAGTCAGAGCAGATCTATTTCTTAAACAAAACTTCTTCCAGGTAAAACAACACGGGAGGCAAAGTTAAGGTCGCCCAATACAATAGTTGGAGCAGGTCAATCTTGGTTCAGAATGGTGAGCTAATGATTTTTCAATGAACAGTAAAATTCTTTATATTTTATTAAGGGGCGGTTCTAACGAATACCCACAATCTATATTTTGAGCAGAAATAAGAAAAAGATCACAATTTTTCATCTGAAAATTTTCGTTTTTTCGGCGGTAAAATTTACAATTTATTTGTATAGGCGTGTTTTCGTAATGTGTCATTTTATGTCCTGGCGATGACTTTTCTTGAAAGAGAAGTAAAACAAATATCAGGAATCGATACAATTAACTTACTCCACCCATCAAAGACACCAAAGGGAAAGAAATACAAACATTAAGCGACCAAACCATAATGGAAACCTAAACAAAGGAAGGCCATAAGGACAGTTACTTTCCCACAAAATGGCCATATGGCCATCCAAAATTAAAAGACACAAGTGATACACACAGTAAGTAACAAACAACAACATAAATAAATCGCCACAGAAGAACCGCCTTGGAACGGTCAGTGGAAAGATTTCCACTGGGGGGCTTAAATCGATTTTACTTGGCCACAATCCTCGCCCTTACTTCCGTCGCGATTTAGACAAATAATTTGTTCAGTCCGCATGAAGGCCTCCTAACTCATCAGTGCAACATCTCCGTGAACACAAAAAATCAAAGAACCACAGAGGTGAGACAACGGTGAGGACTCGACAGCAAGAAACCACTGAAATGCAGGAGCAAAAGAAAACCAACCGTTAGACTCCGATGGGCCCGACCGGAGACAGAGCATCAGGCACCAACCAACATTACCAAGAATTAGATCTTTCTAATTCTCAATAAGCCTTTACGTTGGAGCCGTCATAGAATCTGAGGCCTGACCCACCGGCGTGCAATTAAAGAGGGAAGCAAAGTTGCCAACCGTGATTGGGTTAACTACCATGCATGCAGTCTGTCGTATAACATCCATGTTGTACCCAATCTTTTTATATCGAAGAATGATTTTACGAAATTGGGTGCTGAAGTCATTGCGGTTATATATTTTTCTGAATTTATATACTAAGTCACCATAAAATTCGGGTTCCGATAGACCTTGTTGCAGAAGAGATTTAAGTCCAATATTGAATTTTGAAATTAAATCAGAATGGCGTCTATAAAATTTTGAAAATGCTTTGCGTAGTTTATGGTACCGATAACCCTGATTAAGGAGTTTAGCCGGTAATAATTTATTACGAGTGTTGAAGTCAGTTACATGACTACACACTCTAGCAAATCGAATTAATTGCGAAATATAAACGCCATAGGATGGCGAACGAGGAACATCACCATCCAAAAAAGGAAAATTTACAATCGCAAAATCAAAGTCATCGCGTTTATCATAAATTTTGCACGAAACAAACCCATCTACAATAGATAGATGTAGATCCAAAAACGGGGCCTCGGTATCAGAAGAATTTGCTTTATTTAATTGAAGTTCTGGGGGGTAAATCTGACTGATCAAACCATCGAAATAGGTATTATCAATATTTAATAAATCATCTAAATATCTAGAAGTGGAGCTAAAAGCTTCAATAATTTCAGATTGGTTATCAATGGAAAGCGACAACATGAAGTCTCTTTCATAACAATACAAGAACAGATCAGCCACAAGAGGTGCGCAATTCGTACCCATCGGAATACCCACAATTTGTCTAAATAACTTAGTACCGAATCTAATATAAATATTGTCAAGTAGAAAGGTGAGGGCATCACACACTTTCTGACATGACCAAAGTGAATAATTCTTATGCTCTTTAGAAGTGAAAAATGCATTTCTGACATTACATGCAAGATAGAGAGAATCTTCTCTGTGAAAAGCCCATTCAATTAAATCATTAAGCTTTTCTTTTATAAGATTATGAGGAAGTGTAGTAACATGGGCTACTATCAAAGACTGTATGCCAAATATGCCACTGTTGATTTTTGTCTGGTTGTGGGTTTTGCCCTGACAAAAATGTGCCATGATTTTGCTAGGATTTTACTGCAGAAAGAACATGGCATTTGGGTATTTATTTCTGTATATATGTTCTGTAGATATATTCTATAAGTCAAATTATCAACTGCTCCAGGGCAGGAAATGGCGATGGAGATCAAGCTATTCATACACATTCTTAAAACTTCTAATTCTGCTATACGCAGATGATACGGTAATCTTCAGCGAGAATAAGGATCAATTACAGTATGCCCTTGACATATTCGATGATTATTGTAAGATGTGGCATTTAACAGTAAATACTCAGAAAACCAAAATTGTCATATTCAGTAAGGGGAGAGCACACATAAACTTCAGCTTCAAATTCTAAACTGAAACAATTGAAATAGTTAAGGAGTATAAATATTTAGGTTTGTTTATGGGACAAAGTGGATCGTACGTATCAGCAAAAAAAAAACATATTGCAGAGCAAGCAAATAGAGCCTCATTTGCACTCATGAAAAAATAAGAAATTTAGATTTACCCATAGATATACAAATTGATCTTTTCAATAAGACTGTTAAGCACATACTTTTGTATGCATGCGAACTGTGGGGAACAAGTAATATAGACATAATTGAAAGAATACAATTGAAATTTTATAAACAAGTTCTTAATCTGAAAAAGTCAACACCGTCTAATATGATATATGGTGAACTTAGAGTCACGCCATCGTGTATCGATGTTCAAACAAGAATGATTTCTTTTTGGACAAAACTTGTCAACAATACTGTTGAAAACAAATTGTCATCTACAGTGTACAATATTGTTTACGAATTGCATGCTGCTGGAAAAATCGTATCCTCCTGGCTAAATTGTGTGAAAAATCTGCTGTGTTCATTGGGTTTCCCTGTAAATTGGTATAGCCAAAGTTTCATTAATGCAAAATGGTTAGTCACAGCTGTAAATCAGAAACTTAAAGATACGTTTATTCAGTCGTGGCGATCCAAAATAAGCATAGAACCAGAAAGTAATATTTACAGAATCCTAAAAACGAACTTTGAGCAAAGCACATATATGAATATCTTACCATTGAACCTAAGTAAAATATTTTTGAAACACAGAACTAGAAATCACCACTTACTAGTAGAGTTAGGCCGATGGAGAGGTGTGCCGTATAATAAAAGACGTTTTTCTTTCTGTGATCATGACATTGGTGACGAGTATCATATGGTTCTAATATGCCCCCGGTTTGATAACGAAAGACGCAAATATATCAAACGATACTACTACTTATACCCAAATATTATAAAGTTGGAACAGCTAATGAACTGCACAAACAAGAAAGCCTTGTTTAATCTGTGCTATTTTGTAAAAATTATAACAAGTAACACTGTTCCCTAATTTGCAAACTAGCATCTCTCCTTTTATACATGACACACTCTGAAATCTGTCCAAACAGTAAATAAATACCTTGGGCTGGTGATGTTTGGTTCCTCCTGATGATGCCCTCAATTTTCGTTTCGTGAGGACACTATTGTGGGGGCGAACACAAATACTCAACATTTTTTTTTTTTTTTTTTTTTTTTTACGCATGTTCTCCCAACCAGTCTTGCCCTTTGCTCAAAATTGTAAAGGGTGTTGGCGGGGGAGCATATGTGTCTTGATACAAGGTCTCTCATTGTGAACAAAATGCGCCTGTCCAAAAATATCGAAACTTTGAATTTTACCAACAAAATATGAAACTTTCCAGATACACATCTCTGCCCGGGACATGCACTGCGGGAGTCTGTTGGAACCGCCTCTGTGAGGCGGTCCGAGCGGGTACTCAGGGTATATGATTTTGGATGGGATAGGAGGGATAATATAATGTTTATCCCCCGCCCCCTTAAACTCCAGATTTGCTTTATGGGGGTGGGGGGGGGGGGGGGCTGAGGGGGTTAAAATTATATAGGCGTGCCTTCGTGATGTGTCTATCGCTTAACAAATTACAGGGTGTGTACCTTATGTCACTAAATGTTATCTGAATTATGTACATAGTTTGCCTGTCCTGGAACGAATGTGTCTCAAATACTCTGTCCTGTTGACCGGGGTGAACGCGGAGTTATGGCGTTGCACCGACGTCGACCCGACGTTTCAACCCTAAATGACCGCTATGTAGTTAAAAACGCGTGTCCATTCACCTTATTTGCATTGTTTGCTGGTTCCTAGTCTGGGGGTTGTCGGTTTTGGAGGGGCAGGTAGCCGGACCCCTGACCTTTCAAGGTCAGGGGGGTCTGGTTGCCTGTTTTCCAATATTGAAGGGGTGCAGGCTGGGTGCCGGCGAATAGTGCAAGTATGGTGAATATCTTTAAAAAAAGCCTTGGCGACTGACAAGAACACTATTAAGGGCTGGTGTGCAAACTCGGGATGATGCCGGAGCTGCGTCGTTTCGTTAGTATGAAGCGACGTTGATCAGTCATTGTTTTGACGTTAGATGCCCGATGGGATACTGACAGTGCCAAAACTATTCAAAAAACAGGGCTCTGTGACCAGTTTTAAATTATAATATCCGCTCATCCACAAAAAAAAAAAAAAAAAAAAAACATGTTTTCTCTCGTATGAAAATCCATTTTGTTTTTGTTTTTAAATGACATCGTCTGTAGTTTCGACCTCCAAACTGCTTTGAAAAATTCGGTCACCAGTGTATTGCAAGCCAGAATTAAATCGTGCAAAACGTGTCACAAGGATTATACGTAACCGGTCCGTGCGAACCACCCCTGCTTGCTATATTTACCGGTATAGACTGAATAGTCATGGATCACAAGAAATATATACATTAAGTGTATGTTTCGTCTGACTAGACTATTTTGAGACCCTAAAGGTAACGGAACTCTAATAAAAGAACTTTTCTATCTACGCTAGTTAAAAAGCTTATCCCTCAAAAAACATTTTACTGTACACGAACACTTCAGTACTTATGGAAACATTTAAACATGCTCGACCTAGCAATTGGGGCTGTACACAGTAGCTTGGCCTGTTAAGGTTCTCGATGGAGAGATCAGTGGCGCGAGCGAGGGTTGGGCGGCGTCCTCTCTCCCCCGCACCAATCTGGTTTGGGGAAGCGCACGGACATAGGCAGGGCCGCTGGGGGCAGCTCCATTTGCTTTTCCTGCCATAACCGATTTTAGCTGAAAAAATGTTGAATGTGTATTAATTATCTCATATTTACTTATTGTAATAGTTAGTTTAGATGTCCTTGTTGTTTACAAAATGTAAACCTGGAATTTCTGAATAAACTGAAACTGAAACTGGGTAACTGTTTGCATACAGTTAGCAGCAGCCAAAGGTTAGTTATCGGTCGTTCAATAGGTACTGGTCGTGCAGTGTTTGGCGGTTGTGTGTATCGCTTATATTATTTTGTTTTGGATAGCCAATTGGCCATTTTGTGGAAAAGTAATAGTCCTATTGGTTTTCCGCTATTGATGTTTCTGTTAGGGTCTAGTTATTTAATGTTTGCATAGGTGGGAGTTGTGGGTTAATTGTATCGATTCCTGATCATTGCCTTCACTTCTATTTTCAAAGTTATACTCTGTATTCAGTTTGTGAAAAATTTGCTTCGGCGAGACTAAATATCTTGCATTAGACAATTCCTTGGTTACTTCTTGTCGATATTCATAACCATGCGAAAAATATTCACAGGGTGTTTATAGTGCACACTCGGCAAGTCGGCCCGCCGGCTCAGCTACGGATCGTGTAATAAATTAAGTTACACATACACCTTTTGCTTATATTTGACAGCCGTAGGCTTAGGTTTGTCAGACGTGGTAGCTGACTTAGGTTTACACAAACTTTGCCCATGACCAAAAACTTCACATTCCTTGCAAACGTGTTTGGACTTGTACAAGCTTAGTATCCATTTAAGTTATTGCAAATTTTCTATCAATTAAAGAAGACACTGGGCCGTCCGAATGTATCGTTAGTTGAATCTGGATTAATTCTAAGCATAGCTTTTGATGGGCGTTAAACATTGATAATTGATTGGCATAAAGAAGATTGAGGATCGGGTGGAGAACAGTGTTCACACAGATTTGTCTTGGTATCCCAAATAAGAAACTGAAAAAAAAATTCTTGATGACTTTTAGATTACTCAATCTAAATGCATTTCTTTATATACACAGCCACTTACTTGGAAGAAATGTCGGTAGAAAACCTCGCCGAAAAACTTATCAGTACTCCCTATATCTGCATACCTTATACAGATGTATTTCAGTCCTACGTTGTGGATATGTCTCACATATAACCCTCAAAAATAAGCCAGCGCTCGACAATACCTACAATAAGACATGTGCGCCCAACGAAGACTCAGATCAGCCTGCGCATTCACGCAGTCTGATCCCAGATTTCGTTGTACACTCAAAGGATAGCTAAGGGCCCAAGGTCCCTTCATGCAGCAAAAGGAGTATCTGGTTAGACTACATGGATGCACATGCTGATCTGATACTTCGCTGGGCGCACATGTAAGTTGTAGGAAATGCTGTGCCCCGGCTCAAATACCAAATGCTTTGAATAACTAAGATGTGTTCAGGACCCTGTCCAAATAATGAACCATGTGCTGGAATCTCTTCATATACATCTCGAAAACACGCCTATACAATTACAATGTTCAGTTTACCCCCGAAAAAAAAAGAATTCTTTAAGATGAAAAATTGTGATATTTTCTTATTTCTGCTCAAAATAAAGATTGTGGGTACACGTTAGGACCGCCTCATCGATGCGGTTCTAACGAGTACCCAAACTCTATATTTTAGAGCAGAAATAAGAAAAAGAAGGCTTACCCCTGTAAACACCAGTTTTACTATATGAAAGTGAGGTTTAAGGGGGTCAAAATTATATAGGCGTGTTTTCATGATGACATTTCATCGACAGTATCTAATAAAACTGCCAATTGGCCATTTTTGGGGAAAGTAACTGTCCTTTTGGCTTTCCACTATTTATGTGTCTATTAGGGTCTTGTTAATTAATATTAGTGTGTCTTTCCCTTTGGTGTCTCTGATTGGAACTGTGGGTTAATTATATTGATTCTTGATCATTGCCTTCCCTTCTACTTTGGATGCGCCATCGTCTGGTACACCGTGTCTGTTGTTAGTCGACTGATGACTGGAGCTGGTTCTTTGTTTTGATAATTAAGAAATAGATCAGGGACCAGTTGTTCAAAGCATTGTTAGCTTAACGAGCTCTTGAGTGGTCATATTGTTTACTGTTCTAGCAAGTTAAATGTTTAAAATTTTGGTATTTTTTTGGCCGAAAAAATGTGAGCAGTTCGCAAAAGCTGCTCACTTTTTTCAGCAAAAATATTAGCATATTTGCCATAATAACTGATCAAAGTTTTACGATACGTGAGCTAACGACATCGTTAGTTTTGAACAACTGGCCCCAGCTCTAGCAGTTATTTATTGAGTGATATATCTCTAGTTGGAGGTCAGTTGTAATGTAGATCAAATCACGAACGCGTATCGCGAGTGATTTGTCTCCTTACAACTGACCGACAAGCTGTGATATATCACTCAATAAATCACGACACTTGAGCTGATCTATTTCGATTCTAACACACTAAAAGTGGACGAGAATGCTATTTGTTTCTTCAGATTCCCCCAACCTTCCACCGTTGTGTGAAGTTATCCCGCCAATATAACTGACAGTGTTACATGCAATTACCTGTTTTCATAACATTTCTGATTCAAGAAATCGACGTTACACAATCTAACGTCAAGGCAACAATGAATGGCGTCATGAAACTCAAAAAAGGCGGCTCTTTGCGACGCACTCTTCCGCCCAATGATTTATCACTCAATTTGTTTGTTTGTTTGTTTGATTTGAGGTTTAACGTCCCCGTCAACACTGTTAAGGTCATTTTGGAGACGTTGCTTACAATGTTGTGGGACTTTTACCCGACATCACAATGAAATGACATCTCAAGCCCTGTCGCCCAATGAAACCAAAAGGGTTTATTAGCATGGACGGTCCGCCTCGCACCGTGGTTCCTGGACAGGCTTAGATCCTCTAAGCGGTTTACCAGTACAAGTGTGCGGGCCAGATTCAGCTCTGCGTGGAGGCATCATGCAGCCCATATATTTCTTCAAGCCCCTATGGGCGGGGGCGATTATCAATCAATATATCATCAGATTTATCCATTGGCTATATAGGCGACCGGTGTTAGAATTGTATATAAACTTGTTCCAAATTATCAGAACCAGTTGCAAGTTATTTGTTCTGTAACAAACGTACTACAGTACACTGCAATGGCAATGATGCCGTTGTGCTTTGCTTTATATCAAACCCCCCCCCCCCCCCCCCCCCCCGTGAATCCTGAAAAGAACATTGTCACTAACACTAGTATTCACATTATATTATCATCTTGTACAGTTTCAAAATGAATGTAATGCTCTTTTTTGCGATTGTTCATGTGTGAAAGATTTGATATGCCGGTAGAAGACAATAGAGCATATATGCTGAGGTGGTAAAGTAGAAGTAAAACAAAGATCAGGAATTGATACAATTAACTAACTCCACCCATAAAAGACACCAAAGGGAAAGAAATACAAACATTAAGCGACCAGACCATAATGGAAACCTAAACAAAGGAAGGCCATAAGGACAGTTGTCTTTGGTCGGGCCCCTCGGAGTCTAACTGTTGGTTTTCTTTTGCTTCAGCAATTCTGTTGTTGTATGCTGTCGAGTCCTCAACCTTGTTTCATCTTTGTAGTTTTTTATGCTTATGTTCTCGGAGATGTTACACTGATGATATAGGAAGCCTTCATGCGGACTAAACAAAATTAGTGTATACCGCGACAGAGGTAAGGGCGAGGATTATGGCCATGTAAAATCGATTTAAGTCTCCCAGTGGAATTCTTTCCACTGACCGTTCCAAGGCGGTTCTTCTGTGGCGGTTTATTTATGTTGTTGTTTGTTACTACTTACTGTGTGTATCACTTGTGTCTTTATATTTTGGATGACCATTTGGCCATTTTGTGAGAAAGTAACTGTCCTTATGGCCATCCTTTGTTTAGGTTTCCATTATGGTCTGGTCGTTTCTTGTTTGTGTTTCTTTCTCTTTGGTGTCTCTTTGATGGATGAAGTAACTTAATTGTATCGATTCCTGATCTTTGTTTTACTCCTACTTTACACCGGTACGTCGGTAACACTTTGCAATTTCCTGCCTGAGCTGAGCAGCCATCTAGTTATTTGGGTTATTTACATGTCAGTCAAAAGGCAGTCTTGCGGGAACCGTTATTAGATGGCAGGTTCCATGCGGACTGAAAAAAAATATTTGTCTAAATCGCGACGGAAGTAAGGGCGAGGATTGTGGCCACGTAAAATCGATTTAAGCTCCCCATTGGAATTCGTTTCCACTGACCGTTCCAAGGCGGTTCTTCTGTCGCGGTTTATTTTTGTTATGGTTTGTCGTTCGGTGTTTGTGTCGCTTGGGTTGTTTTATTTTGGATATTTTGTGGGAAAATAGCTGTCCTGTTGACTTTCCGTTATTGATGTTTCCATTAAGGTCTGTCGCTCCATGGTTGTGTTTCTTTCCCTTTGGTGACTCTGATGGGAGCTGCGGGATGATTGTATCGATTCCGAACCATTACCTCCACTTCTATTTTGATGTCAGTCAGGATCTTATCATACTTCTATATTTACTACAATACCCAGTATAATTGTAATCCCACAACAGTAAATTATATGCTCTTTATTTCAAATATATAAACATATCAATATCTGAAGATGTGTCTATTAATTGAGAAGCTGTTATAACAAAGAGCCGGTGCTTTAAACTGATGTTGTCTTCCGTCCTGTGTTGCTTAGCTTGTATAAAGCATATGTAATATTAGCTGACTTCTGGGAAAGGTCGTATAAACAATATTGATTCTCCGGAATCAATTAACATTTGCGCCTCGCGCATACATATTAAAATGCAACAACGGTTGTCATAAAAATAGTCATAGACATGCCGAGTTTTATGCTTTTCTGAGCTGAGCAAGAAACAATAATTACTTGATCCGGTTTATATCATGCTCTTCGAGATTCTACACTGGTGTGTTAGAAATCCTTTATGCGGACTGAATAAATTATTTGTCGAGACCACGACTGAACCAGAGCGATGATTGTGGCCACGTAAAATCGATTCAAGCGCACCAGTAAAACAATGACTCTTCCAAGGTGGTTCATCTTTTGTGGTTTATTGTTGTAGTTCATCTTTGCATGTATGTACTGCTAATGTCTTTTAATTTATGATAAACGTTTTGGTCATTTTATGGCAAAATAACTGCCGTTTGGTTTTCCGCTTCTGACATTTAAATAATGGTGAAGTTGTTGTAAGTTTTTGTTTCTTTCCGTTTGGTGTCTGTGATGGGAGGCGTGGTGTACATGTAATTGTATCGGTTGCTTATTATTGAGTTCACTTCTGTTTTTTTTTTTGTTTTTTTTTTTATATATTGGTTTACACCTTGGCCTTCCGTCCGTCATTCCGTCTGTCCCTGCATAAACTATTATTTTTCGTCCAAGTTTTCTCAAAAACTGCTAAAGCTAGAACTCGCAAATTATACATGAAAAGTCAGATTATAACAAATATAAACCACGACAGAAAAAACCGCCTAGGTACAGTCAGTACAATATATAAATGGAGGGCTTAAATTAAACTTGGTAAACACTGCAATCCTGATGACTTATATTATATAAGAAACAATGATGTTAGTGGACCAACTGTTTTGTGTATTGCAAATACTATTAGAACCGCGAGTAAAGGTTGGACCCATAGAATTGAGTGGTTTTCGCTACTGACCATCGTAAGGCAGTGGTTATAATGATATTTATTTTAAATGTATCTTTGTCGGTTTTTCAGCAGGGCTCTTCACATTGTATGTGCTAATGTTGTGTATTATCAATAGAGAATACCAGGTGAGTGTCTTTTGATATCAAGTTTATCAGGCAAGGCTGCGAGAACGCTTGTAGAATCGCGAGACTTGCCGAGCGATTCTACATGCGTTTGCGAAGCCGAGCCTGATAAACATGATATCAAATGACACGAATCTGGTATTCTATTTATCAGTTTATCCAATTATACACTTACATTTTTGCCAAGTTTTTTTTCTTCAGCAGTCCAGTTCTAAGAAGTGCAATGTTACGTTGACCTGATAAAGCTCACCTGTCCTGAGATAGCATATGTTTATCAGGTCAATTAGCTACAATGCAATTAATATAGAGGGTGACTGATAATTATTATTATTATTATTTAATTTTCATTAATTGTGCCTGTTGCACATTAATCACCTCTTGTGGGGAAGAGGGAGCTTGTTGACGTGGTGTTTGTGATTCGTTTTTATTTTTCCCCTTTTTCGGTTTTCCAAATCAGTTAGTTAATCTGCCTCTCGGGGCCATTGGTAGCCTCTAATCTTCGATAGTGGCTCATCCTGGGCATGTATTTCTACATAACGCAAACACACCTATACAAATACATTGCCACCTTTATCGCCGAAACAGTGAAAATTTTATGATGAAAAATTGTGATATTTTTTCCTTATTTCTGCTCAAAATATAGATTGTGGGCACTCGTTAGAACCGCGGTTCTGACGAGTACCCACAATCTATATATTAGAGCAGAAACAAGAAAAATAACGTATACCCCCGGAAACCCCAGTTTTACTATATAAAAGTTGGGTTCAAGGGTGTCAAAATTATACAGGCGTGTTTTCGTGATTGTTTTTATGGTAAGAATAGATGTGAAGGCAATGATCAAGAATCGATACAATTACATGTACCCCGGACCTGCCATCCAAGACACCAAAGAAAAAACATCTTTACCACTATGAAAACGTCTTGAACTACATTGGAACGGTCAGTAAAAGCTGGTTTACTGAGTGGGGGAGGGGTGGGGGGGGGCTTAAATCGATTTATCGTGGCCACAACCTCGCCTTAGACTCCATCGTTGTTTAGACAAATAATTTGTTCAGTCCACTTAAATAATTTCTAACGTATCAGATCTTCTGACAGTTCTAGTTTGAAGAGTCCCAAAGGATGTCTGAATATAGGATTTTATTGTATATGAAACCAAATGGCTTATATATCAAATAAGTCTACATAAACAGACTCAAATGCAATACAACTGATGCGTTATATAACAAGTTCTATGTTTTTTCATGTCGTTCGAGAAATGACCATGCATGCTGGTCCTTTGATTGTGTACTCGTCGATTTGACTCTAGGGTGTTTCGACACAATAAAGTTGCATTGCCTTAAGTGCTTTTCCTGGCAGTAATATGAAATTAGGTGACGTATGAGCCGCATCGCGAGAAACCTCGAGAATCTTCGAGGTTTAAGAAAGGATTAGACATAAACCGGGCCGCTCAGCTACACACTACCCAAGCAGCGACCACAAAGGTACTGATCAGCCTGCGCATGCGCAGGCTGATCTGCAACTTTGGTGTCCGCAAAAGCCATAAATCAGGTTTTCTCCCGACGCGGCTTACATGAGAAAGGGTCCTTAACATTCTCAAATTCGTGTTCATCAAATGCGTATGGGCATCCAACTAATATGACTAGACGCATGCCTTGTTGCTTGAGGCTACCTCAAGGCCTGCCTCCACTACATGACTGAGAGCAGGAAAGGCTCTGGTAAGACTGTGCAAAGGAGCGGGTTCGCCCGATCCTTAGCAAATGGCCTTTTCGACAAGTACCATTGTTTCGTGTGCTAGCTAAAATTATGAAATATTAGTCTGCATAATGGTACAATTGTACAGTTTTGCTGCAAACTCGTTCTCGTAACAGTGTTGACTTTATTGTTTTATGTACAATGTATTGTTAAATTCAAAATTTCCAAATAACCACATCTATGTTTTAATTATTATTTTCTTTAGGACCATTGGGTGCATTTTAAAATGTTTGAAAACAGAAGCATATTGCAGTCTTGTAAACTACTTGATTGGTTATGAAGAAACTAACTAATCCCAGCCCCCGCCCATAGGGGCTTGAAGAAATATATGGGCTGCATGATGCTTCCACGCAGAGCTGAATCCGGCCTGCACACTAGTACTGGTAAACCGCTCAGAGGATCTAAGCCTGTCCACGAACGGCGGTGCGAGTCGGACCGCCCATGCTAATTAACCCTATTGGTTTCATTGGGCGATAGGGCTTGAGATGTTATTTCATCTCCGTGTCGGGTAAAAATCCCACAAAATTGGAAGCAACTTCTCCAAAATGACCTTTACAGTGTTGACGCGGACGTTAAACATCAAATAAAACAAACAAACAAAAACAAACAAGTTATGAAGAAACTAAAATAAATAAATAAATAAATAAATAAATAATACATTATGTAATGAGCTCTCTGTTTCTTTCGCCAACCTTTGTAGCATGTTTTCAATGCTTCAAGAGGACATTTTAACTGAAAACTCACGTCGTGATACAAAGGAAAATCATTACGCAAACACGCCTATACAAATTCATTGCCACCTTTATCGCCGAAAAAAAGAAAATTTTTGATGAAAATTGTAATATTGTTCTTATTTCTGCTCAAAAGATAGATTGTGGGCACTCGTTAGAACCGCCTCATCGAGGCCCAACTGCGATAACAAAACTGTGCGACATAGCGTATGCTTTCATATCTCCATAACGGTTATTTTTCGGATGAATTTTGTTATATTTTCTTATTCTTACGCCAAGGGTAGGTTGTGGGTGCTCGTTAGAACCGCCTCACTGAGGCGGTTCTAACGAGTACCAACAACCTATGTCAAATGAGGCGGTTCTAAACGAGTACCCACAACCTATGTATTGGAGCGAAAATAAGGAAAGTAATGTATACCCCTGTAAACCACACTTTGCCACATAAAGTTGGGTTACAAGGGTGTTCATAGTACATATTTAATTTCACCACAGCTGTTGTTAAGGGAATGTGTGACTGCCGTAAAAAGTCTTCCTGCACTTCGTCATAATGTTGTTTATATTTTCTAATTCTTTGGGATCAATGGTTCTATTGCGGAATTTGGAAAATACCTTAGGATGACTGATGAGGTCTAATTGGCCGACACTAGCTAGTTTTGTCCAGAAACAACTTGTCCACCCTACAGTTTTCCGTTCTGTCCTGTAGTTCTTGCTTCCAAAGTATTGCCGTTTAATAATAATATGTAATAGTTAGTATGCCATGAGTGACAAAGACCGTCTTAATCATATTTGAAAAATTTTACTGTTTGTGTGTTCTAAGATGGCCGATGAGACCGATTCTAGCTCTGCACTGTCTGTTGCAGATAGAGCAACAGAGGCTAGAGGACGACAGCTCTGTTGATGTGTTCTAAGATGCCTGATGAGACCGATTCTAGCTCTGAACTGTCTGTTGCAGACAGAGCAACATAGGCTAGAGGAAGACAGCTCTGTTGCCTTAGCTATGGCTTTGCGCGTTTCTGCTCAGCTTCACTCATTCTTTTTGCCTCGTTTTCACTCTTTGATAGAATATTTTTAACGTGATGTGTTTATTTGAAACGTAATCTTTAGATCTTTAGAAAATAAGGGCAACGTAATATACGTTGGTAAACCGCCCTACTTTTCTCTGCATAAAATATGGTTTGCAATTTTAGTAATTAAACAGACATATTGATGCTATATTGAAAAATAAAAGCCTTGGAGCACTGAAAGTTACGCGTACGCGTTAGATTACCACTACTTCTTCGATTCTCAACATGAAATATACAATTTAATGTAATGCTCTAACATGGACATAAATTCAAAAAGTGGCCAGTTTGTTTGATTTGAGGTTTAACGTCTCCGTCAACACTATAAAGGTCATTTTGGGGACGTTGCTTTCAATTTTGTGGGACTTTTACCCGGCATTGAGATGAAATGACATCCAATTTTGAACGCATACTGTAGGATGGTTATTGTTACTTTCGTCTTGATGAATATGAAATTAAAATATCAGACTAATTTTCATCAAAAAGTCTATAGGTTCCAGTTTATGATTACCCAGACGAAACTCATTGCTGCATACATTCTTTGCGTTCTGGATAGGCATGTGCATTGTTACGTTTTTACATTGTTCTCTCATGGATAGCTAAAGTTTTACAATAATGACAAATACGTAACACGATTCTAAAAATAACTTCTGTGACTTGAACTTCAATTTTATAATGGTTATAGAACTTTAAGAACACACCGTAACAGATCGGGCATGGTGACATGGAAGCATATTAATTCATGCAATCTTACTAACAAATGGCGATAAACACTTAATATAGAGAAAACTGGAGTTTACAGAAGTAAACATTATTTCTCTCATTCTGCTCCTTGAAATTTCAATCCTCGACCTCATTTACAACAACGGTTAAGTTGTCGGGAGAATCGGAACGCAATTCTTTCTGAAATAGCATTTTGTGTATAGTCTTGGGCAATAATAGTACGCCTAAACTAGCCTCATTGTAAACTATAGCATTCATATAATACTGCGAATAGACTGAAACCTTCTGAACATTGTTTCGAACAGGAAAGTATTAATGGTTTAAGATCATATAACCGTGTGAGATAAGATTTTTTCCATTCCTCAACATATGTTCTATTAAAACGGTTATCTTTGGTTGCAAAGAATTCACCACAGAACTGAAAATGATGGAAATTTTCTTAGCCAGGGCATGACTGGCAGGTTTCGGCAACTCTTGGGACAGCCTTTTTTGTCTAATGGAACTTTGTGTCATTTTTTCTTTTAAATTTGCTACAAAAGAAGGTGCCCTGTAACACCGCCTCCGTGAGTACCAACAAGCTAGGTTTCGAGCCAGAAATTAAAAAAGTAAAACATATGGATTTACAGGTTGAAAAATAATACGCGGACTTGTTGACATAATGGCAGCGACATCTGTTTGCTCGACGATACATCTCTACATTAACTTCGGTTCAGATCCACAAGGTATGCGCGTCTGTTGCTGTCGCTACAACAATGGTTTTTGAATCAAAACAAGGTGCTTGCCTTATTGCAATAGGTTTCGCAATAAACGGTAAGAGATCAAAGCTCTATCACGTACAGGGGAAAGGTCTTGCCATTCTTTCAAGATCAAACAAGTGTGAACAATACAAGTTACATGTGATGGGATGAATAGAAAAGAAAGAGTGAGTGGATGCTTAGATAAATGACTGATCAGCCGTTTACTGAATGGTTAGTGACTTTTTCAAAGAGGGAGTGGGTGTTTGAGTTCTGGCCACCATCCAACTGACACAGAAACTCGGCACTGAACTTTGCTCGAGTACCAATACATGGTGAAACCAACAGCTGAAAATTAGGTGAAATCTACACTTCAGACAAAACTATGAAAAATAGTATCATCCATATGTTGCTCAAAAGTTTATATCATACATACCCTTCTAATAAAATATGAATAACTACCTGCATCAAGTTACAAATATAAAAGCACACAAGGCTTGTCAGTACGGAAAATATCACCCTGGGTATTGTTTTGTATCCAGGTTTTTGATGCCATATTAATTGATTGCATTTAATTTAAACATAATGAATAGTCGATCTTGCAAATACGGACATTCTGTAATCATAAAA
The DNA here is from genome assembly GCA_963580285.1 of Lucinisca nassula. Lineage (NCBI taxonomy): Eukaryota > Metazoa > Mollusca > Bivalvia > Lucinida > Lucinidae > Lucinisca > Lucinisca nassula. The sequence goes on from OY757017.1 coordinate 32,362,465, forward strand.
TCACAGTATGTTTCGTAAATTTGACATGAATTTATCTCATTCAAAACTTATTAGCTATCATCGATTTGGTTGTTAAAGCAAGTTTCTCTACGAGGGAAAGTTGTCTAAAAATGTCTGTCGCTTTAAAGAAGGTTTAAATTTAAATATGCTGGCTGGTGTTAGAAACAGGAGAATGCGGTTTATTAGACAAAAAGCAACAAAAGAAGAATCAAAAAAGGCCAAATTGATCAGAGCCTTAAACAAACAGTTGGATTTAAATGATTTTGAAATCCCTAGATATAGATGGGTAGACAGACGGACAAGAAGAAGAGTACTTACACCACCACGCTTGTGGAAGGTAAGACCATTTTTGTTCAACAGGAAAACACGCCTTTAAGAGAAATAGAATAGCTTACACGAGTGGTCATTTAGCATGAACTTTGCGAAACGAGCTTCATATGAAATGGCTACGAGTGTAATGTAAAGAGTAGTCGGCAGGCGGTTCTCTTTTTATTTTTTATCACCGACGAAGTATTATAATTTATGTAGAAAGCATTAGGTTTTAATGGCCGGCTTTGTGACATTACGTGCCAGTAGACACGTGCGGTTATATCATAATCTTGACATGACATTATCTACTAAATAACAGCGACTTTATATAAAAATAAAGGATCTTACATGAATGTGCATGTATTGTTGAATTTATTAAACGAGTTGAGGAAAAGGGATAAAATGCGAGACACTGCCGAGCATTTTATCCCTTTACCTCAACAAGTTTAATAAATTCAATAAAACACGAGTACAAATGAAAGATTCTGTTTATCATATGATATTTAAAACGCTTTTTTTCACGATTGTTTGATAAAAATGTCAATATTACGACATTAGTAAACGCGACGTTGTTAATGACGTCGTACATATAACGTTACGGGGGCGTATCTAACTAATTTGCATATTTTTAATCCACAAGTGGATGATCAAATTTATTACATGGCGTTATTTCATTCGCAGATGCGACCTCATATGATAAAATACTTTATCCATGCGTCTGAAACAGTAAATTAAAAACATAGTGAAATCTTAGTTTCGCTCATTACTGCTCCAAATATTGTTAAAACCGTTTTCACGAAAAACTGTAACCTATGCAGGAGTAAACAAAAGAAAAAAATATGTCACTCCTATGTACATTTTCGCTTTACACTCAGCAAAAAATAAAAAGTACCCAGTTCACAAAATGTATTTTGTTTATCAAGTTAAAATGTGATCATTTTAGAACTTAATCGATTTGACGGAGACATTACAGAATTATATGCGTTGACATATCTTGGGGACAATTTAAAAATGGCTCATGAAGTGTCTAATTGATAATCTGAATTGATATGGTTGTCGAATTGCTAATCGCGCATAGTAAACTTCACTGGCAAGAACGGTCGGGATCCCCCGCAGCATCTTGTTCACATCATGTCTGATGTTGGCAGTGATACAATTCCATGCAGCTTGGCGGACATTTTTCACTTTCGACAGGTTCTACCGCGGCATTTGTCTACAAAATGTTTCCGGAATGTGACCGATCGGGTTTCAATCCGGGCTTTTTGCTTTCCATTGGAGACCGTGTATTGTGTAACGCTGCAGGACCAGCTGAATTGAAGGGTGTTTAATTGGGCTTGTACCAGCAACAACGAAAAGTAGTGTCTTTTCTTTTTTTCCAAACTGGTCGCTTAATGTTTGTATTTCTCCCTTTGGTGTCTTTTATGGATGGAGTAAGTTAATTGTATCAATTCCTGATCTTTGTTTTACTTCTACTTTGTCGATTCAATATTATATTTAAGCTTTTAAAATCCCTACCTATGCACTGTACCCTATACATGGCCATCCATATGCAGAGTTTACAATTTTGTACTGGGGAAAATAGGCGTAGCCATAAAAAAACTTTAATGTCTTATCGTTATTATGTCTTTTTGACAAAACGAACACGTTTTCCTTCTTGTATTTCTTGATCTTGGCATACAATATCTATGACAACATTCGTTATACCAGACGATTGGCACATTTATACCAACGGATTTACAAGTCGAAAGTACCCACCATGTATACAGCAATGCCTGTGTCGACCTTCCTCAGCTGCACTTGTTAACCTAGGTGACAAATGATTAGTGCTGATCGCGACTAATGGTAAAGTTAATTGGAGATAGGACAAGGGGGTGGGATAGTTTAATTTCAGAATGGAGTATTTTGTCTTATGTTTTGTATGAGAGTATTTGCAAAACATTTGTCTTTTAACTCCCGTATGCAAAAAATAAAATAATGATTTATAATGAAATTATGACAATATATTTATCTGTTTTTATCGCTTTATCCAGTAGTTTTACTATATATTCCATACATTTAAAGAGTGCTGACAGTTACATGAAAAAGGACAAACACGTTGTTGATAAAACTAATTCAGAAACTAGAGCAAGTCGATGGTGCACCATCGCATATACCGCGATTTGAAAATCAAGTCACAATACAAGGAACCGTAACCCTACTATTTGACCCCTTGTAACTACCAGAAAAGGCCCCTGTCGATCTAATTTTACAAACAGTAACTAATAGTCCATCTCATCTACTATCGGGTCACCTAATCAGCGGAAACTAATTCAACCGGGGGTGGGGGGGGGGGGCTTTAATAGATTTTACGTGGCCACAATCCTCGCCCTTACTTCCGTCGCGATTAAGACAAATAATTTGTTCAGTCCGCATGAAGGCCGCCTAACTCATCAGTGCAAGTCTATGATCTGTTGTTTTTAACGGGTTTATTCGACTACGCATTTTATGAATTTCTGTTGAAAACTCTTTTAACTCTTTGTAGACCTTTGCATTGTATTCTTTTTAAAGAATCCAGCTTGTTTTGTTTTTCGTGTGTTGGCCGAAAAAAAGTCGTACTCAAGCAGCGGTAAATGAAGAATCCCGTATCACAGGTCCTGGTGATTGAATGTCATTTGACGTATACAGTAACAATTCTGATTTTGATTCCGACTGTCCGTTTCACAGGCCCTAGTGAATGAACTTCAATGAACCAGTAACAATTATGTTCACCCTGCTTGCCCCCAGCCCACCGGAGTCCAAAAGCTGGTTTTCTTTTGCTTCAAGATTTTAGATATTTCATGCTATCGAGTCCTTACCGTGGCTTTATATATGTATTCGTAAGATTTTTATGTTCGCGGAGATGATGCACTGATTGATTGGAAATCCCTCATGCGGTTTAATCAAATTATTTATATCTAATCGATTGCGGATTGTGGCCATATAAAATCGATTTAAGCCCCATATCCACACCCGTTTTAACTTTTACTGGCCGTTTCAAGGCGGTTCTTCTGTTTATGTTTATTATTTTTATAGTTCGTCATTGGATGTACATGTATGTATCGCTTATATCTTTTTATTCTGGATAGCCGTTTGGCCATTTGGTTGGAATGTAACTGTCCGTTTGGCTTTCCGCTTGTAAAGTTTTCATTACGGTGAAGTTGTTTTATGTTTGTGTTTCTTTCCCTTTGGTGTCTTGGATGGTAGATTTGAGGTAAATATATCGATTCCTGATCATTGCCTTAACTTACATTTTGATCTGTAAACGTCCACCCGACGTGATACATTGCGGCAGTTCGAGTAACTGTTGTAATGATGTGAAAGTCTACACGTTGCATGCCTGCTGGGGTCGAATACTCAGTTATGTTTTAGGGCTGAAATATAAAATAACCAAAGCACTGACAGTATTGGTGGGTCGATTGTCTTTGAGTGTGGGTTGGGAAAATAGTTCTGAGAATTGAACTGTTCGGTTAACCCTTAAATTCTAGTATTTTAAGCAGTGTATACTTGATCCAACACCGCGTTATATGGCGTCTGATTAGGTATCCACTGTTTGCCAGCACCCCAGTGCACGAGCTCAGTCCAGATCTTTTACGTGGCAAGGAGGCGACTACCGATATACCTGGATTTTTTTACATGGTTAGCCACAGTCAATGGTATTAAGGGATTGTATGATCACCAAAATTGTTTTCATTGTTGTTGTTGTTTCTTCTTATTATTTTCGATTTGAAATATGTTCATATATTTCTTTATCTTTTCGTGGAAGCATTTCAGCCTGAATAAATTTGTTAATGATAGCTTTATGTTTACAAGAATAAATATATATCATGACGATTTACAAACAATACGATCAATATATTTTGTAAAACGTTTCTATTCACAAAAGTAGCATCTAATTAACAACGTATCAATAAAATGGCTGTCATTTATTTCTCTGTTTCCTTTCCCCACTTAGAACACTCGTACATAGAATTAAAGTGGGATAGGAACGAATCGTCCCGGTTATGTGATGACCTCTCCAGGACGAAACGTCCCGTTCCGCGGTAGTCATGGCTCACCCGCAACGTCATCGATATTTTTTTTTGGTCTCCCCTAGTTTATTTATATACATATACCTCTGATGCGCCTTGAACTTTTAACCCATTTTGTACTGAATGGAATCTTCCACTTTATATATAGAACAATTCAATTGCAAACTTTAGGGATGCCTTACAATGTTTTGGAAAATGGCTGAACTTTTCTTTTTTGCAAATAGTGTAGGCCCTATCAGTCGCCGCGTTTTATGGCGACTAATCTTGGCTTGTACTGTTTGCCAGTTAACCGTTTTGGGGTTCCCGATATAAAATGGATTAATGGGCTTTGGATGGAGTAAGTTAATTGTATCAATTCCTGATCTTTGTTTTACTTCTACTTTGCATATCAGGGCTGTTTTGTTTGTGCCGTGTGGCGGCTGTAAAAGGTCTCCCCGTACATGCATTTAATGCTCTTATTTTTCCAATCCTCAGGGATTGCTTATGCAATTGCTTTTCACTGTTCCATCAATTGACATCCTTTAGATACCTGTTGAAGGTCATTATTAAACCGATGTTCGTTCCTCGTTGTATAACAACTGCTTGTTTGACATCCCTGTACTTTAAGGAGACTAGGATGTTTTGTGGGCTTTTGTTGTACCTTCCTTCTATTCGAAGGAATCTTCTTCAGTAATTTTATTTATTTAATAACCGGTATGAACATCGCTTTAGTTTTGACGGTATCACAACCTTATTATCCAAAATGAGTATTACAAATACATTTAAAATTTCAATATCACCCCTTAGGTTACACTCTGCTTCTTCTGTACGGATTCCCCATTCTATTAAGAACTTTAATACTATGTTGCCTTCGGTATTGGTTAGACCCTTAAATTTGTCTTCTGTAACTTCAGTTAATCTCAAAGGAGCAGGCAATACCAATGTTTTTGGGAGTAGTCTTCGTATAAGACTATCTCCTCTCAAATCACCCATCCTTCGAAAATATACTAATCCGTGGAAAAGAAGTGGAATGTATCCTAGTATTTCTAAGTGCAATGCCAAGAGGTGCAGATGTTGTTCGCATTTAAGCACTGCGTCTACCGTTACTTCATCTGTAAACGGTAGACGCTTCTCTGTAGTTAACATGTCTGATTTGACATGACAGTCTACAGATTTAATTTATCTAATTATTTGACGTGCTGCAAACTGTAATATGCAGTACGTCGGTCAAACTAACCGCATGCTTAAAACTAGATTGAACGAGCATTATCGTAGAATGAGTAAGCCTAAGAAAACTGACACTTTCTTGTACCGTCACTTTCGACGTACAGGTCATTCTGTAAATAACATTATTATACAACCAGTGGAAAAACTTTATTACGATGCAAATTCTACATCTAGATTCAAAATAATCAAAAGACATGAAGCTGAACTGAAATGGATTAAATTTTTACAGACCCCTTTTCCACTGGGATTTAATGACAACATTTATCATGAGGGTAATATTTCCAGAGTGCCGGACTTTGATATTTTCTCACTCCTGGAATGTCGAAAACGCAGAACTAGATCTCACGGCACCAGGAAAAACGGTAACTTTAAACGTAAATCACGTGCGTTTAAACGAAACAATACTAGACTGAAGTGACTGTCAATTATATTATTATATCATGGACGCCACTCTATGCTTTCATTTTTAAGTTCATTACCCGTTTCTGTTTTACGTCTTCTGGACACCGAGGCGAATAAATTCTACGATAGTTCTCATCAGTTATATGATGCGGCTCTCTTAACTAGAGGCTATACTCAGCATACTCTCCGTCCTTACATTGATTCTGAAATTAATCATAAACGTCATTTCTTCAAAATATCCTTCATTAATAAGGGTATGGATTTTATAGATTTGCCCAGTATCTTCCGTGAGAGATCGGTGCTTTCTTCCATTCCTGCTTATTTTCAAAATACTGAAACACCTATAATTTGCTATAAATATAACAAACCTGTTAGATCTACCATTTTTAATTTCAATAAACTTGTTTCAGATCTTGATATTGATACTAATACTCCTGATTCATGTGATTGTAAAAACTCAAAGTATTGCTATCCTGCTGCTGGTCATGTAATTACTGGCAATTTGAAAATTATTCCTGATTCTAGGATAAGGAATATAATTTCTAAAGGACCGAAATATCGGTTTCCTTCTAAAATTGATTTCAGTAAATGTAGAGATGAAATCGCTGCTTCCTTGAATGAATTCGGTAATCGATGGTGTAAGCGAGAGTATGTTGAGTATAAAGCCCTAAAGGACTGGAAACTTAGCATTTTAAGACTAGTGAATAAACGCATTTCTTTCTATTCTCAAAATACTAACTTATTACCTCCTAAGCCCAAGACGTCTTTACGTCATCTTAAACTAGGTATTCAAGAATTTCATAAGAAGTTTGTTTTGGCCCCTGCAGACACGGCCGCTAACAACGTCGTCGTTGTGTGACGGCTCCGCTATGTTAACACGCTTAAGCAGGAGCTTGGTGGTACTAAGGCTTATGAACTTCAGCCTTTGGCTGAAGAGAGAGCTATAGTAGATAAACATGTTTGTCTTTCAGCCACCAAGTTTGCAGTGTGTGTTAACGAAGGCCAAGACAAGCTTCCTACGCTATACTGGTTACCAAAACTTCATAAAAAACCTTACAAAGCACGGTTTATTGCAAATTCTAGTTCTTGCACTTCCACTGAACTTTCTAAATTATTAACTTCCTGTCTTACTACTATTAAAACGCATGTAATTAAATATTGTGATAAAGTCTTTGAAAGATCAGGAAGAAATCTGTTTTGGTCTAACTGTTGGTTTCTTTTGCTCCAGCATTTCAGTGGTTTCTTGCTGTCGAGTCCTCACCGTTGTCTCACCTCTGTGGTTCTTTGATTTCTGTGTTCACGGAGATGTTGCACTGATGAGTTAGGAGGCCTTCATGCGGACTGAACAAATTATTTGTCTAAATCGCGACGGAAGTAAGGGCGAGGATTGTGGCCACGTAAAATCGATTTAAGCCCCCCAGTGGAAATCTTCCACTGACCGTTCCAAGGCGGCTCTTCCGTGGCGATTTATTTATGTTGTTGTTTGTTACTTACTGTGTGTATCACTTGTGTCTTTTAATTTTGGATGGCCATATGGCCATTTTGTGGGAAAGTAACTGTCCATATGGCCTTCCTTTGTTTAGGTTTCCATTATGGTCTGGTCGCTTAATGTTTGTATTTCTTTCCCTTTGGTGTCTTTTGTGGATGGGGTAAGTTAATTGTATCAATTCCTGATCTTTGTTTTACTTCTACTTGGTCTATAAAAAATTCGAATGAGGTTTTAAATAAATTGAAATCTAGACAGTTTCGTGCTTCTAGTCTGTCTACCTACGATTTTTCCACTCTTTACACTACACTTCCTCATAATCTTATAAAAGAAAAGCTTAATGATTTAATTGAATGGGCTTTTCACAGAGAAGATTCTCTCTATCTTGCATGTAATGTCAGAAATGCATTTTTCACTTCTAAAGAGCATAAGAGTTATACACTTTGGTCATGTCAGAAAGTGTGTGATGCCCTCACCTTTCTACTTGACAATATTTATATTAGATTCGGTACTAAGTTATTTAGACAAATTGTGGGTATTCCGATGGGTACTAATTGCGCACCTCTTGTGGCTGATCTGTTCTTGTATTGTTATGAAAGAGACTTCATTTTGTCGCTTTCCATTGATAACCAATCTGAAATTATTGAAGCTTTTAGCTCTACTTCTAGATATTTAGATGATTTATTAAATATTGATAATACCTATTTTGATGGTTTGATCAGTCAGATTTACCCCCTAGAACTTCAGTTAAATAAAGCAAATTCTTCTGATACCGAGGCCCCGTTTTTGGATTTACATCTATCTATTGTAGATGGATTTGTTTCGTGCAAAATTTATGATAAACGCGATGACTTTGATTTTGAGATTGTAAATTTTCCTTTTTGGGATGGTGATGTTCCTCGTGCGCCATCCTATGGCGTTTATATTTCGCAATTAATTCGATTTGCTAGAGTGTGTAGTCATGTAACTGACTTCAACACTCGTAATAAATTATTAACGGCTAAACTTCTTAATCAGGGTTATCGGTACCATAAACTACGCAAAGCCTTTTCAAAATTTTATAGACGCCATTCTGATTTAATTTCAAAATTCAATATTGGACTTAAATCCTCTCTGCAACAAGGTCTATCGGAACCCGAATTTTATGGTGACTTAGTATATAAATTCAGAAAAATATACAACCGCAATGACTTCAGCACCCAATTTCGTAAAATCATTCTTCGATATAAAAAGATTGGGTACAACATGGATATTATACGACAGACTGCATGCATGGTAGTTAACCCAATCACGGTTGGCAACTTTGCTTCCCTCTTTAATTGCACGCCGGTGGGTCAGGCCTCAGATTCTATGACGGCTCCAACGTAAAGGCTTATTGAAAATTAAAGAGATAATGTTGGTTGGTGGCTGATGCTCTGTCTCTGGTCGGGCTCATCGGAGTCTAACTGTTGGTTTTCTTTTGCTCCAGCATTTCAGTGGTTTCTTGCTGTCGAGTCCTCACCGTTGTCTCACCTCTGTGGTTCTTTGATTTCTGTGTTCACGGAGATGTTGCACTGATGAGTTAGGAGGCCTTCATGCGGACTGAACAAATTATTTGTCTAAATCGCGACGGAAGTAAGGGCGAGGATTGTGGCCACGTAAAATCGATTTAAGCCCCCCAGTGGAAATCTTCCACTGACCGTTCCAAGGCGGCTCTTCTGTGGCGATTTATTTATGTTGTTGTTTGATACTTACTGTGTGTATCACTTGTGTCTTTTAATTTTGGATGGCCATATGGCCATTTTGTGGGAAAGTAACTGTCCATATGGCCTTCCTTTGTTTAGGTTTCCATTATGGTCTGGTCGCTTAATGTTTGTATTTCTTTCCCTTTGGTGTCTTTTATGGATGGAGTAAGTAAATTGTATCAATTCCTGATCTTTGTTTTACTTCTACTTTACTGAACTATAAAAAGACGCAATTAATCCACGATGCTTTCATTCATAAGTTGTGCACGGAGAAACTAATTGTAAAATGTATAATTATTGAAAAGTAAACATGAAGACAGGTGCGTTCATGAAATAAATTGACAGAAAATGCCAATTATTCTATTCAGCTCTATCTGCAGTTTCATTTTTAGATATGAGGAACTTTTGAAACTGTTTTGAATATGGAGTAATATTATAGGTAGCTTTGCACTAAATACTGGAGGTACTGGGTTTTATCACTTTGGGACAGAGCTTTTAGTTGCAGTCTAAATACCAGGCAGGCTTCCATTGGATAAATATCCCATGTTTCAATTCAATGTGAGAAAAGGATAGTTATAAGGAAATAAAATGATGTGTGTTTTATAATTATATCTGCAAGCTCAAAGAAATTGTGGCTGATTTTATATTGTCACCTCTTCGTTAAAAAGCCGGCTTGTATTCACTGCGAATCTGCATGTAAACAAACATGGCGGACCATAACTTTAAAAGGAGACGACAAACATGTGGATTTTTTCTCATCAACTTGTTGAGCTAGGATGGCTAAGGTTTGAAAAGTTTTGTATGTGTAGTTTTTGTGGGAGCATGCAAAAGGTTACTATTGTCGCCTATGGAAAATATTTAGTGGTAAGCTCCCTATACCAAAAGTAGGAAATTCAGCCCCACACTCCAGTTTTCAGTCATTACATCATATTTTTACACATTGGTAGGTTCTATCCAATTCTGTATCATAAAATGGATATTCCTGGCATGTGGTTTGCCATAGGAACTGTAAAAAAGTGTAAGGTTTGTGGTAATTTAGGTCTAACTGGGTGCATTTGATCAGTTTTTGCTTCTGATCTGTGCATTGTGTGTGTGTGTGTGTGGGGGGGGGGGGTTACTTTAAATCCATGTTAATCAATTGTTAATGGGTTTGTCTAGGAAAAAGTCTTACAGTAAGTGTATAACCAGAAACACAAGACAAAGAACCTACTCCATCTGGGATATAACAGTAAGGTTACATGATTTTTGGCCTTGGTCGCTAGCGAAAGCAAAACTTCAAAATTGTCTCTGCTGCAATATCGCGATAAGTTTTCTCATCTTTTATTGGTTCTTATTGATTAGATTCATGTTAAAGGATCTGAACAGATATATATCCACTATTTCTCATGGTATTAAGGCATTTGTAATCATTTTTGTAAAAGTTTTATCATCAAAATATCCTCAAAATGCCATTTTTACATAAAATAGGGGGTAGAGGTGTGAAATCAGCCATAAATACCAGTTGGTATGCCATTAAGGCATACTTTAGTGCATTTTAGGATTGAAGTGTTCCAAAGACAAAGGAGAAGAACCACTGATGCCAGCCGGTGCCTGGGTTCCATTCCAGAAAGAGGTAAACTTTGCGCTTTTCCCCAAAATATTGTTTGTTCGGCTTTCATTGTAGAATCTGAAAGCAATAACTCTTTCGCAAACTTGAAAGATTCTTTGTCACTGAACATTTATTATGCATGCTTAAATTATCAGATATGATCTAAATTTCTATTTGACAATGCTTTTGATGGATCATAAAGACAATAAGGGTTTGGTATAGGTAGCTTTGCACTAAATACTGGAGGTACTGGGTTTTATCACTTTGGGACAGAGCTTTTAGTTGCAGTCTAAATACCAGGCAGGCTTCCTTTGGATAAATATCCCATGTTTCATTTCAATGTGAGAAAAGGATAGTTATAAGGAAATAAAATGATGTGGTTTTATAATTATATCTGCAAGCTCAAAGAAATTGTGGCTGATTTTATATTGTCACCTCTTCGTTAAAAAGCCGGCTTGTATTCCCTGCGAATCTGCATGTAAACAAACATGGCGGACCATAACTTGAAAAGGAGACGGGAAACATGTGGATTTTTTCTCATCAACTTGTTGAGCTAGGATGGCTCTATAAATAAGTAAGGTTTGAAAAGTTTTGTATGTGTAGTTTTTGTGGGAGCATGCAAAAGGTTACTATTGTCGCCTATGGAAAATATTTAGTGGTAAGCTCCCTTTCGCACGGATATATCGGTGGTGATGAGGTCATCTGCAGCAGCCAGCAAAGTTTAGTCAAATGTTAAATCTGGATCGGTTGTCGATTACAATCAACCCAAAAATGCTGTACAGTATATTCTTTCTCATCGTGAAATGGGGTTTCTCGATTAGGATTAGATTAGACTAAACTTGTTTTAGTGCATTAAGATATATTTACATTTCCAGTGTAAAGTCTAATATAAACCTATAGAAAACAATTACGTTCATATTATTCTGTCGTTACTGGAGTGATTATCAAAGAGAACACTTTTCAAATCACTGCAGTTATTACGAAAATGTGCATGCCAGACTGACGTTTTTCTATTTCTTTTAATTAAGTAATTTGGCACGTTTGTAACATTTAACATTTCACCTTTTAACGAATATCTGAAAGATTTATAATTATATATCCGAATCTCTAGATACAGGTCGTTGTTTGTTCCAGAGCCGAACAGAAGATGGTACACGAGATCTAGAAACGATTGCAGTACGAGTGTTCGGAATGAAATGTTAAAAGAAGTGTTAATAAAAATCAAAAATGAGTTCCTTAAAGAGCAATGAAAACATGCATAAGAAAGAAGATGGGTCATACTACGTAGTTTCGGCTAATAAAACCTCATCAGTGACCCTGTAATGATCCGGCAAAGAAAGCCAGAGGAAACATACTGCAATTTTGCGAATTTCGAATAGGCAGTCGATTCAAAGACTGATATAAATCAAAATGGGGTCCAAATAATTAAAAACCTGTCTAGAATATGAGTCTAAACCAATAATTTATTTCTGATTTCTCAGAATATTCACGCTGATCTCAAAGGACCAAAAGTAAAATATAAACTGCACTATGGTTGATGTACGGGGAGACGTTTTACGGCCGCCACACGGCACAACACCAGCTGCAGTGAAGGCAAATAAAAATCAAAAAATGAGTTCCTTAAAGAGCAATGAAAACATTCATAAGAAAGAAGATGGGTCATACTACGTAGTTTCGGCTAATAAAACCTCATCAGTGACCCTGTAACTCTGTTTCGAAGAGGATAATTTGATCGTATTGCCCAACAGTTGGTGGCATAATACAGTCAACCCTCTTAATACCGACATTCGTTATAATGGCAAAACTCGTTATTACGGCAATTTCAATGGACTGATTACATTGCCAAAGGCTTAGCCTGGGTTCCGAGCCACGTGGGCTTTTCTCGGGTTGGAAATTCACAAATTGAATCCAAAGTCATTAAATGGTCTTGTAATCAATGAAACACATGTCATAGATATTTGTTAGATTCGCCTCACCGACGGAACCACAGCAAAATCACAGACTTGGAACAGTCAGTAAAAAACTTGGGGGTGGGGGTGCGGTGTAAGTATACTTTATGATACCCAACCCTCAAATCTGAATCTTCTTGTCGCCCCTATGCACCTCGTCAAGTTTCAGGTCGACTGGACCTGTGGCTCTCGAGGAGACGTCGTTTGAAGAATTTCAAGATGGCTGCCATGGAAGCCATCATGGATATCGAACAGAACGAATTTGAACGAATCGAATCTGAATCTCATGTCGCCCTGATGGCTCCAATCAAGTTTTAGCTTAATGCAACCTTTGGTTCAGGAGGAGATGTTATTTGAAGCCTTCTTGAATATCGGAACGGAACGACTTTAGCCAATCTAAATCACTATGTAGTCCAAATGGCTCCATTTCAGCTTGATCTGACCTTTGGTTCGGGAAGTGATGCCGCTAGCAGCCATCTTGGAAATCGGAACAGAACGAGTTAAAAAATCTGAATCTCCATGTCAACCAGGTGCCTCCCATCAAGTTTCGGCTTAATCTGACGTTTTATTTAGAAGGAGATGTCGTTTGAAGAATTTCAAGATGGTTGCCATGGCGGTCATCTTGGATATCGGAATGGATCGATTTTAGCAATTCTGAATCACCAGGTTGCCCCCAATGCCTCCCACCAACTATCAGCTTAATCTAAACTGTTGTTCTCGAGAAGATGTCGAAAATGCGAGAAGTAACGACGGACAGGCGGACGACGGACAATAGGCCACGTCATAAGCCGACCTGGAGCTAGCGGAGCTGAAATTGTTTTTATGTACAAGACTGTTGATAATCTTATGCCGAATTATATAACTGATACAGAGGACACGCGTTATAACGGCAATATTTGTTCTATATAATTGTGTCGTTATAATGAATTTATCGTTATAAAGAATCACAGTTAGGAGTATGATAGGTCAAACAGCATCTCCTCCCAAACCAAAAATCAGATTGAGCTGAAACTTAAGGGGAGGCATCGGGACGACAAGGAAATTCAAAATTTCTAAAATATCCAAGATGGTCACCGATGAAAGTGTGACCGATGAGAGCCATGAGGGCGACATGGTGATTCAAAATTACTAAATTCATTCTATTCCATTTCGATATCCAATATGGCTGCTATGGCGGGCAAGGATTGCTTCAAACCGATTGTTCTATAAATCGTTCGTAGCAACCAGAATAAACCTTAAATATTGTTATGATAAACACGTAGTCATATGATATACACGGATGCACTCACAGAATGTCATAGAACGAGGCTTTGTAACAACATCAAAAGCACAGATTACCATCAGGATAATTTATGGTGTCATTTCGGCTTCTGAATTTATCTTTCTTTCCTTTAATCTATCATGTAAAGGTCTACAGGCGTGTGTGCCGGAAAATGTCTTGAATGCGTGACCTCCTTTGCATCTGAATATTCACTTTTGCCTTTTTGAAGCCGTAACTCTTCTCTCCCACTACATCTCCGGACAGAAAAGGACTTCTCCTCTCCACGCAATCTGATAAACAGGTGTCTTGGTTGACCGCTGAAAAACAGTTTACGTCAGGATATGGCTTATGTTGGTTGCGCATCGTGAGCGAAACTTATGTGATTTATATAATGGGTGGCAAACAATGACACAGATTAGCCTGTGCAGGCTGATCTGAGCCTTCACAGTAAAGCTAAAGTGTGTCATTGTCTGCTAACCTTTAGAGCAAACAGACATAGTTCTACACTAATCAGTGGACCCAAGACAACTCTTACCGTTGTGTGGCATATTCGAGTGTTGTTGTTTAATATAAACAAGAAACCGATTAATGCTAATTTACGAGCTACTCATTTCGTTGGCACGGAACTCAAAGAGATACAAATTACTTCTACTCTAATGGTCTGACTTTTGACTGGCAGACAAATGCATGCTTTTCATGTCGTTGTCGCCCTACTTTGTTTATTATTGTAGCGAAGGTGTATATTTGGTGCAAACAGACAATTAAGGTGGACGGATGCATATGCCATATCTCTGCCACTGAACAAGGCAGATACGTTTTGTAACTGTTTATTTGCTCTCTTGTTCAACGAACCTCTCAGAACATAAGGTAAACAAGTCAGTGTAATGAATACCCCGTAAACCCCACTTTATATAGAGAAAAATAGCGTTTACAGGGTTGTATATTATTTTCTTTATTTCTGTTCCAAAACGTATATGGGAACTCGTTAGAACCGCCTCAAGCTTTGTTTGATGTAAAATTAATTTAATAAATTGATAACTAGATCTCAACTTGAATTATCTCGGCTTAGGTCCAATCGATTTTCATAAACAAAAAACCCTTGAGTACATTCGAAATTTCGCAAGCGCTTTTTATGCAAGTTGGATTACTCGATTTTTTATCACGATATAAAATAAGTCAAGTGACACATATTCACTACAAATAAAATTATTGATATCTGAACGACACCTGTATGGATTGCATTTTCAGACATCCATTAAGTACTTTTTTTCTGAAGGGTCACACATGTATAACTTTTAACAAACCCCGTTTTCTTTATTATAATTATACAGCGGAGTACCCCAATTTTCCCTGTTTACAGTGGGATTCAGGGTCCACAGGGATATTCATGACACAGGCTTTTAAGTGCTGTGAAGGGCAATGGCAATATTGTGCATGCCATTTCTAGTGCGTATCAATAAAGAATACTTAACAGCGCTGAAATTGTCATCTTTTGGCGCGGATGATAACAGACAAACCACTTGAGGAGGAATTGTCACTTTTGTTATTGAAAATATTGAACACAGGCGGTTGACAAGATACAGAATGTGACAAAATTAATTATAAACTGCCTGCAAACTTTCTCTTTGGGATTAATACAGAGGATATGCAAATGATTTAGTTGAATGGAAGATTCTCTCGATGTATTTTAGCTCACCAGAGCCGAAGGCTCCGGGATAGCTTATAGGATAGGCAGTTGTCCGTCGTCGTCGTCCGTTGTCGTCGTCACCCTTCCGTCAACACTTTCAAACGACATCATCTCTAAAGCCATTGGGCCGATTGGGCCCAAATTTCATGTGTAGCATCCTTGGACTGGGGGATTGAAAGTTTATGTTTTTATGAAATTTGGCTCTTTAGTTTGGTTGCAATGGAAACTTAGAATTTCCATAGACTTATAATGGGAAAATTTGCAAAAAGTATTAACTGTCAAGCCTTTGCAGATATTTATTTACAAAACTTTCATAGAAGTTTTCCTTAAGCAATCTACTGTCTGCCATATGATTTAATGCCCTCTGCTCATTTTTATTGGTTGCCATGGAAAACAAAATGCAAAAATTAGAGAAAAAAGTACTTATAAAATCATCTCCTTAGAAACCATATGCTCTATAAGTTCTGACTTTATGAAACTAATCACCATATTTGCCTCAACAGTTTTTGTGTTTTTTTTTTATAAAATTCGGCGCTTTATTTTGGTTGCTATGGCAATTCAGCTTTTCCATTGGCTTATTATGGGGTCAATTGAAAAAACGGCATAAACTGTCAAACCTTTGCAGATATTTGCCAACCGTTGATGTAGCAAGAATTGTTTTTCTGTAACCACTATTGGTAACT
This sequence comes from Lucinisca nassula, assembly GCA_963580285.1. NCBI lineage: Eukaryota > Metazoa > Mollusca > Bivalvia > Lucinida > Lucinidae > Lucinisca > Lucinisca nassula. The sequence goes on from OY757017.1 coordinate 32,378,806, forward strand.
CGTCGATCTGTCAAAACTCTTTGCCACAAAACCATTGTCATTCAACTGTTTCTTTCTCGTATAAATTTGGATGGAAAATATACATGCTTTAATCTTATTTCCGTACGTTTTTGTAAGATGGTTGGGAGTTTTATAACGCTTTTTAGGCAACAGAATGTGCGATAAAATGTCAGAAGAGGCTGGTTCTATATCATTTAATACTTCAAAAACACAAAATGACAAGGGTCAGTTAATTTTGTGGGGAAGAAAGGAGTTTAATTACACGATAAATATTCGAAATTCCCATTGACACTATACGGCAACAGTCATGTTTTGCCAACAGGATAAAAGAGGTACTCTACAGGGAGGTAATCGGTGCATGCGCAGTGAATTGTAAACAAAGTCACGTGTCAAAACATTACTCGATTTTTCGTAAATGAATATATATCGAGATGATCAATATTATGAAACCTGCAGTTCTACAAAGTTGGAATTGGTTAATGAATCAGACAGATATAAGATCAGAAGGAAAAAAAAAACATGACAGCGTTAAATTTAATATTTTATAAACCCTTAAAATTAGAAATGTATTTCAAACTGCATGTGTTTCAAAACGTATGCATCAGCGTTCCTATTTCTTTCATATCCCACATCATTCAAGATACCGCCCATTATAACATGTTATAAAACATTATATACTTTTCTTGTTATCTTTAATGTTCGTGGCTTTATAAAGTTTCGTCGCTTTTATAACTGTGGTATTTGGCCAGAATTCAGACGATTTTGTACATTCTGACTCCGCTTGACGGACCTTCATGATGTCCTTGGTTTCTTTCTCCAAAGGAAGTGACATTCTTCGTGACGTAGGTTTTCAGTTATAAATCGAATATTATCCCGTGTCTCCAACGGGCTCTGTGGGCCGAAATGAATAAAGTAGGATTCCAAGCTACGTTCGAAAGACAAAGTAAACGTAACAAATACACCGAAAATGCCATCTGTTGTTGTTGTCTCTTTTGTGTCCCTCACCGTTTATCCATTACGATAACACGCCCGTATGGCAAAGTGCAATTTTTCACATCTCCAAAATGGCTACTTTTCTGATGAAAATCTGTGGTATTTTTCTTATAAATACTACAAACATAGGTTGTTGGTGCTCGTTAGAACCGCCTCATTGAGGCGGTTCTAACGAGTACCCACAACCTATGTCTTGGAGTAAAAATAAGAAAAAAAATGTTTACCCCCTTAAACCCCAGTTTTCTCTATATAAAGTGGGGTTTAGGGGGGTGTTCATTTCACGGATCTGTTCTCGTGATGTCGGAGTACGGTCTGTGAGATATATAGCAGCACATGTGTAGATAAAGAGAACAGCAAATAGAAGCAAAACAAAAAGAAACTACGAACATAATCAACAAAACGCTGCTTGACTGTCTGAAACAAATATTTTCTACACTAAGGCTCTGTCATTGTCACAATGTTATGTGATTCGTGCAGTCGGTAGATCTCAAATCAGAAGTCGCAAATGAAATTTGCTGGTTGGGGGATCTATATCTTTCTTGTTACTCTCTCGCGTCATTAACTTTGTAAACCTGAAAGTACAAATAAACTTAGAAACTGGAAACAGGGTTATTTTACACGGGTATAGTAGTTACAGATAAGGTTGACAGGGCGGTGCTATCGTTTGCACCTGCCTTTGGAATTTGCTATTGACAAAAGTGTAAAATGAACGAGTCACCAGATTGTATGTGAATTCACTTTTACACGAACTGTATATGGCCAATTGACCAGCTTGCTAAAAATCATGCGAAATGCACCCTACAAAACTTTCTCGTCGACTTTGCTGATATGACATCACACCTTAACCCTTGTCCTGCTGAGCCCGGATATGCCTTTTCTTTGAAACAATGTAGATCCAGATCAGATGGCTTCTGAAGAAGCCATCTGATCAGGATCTTCATTGTTTGCCATCCCGTTTATGCATTTGTTGCAATATTTTGCATCAAGTAATCTGATTGGCTGATAATCAGTAGTGGGTGTGGCATATTTAAATATTCAGCAGATCAATGGTTAACATTCCCGCCCTATCAATCTTATCTGCGACTACTGTAAACTATCCTCTGGCGGTGATACGTACATGTAGCTGCCGCTAATTTAGCTTGAACTCTAGTCATACGGATAAGTCCAGCTCTGCGCGTTCTTTAGATTTACGCATCACTTTTTCTGCTGCTTATAAAGAAACAAAAGAAAATCCCAACGCTTCTTATTTTAACACTGTAGAACTATACTTCCATTAAATCAGCTATCAGAATAAGCAGGGATCTGTTCATCCTCTCATCCAAACCAACCACATCCTGTGGTTGTAATCCGTTCCAATGCCGATTAATATTCCGAATTTAGTCGTGATGTAGCGTAGTAAACCTTAACAGACCTTGAGAAACCTTGCTAATCCTTACCTGCCCGAAATGCAGCGAAATGAGGTCGTACCACACCGTGACAAATTCGTAACCGAAACCGTATTGTATCCTTAGCTTATACGTAGTGTAACCGTAGTAGTAGGAGAAATCCTGGTCTACGGATAAGTTAGGATTAATACTATTTAATACGGACAAGTGCGTTCTATTACGATTTAAGGATGCACTACGGTTGTTTTATGCGTAATCAAATTTTGAACATGTTCAAAAATTATCACGGATATACACGGATATACAAGTGCTGCTACGGATGGCTACGGATCCAATACGGAAAGCTACGAACCAATACGGGTTTCTACGAATGATGCCGGATCGTATTCATGGCTAATCCGTTGACAAATCCGTGACTGTGTGACCTTGGCTTAGCCCCTCTTAAAGATTTAATCTGACCAGACTGTTACTTGGTTGACACAAAGACTATGGTGTATGACATTACCGCTACAATTCCCCGAATCTGGTCTGTCAAAAACACATTGTTTCCCACTTACTCGTCCATTTTCTTCTGATTAGACTAAAACTTGTTGGATAGTAAGCATGTGATGTGCTGCAGTGCATATTCGTTCGCAGTTAAAACTCGATACACTTTACATGGAGGCGGTTCAAACGAGTAATAACAGTTTAGTTTAGTAGGAGATATGTGTCCTTGTAAGCTACAGTGGGGTTAAAGGGGTATATACATGCATAACATTACGAAAACACACCTATATAAATTTGATCACCCCCCCCCCCCCTTGAACCCCACTTTTATACCTCGATGAGGCGGTTCTAACAAGTACCAACAATCTATATTTTGAGCAGAAATAAGAAAAATATTACAAATTTTCATCCACAAATATTCGTGTTTTTTTTTTTTTTTTTTTCGGCCGTAAAGTTTACAATGCATTTGTATAGGCGTGATAACAAGGGCTTGTTAACGTGATGGATTCCAAATAGCTTGAACTTTGGTAAAATTACACGTCAATCGTAAGTTGCTTAATCTCTGAGCTCTACCCCTAATTTAATAATCCACAAATTGCTACTGTTGTTTATGAGTATAGTGAATGAATAAGGTGGGCTTTCAGATTTAATCAGCTGAGTATCGGTTGCGCGCAATGTTTTCTAGAGGAAATTTTATCCACGCGACAGGTACCTAATACAGCTGAATAATGACTTCATTTTGTGAATAAGGAATGTAGTTTTTTTATACATAATTGACGTATGCTTCTGTTTTTTGTTGATTTTTTTTTTCTAGACGCGAATCTTAAAACAATAGATTCTAATCTGAAGTGAATAATCAGAGGGATTTAATGATTCCATCATTGCATTGAATTTCACAGTAAGTAACGATTTTTATCTATGATTTCATTTTTTAATCATTTTGTGAAATGCTCATAGACTTAATATCGATAAAAATGAACGCACTCGAAGGAATAAATAGTGTAAACACGTTTAATATTGTGAATTTTTCAGCTGATCGCGTTAAAAAGTCCGTGTCTTCAACCACCGCCCCCCCCCCTCTAAACTCCACTCTATATAGAGCAAACTGGGGTGTACGGGGTATACAATATTTTTTATATATTTCTGCTCCTAGACATAGGTTGTGGGTACTCGTTAGAACCGCCTCAATGAGGCGGTTCTAACGAGCAACCACGACCTATGTTTGTTGTATAAAGAGAAAAATATCACGAATTTTCACCAGAAAAGTAGCCATTTTGGAGATGTGAAAAAATGCACTATGTCGCACGGATGTGTTACCGTAAGGTGAAACGGTTTAATTGTTCTAGAGTGGACGACAACCTATATTTCCGAAGAAAAATAGGCGTGGCCTCTCATTTGAATCGTCTGTCAAGCAGACGGCACATGTCGAGCCTTATTTTCTCTGAAAAATACTATGTACAGGATATTCTGAAAATGTCGTCTGCCGCTATTGATTCGCGCTTGACGGGCTAGCCGCATCATTGAAACATGCCTATATGATTCTGACCCCCTCGAACCCCACTTTTATACGGAAAAACTGGGGTTTGCAGGGGTAAACATTATTTTTGTTATTTCTGCTCTAAAACATAGGTTGTGGGCACTCGTCGCCTCATCCTTCTCTAAAATATAGGTTTTGGGCACTCGTTAGAACCGCCTCGATGAGGCGGTTCTAACGAGTACTCACAATCTATATTTTGAGCAGAAATAACAAAAATATCGCAATTTTTCTTCTTAAAATTTAGTTTTTCGGCGGTAAAATTTTCACTGTATTTGTATAGGCGTATTTTCGTAATAAATTGTATGTATACTAACGAGGTTCGGCTTTACAACTGTGCAATAATTTTAACCCATTTCAGTTTCATGTTGCAAGAAGCATTTAGATTTGAATCCCTTTCTACAAGAAGATATGTCAGAATAAAACATTTAACTGTGTCCTCAAGGAGCGTGATAGCTTATTGGTAAGTGCACTTACCTCTAATGCTAGAGGTCCCGGGTTCGATCCCCGGCAGCGGAGATAGAACTTCCGTGTCCAAACACGCTCCATTGGCATCATTTGCAGGGATGAATAGCAGTTTAAACATATTTTATTGCATCCTCCAAACAAGCAATAGGGTCGGGCCACAAGTTCTACCAACATTAGTTACATGAATATCATAAAGTGCACCGTCCTTCGGATCGGGACGTTAACTGGAGTCCCCTGTGCAGGGAGAACAATCCCCTGTGCAGGTTAAAGAACCCTACCATAATAACATGATTATTGTGTAGGCTTTCATCCTGCAAAACTGGAATGTATGTAATATACACCTGCGAGTTATGGCTAAATGTGACCGATCGCAGTATCAGTAGAAAGAAAGAAATGGATGGCCGGGTGGTCTGGTGGGTCGGTGGATGGCTTGGTCTGTGTGTGAGTGGATAGTCTGATGGGTGGGCTTTCGAGTTTTGTGTCGATACTTAATTTTGTGTTCCGTGAGTAATCAAAGCGCTAACTGCCCAGTTGATCGATTGTCTACGAATGAATACTGGAAAGTTAGCTGAACGGGTGATTTAACATTTTAACTTGTTTTGTTTGATTTGAGGTTTAACGTCCCCGTCAACACTGTAAAGGTCATTTTTGAGACGCTGCTTCCAATTTTGTGGGACTTTTACCCGACATTGAGATGAAATGACATCTCAAGCCCTGTCGCCCAATGAAACCAATAGGGTTTATTAGCATGGACGGTCCGCCTAGCACCGCGGTTCCTGGACATGCTTAGATTCAGCTCTGCGTGGAAGCATCATGCAGCCCATATATTTCTTCAAGCCCCTATGGGCGGGGGCCGTAACATTTTAACTTCTGTACTTGAGCGAACAGTGAAGACCCTGATTCGGCGCCTCAGTTTGTGGCGCCTGATCTGAGTCTACATTGTTTGCCAATCTCCAAGTACACAAGTCGAGTCGGGATTACATTTTTACACAACGCTCTGAGGTCACAAGGGCTATAAATAACCGGTACTTGGATCTTGTACATGGTCAGCGATAGTCACGTTGACAATAGTTGGCGAGAAGTATCTGTAGTTGGTAACTTTGAGTCAATTCATACTGGTTGACGGGTTATAGCCATTTTACGCAACATCGCTATTGCCAGTTAAATGGTAATTGGCGTGCAGAGATCACTTGTCTCTTCCAGTTCTACATGTATGCGAATGGATTAAAGGCTCTCTGTATTCTCTGTATCCGCTATCATTTGCTACTCGCTAAAATCATAGTATTATTAAAATATAGTGAAATTCCGCTATTAAGACCACCTAAAATTCTGACCAATTCTCCTTAAAAAAGCAAATTAAAAGGTTTCAGTCATTATTTCTGTGTTTTCTGCACTTAGTGTCATGTAGAAAAACACATCCTTTGGGACTGTTCAAAAGTGGTCTTAAAGACCACTTTTGAACAGTCTCAAAGGTGGTCTTATATTAGGAATTTTACTGTACATCTAATGAATGCATGGAATATTCAAGGCTGTAAGAACAGTAATTTTGTAATGAAATTAATAAAAGGCAGTAACTGGCAATTGAACTTTCCATTTATTAAATATAAATGTACATGACTCGCTCAAGCAAGTTTTACATAATTTTATTCAAAATAACGATTGTACGGTATGCCCAGAACATATCAATAAGTAAGGATAAAATTATTACAACTTTCGAACCGGTTGCCTATTCCGAACAAAATATACATTGAAATGATCAAATCAAACTTAAATAAGATTATTACCTTTTTCTGAAAATTTTGTTCAACGAAATATACATATAGGGTAGAAGGGAGTTTTGTTATTTCCCCTGTTTCTGCACTTCCATTCGTTTTTCTCTTTCTCATCTGTCGGTCCCGAAAGCTTAGTTGGTAGAGTGTCCGCTTCGGGGAACGGGAGGTCACGGGTTCGATCCCGGGCCGCGACATACCAAAGTCGTTAAAAATGGTACTAGCTGCTCCTCGCTTGGCACTCAGATTTACCGGCTAGAGCTAGGACTGATCGACCCAGTGTCAGGATAATGTGACTGGGTGTGGTATCATGTAATGTGTCTGGGACATGATACTTCAGTGAGGCAGCACTATACAAGTGAGCATTGAGTTCCCTGTCGCAACCAGACACCGTCGTGATATGACTGAAACATTGTTGAAAGCGACGTTAAACCCGAATTCACACACACACTTTCACTTCTTCTACTCTTTTCTCTTTCAATCTCTTTTCTCCCTTTCTCTGGGAGACGACACAAAATGACCCATAAGGGTTGACGTGTCGTTAAACTCGAAACAAACAATCAATCAATCAACCAATCAATCACAAGTCTTTACCGCGGTTATGCTTTACTTCATAAGAGACAATACGTCTATATGATATAGAGGATCTTACTTGAGTGAGCACGAATGCAAGATTCCATTTTTCATATGGCATTTAAACCCCATTTTATTCACTATTGTTTACAAAAATGTCAATATTCGGCCATTAGTAAGCGCGACGTCGTTAAGGACGCCGTACATGTAACGTTACGGGAGGTATCTAGCTGATTTGCATATTTAATCCACTTGTGGATTATCGAAAATATTGCATGGCGTTATTACACTCTCAGACGCGACGTCATATGATAAAATATCATTGTGCTCTTTCAATGCCGTAAAAGTATAACTTTTTTTTTATTTTATTTTCATTTTTTTTTTACTTACCCTTCTAGCATGGATGCTCGTTACATGTGCATATAGAAACAACTCATTGAGGTGATGGTTCTAAGGAATACCCACATTTTTTGTGCAATTAAATAAGAAAATCAAATACAGTCGAACTTCAATGGTTCGAACACCTTTGGGACCTCGAAAATCTGTTCGAGTGAGGGGTAGTTCGAGCCACTGAGGGAGGTTGCCAGGAGGTATACGATATACTTTTGGATATCTTTTCTGTGTTTTAAAATGAAAATGTATGCTGTGTGTACTCATTAGAATCGCCTCATCGAGACGATTCTAATGAGTACACACAGCATACATTTGCAAGATAAAAGACTAAAATCTTCTAAATTATCCCCCAGTATTTCTTAAGTCGAGGATTTCCCTAGGGACTCAAGGACGGGTTCGACTTACCCATGGTAAATGAGCCATCGGTGTTCGAGCCATCGAAGTTCTACTGTAATCTGTATCATTGTAAACTCCACTTTTTTCTATATAAATCGGGATATAGAGGGGTAATCATTGCCAAACCTTGTTACCGTGCTAGTAATAATAACAGTTCGTCTGACATTACTGACAATGACCAATCTAAATCATATTTGAGAAATGTTTCTATTTGTGTGTTCTAAGATGGCTGATGAGACGGATTCTAGCTCTGAACTGCATGTTACAAATAAAGCAACAGAGGCTAGAGAAAGACAGCACTGTTGGTGGTGCCTTAGCTCTGGCTTTGCGCTGCGCACGTTTCTGCTCAGCTTCACTAATTCATTTTGCCTCATATTCATTGGCACCCCTTTTGATGAGACCTCGCCACTTTGCTCTGCCTGTGCAATTTGTTCCCACGACTCTGTTGGAATGTTGAAGTCCCTGAGGCAGGCACTCTACTTTTTTCTATATAAAGCGGGATGCGGCGGTTCTTCTGTCGCGGTTTATTTTTGTTACGGTCTGTCTTTGAGTGGTTGTATCGCTTATATTATTTTGTTTTGGATAGCCAATTGGCCATTTTGTGGGAAAGTAACTGTCCTTTTGGCTTTCCGCTATTGATGTTTCCATTAGGGTCTGTTGTTTCATGTTTGTGTTTCTTTCCCTTTGGTGTCTCTGATGGGAGCTGTGGGTTAATTGTATCGATTCCTGATCATTGCCTTCACTTCTTCTTTGAGAGTGGAGCGTTTGCACTTCTTCTTTGAGAGTGGAGCGTTTGCCCATTTCTAGTTCTTCCCATAGAGAATTTTCTTTGGCAAACGTTCTTCAGGTATTCTGGTAACCGTGCTGATGGAACAAAAACAACGGTCTCAAAGCTTAAGAAAATGCGAAAATGTTCTAACTAAATATTTAATTTTCAATTAATACTGCGCCATCTACCATATGAACCAGATTTTTCCAGTTACGCAAAAGTTCGTTTTCTCTTTAGAATGCAATTTGTTTCATTGAGTTTTCAGGTAATGACGCCATTTTGATGCGTTTTGCAGAGATATTGAATATTTCAGACAGATTTCTGAACATTTTTTATTGCATTTTAGTTGCTCATTACTAACTTTTAGAGCGTTAAATAGGCATAACGAGCGATTTGATTGATTACCCCATGCATGCCTAGCGTCCAAAAGAATGGACATTGACAAACAGCGTAGCCCTTGATCAGACGCAGCAGAATGCGGCGTCTGATCAGGGGCTACACTGTTTGCTAATATATGAATTAAAAAGCCACTAAACCACACCACCTTAAAATTGGAAACGGAACAGTCTCTTGTTAGAAGTTTTTTTTTTTTTTTTGTCAAATATGGGCTAAATGAATGATTTAGGAAGGTGAACAGTACAAGCATGCGCAGTCGTATTTCAATTTTTACTTTCTCTAACAGTTATAACCTGGAATAAGCATTTTACCTTCTTTTCAAATTTCATGCAAATGACTTTAATGATCTACCGTATATACCTGCACTTCGGTATGTTTCCACAACATATTTTCATCAAATTTTGCATATACACACGTATCTGTGCTGTTTGGGATTGTTACTGATTAAAAAAATCATTTGACCCATCGATTTCACGGATTTGATATTTTTTATAGACACTTGAATCTGGAATGTGCGTTTAGGGCAAATCCAGACTTATGGCCAATGTCAATTCTCTAAAAATGTTTTTTACCTGTGTTTCCTTCAGGTTTTTATATGTATTTTTACAGACAACTGAAGGAAGCATATTTTGGACGTTCTGGTTCTTTGGTTATCTGCCCTTGAAATACATGTATATGAAAAAAATGTTGTTTTTATTTACCTGCCACTGCTCTGCTATATGGAATATAAGTAAGTAAGTAAGTAGACTTTATTTTTAGAGGGTTACTCAGTTGGCATAGCCAATCTTACCTGAGGCCCTCGTAAATCATATATAGTGATTACTTACATAACAATTATATTAAACATATAAGCAAATAAAAGAATTAAACAATCATTGATTTTAACATGAAATGGATGGAAAGTATAGCTTAGCATGTTTAAGATGTCATTTTTATGTAATTTCAGAGGAAAAATGCTTAACACTTCTTTCTCCAAGCATTGGTTTTCATCTCGTTCACCAGTTCGAGTCATCACTGTAATACTCCGTGAGACGAAGAACCCTCTAAACCCTACTTTATAAAGAGAAAAGTGGGGTTTACGGGGTATACATTATCTGCCTTACTTTTGCTCAAAACATAGATTATGGGTACTCGTTAGAACCACATCATTGAGGCGGTTCTAACGAGCACCCACAAACTATGTTGAAAGCAGAAATCTTTTTAGTATAGGAATTCTACTGTATACAGTACCAGAATACTGAATTAATTGGAATGAAAGCAAAATGCTTATAAATTGCCGTTCCTTAAAAACGATTAATGGTTCTGTTTCCAAGGTTATCCTAACCGTTTTAGATGTCAAAATAAATCATAATTATAAAAGTGCAGCTCTTATTTCCTCTTTGCAGTCTCGGATGCCAGAAGACTTATGCATTGGTTTATGTGCTGCCAGTAGCTGTCGAGTCATGAGTCTGCATTATGTAGCTAAATAATTGGTACCATATTTTGTCCCGACGGATCGGGTGCATTGCAGCCGATTAGATTTCTTTTGAGGTCATTGGGTCCATTCTCGTGTCTGTGAACATAGTTTTCTGTCCATGCATACATGTACATGTACCTATGTACCAGAGGGCGTAATGCTGTAAACTTAACTTCCATCATACTGAATGTTTTAATATGCTATCCCTCCTCCCCGATTTTTACACATTTGTGTTGTATGATTTCATTTTTTACAATGATAGCACCAGCAAAATGGAAAACAGTATTAATCCTGTTCAGCTGGCTTCTTGGAAGCAAGTAAATCTGGATCTGTAATCTTCTCTAAAATGGATATACAGTCGAACGTCAATGGTTCGAACACCTTTGGGATCTCGAAAATCTGTTCGAGACAGGGGTAGTTCGAGCCACTGAGGTTACTGTCAGGAGGCATAACGAGATACTTTAAGACTTCTTTTCGGTGTTCTATAATGAAAATGTATGCTGTGTATACTGATTAGAATCGCCTCATCGAGGCGATTCTAATGAGTACACACAGCATACATTTGCAAGATAAAAGACTACAATCTCCATAATTATCCCCGACTATTTCTTATGTAGAGGATTTCGCAAGGGGCTGAAGAACGGTGTTCGACACATCCATGGTAAACGAGCCATCGGTGTTCGAGCCATCGAAGTTCTACTGTATTTGGGTTCAGCATGGTAAGGGTTGTGCACTGCTTAAAAAATAGTCACCAACTATTGATGACAAAGACTAATTTTCAGGTGAACTACGGTGGCAATTGCTATACATGTATGTAGTATCTTTGAACATGAAGCTCTGAGAGTGCTCATTAGAAAAATCTCATTGAGCAAAATAATGAAAATAATGTGTACTCCTGTAAACTCCCGTTTTCTCTACAGTGAGACTTTCATAACTGGAACACGGATGGTCGTTTACCATGCTTAATTCGAACTTGTTCTTGAGCCCCTAAAGAATTATTCCCATAGTTCCAAGTATCAATAGCTTAAGGAGGTGCGGCCCCCGCCCATAGGAGCTTGAAGAAATATATGGGCTGCATGATACTTCCACGCAGAGCTGAATCCGGCCCGCACACTAGTACTGGTAAACTGCTTAGAGGATCTAAGCCTGTCCAGGAACCGCGGTGCGAGGCGGACCGCCCATGCTAATAAACCCTATTGGTTTCATTGGGCGACAGGGCTTGACATGTCGTTTCATCTCAATGTCGGGTAAAAGTCCAACAAAATTGGAAGCAACGTCTCCAAAATGACATTTACAGTGTTGACGGGGACGTTAAACCTCAAATCAAACAAAATCAACAGAAATCTTAAGGAGATTATGAAGATTTCTCTGATTTTATCGTTGAATGGTATGTTGCGTGTACCCATTAGAATCGCCTTGTCGAGGCGATTCTAATGGGTACACGCAATACACCTTTTTTATACAAGAAAGAAAAGATGTCCTATAGTCATTCCCATTATGGGTCATGACCTGGCACTATGATTAACCCTTAGTAATTCGAACTACCCCTATTTCGAACAAATTTTCAAGGTCTCAAAGGTGTTCGAGTTATTGAAGTTTGACTGTATTTAAAATGGGGTTTGCACGCGCGTTGATTACGTGATGTGCGATGACGTTCATAACATAAACTTTTTAACATGGTAGTTATGTTATCATCAGTCGAAAACCATGCTTCTAAGCGGGCCAATCTTAATGATGTTCTGCGGTTTCTTAACCGTTTAACGTATACATATTAATCATAATTACAAGGGAAACTTAAATTACAAAAGTGCACGTTCACTTTTATTCCGTCACAGAAGAGAACAGAACAGCTGCGAAGTTCCACATACTTTTGTTAACTTGAGAGCTCGTTAGAAATTAGAAGTGAAGGCAATGATCAGGAATCGATACAATCAACCCACGGCTCCCATCAGAGACACCAAAGGGAAAGAAGCACAAACATGAAAAAACTAGACCCTAATGGAAACATCAATAGTGGAATTTCCCATCCCACAAAACGGTCAATTGGCTATCCAAAACAAAATAATATAAGCGGCACACACACACACACACACCAAGACAAACCATAACACAAATAAACCGCGACAGAAGAACCGCCTTGGAACGGTCAGCGAAACGAATTCCACTGGGGAGTCGGGCTTAAATCCTGATCAGCTGGCTTCTGCGAAGGCAGCAAATCTGAATCAATACAATTATTTGTTTATTTATTTTGCATTACCTGTGCCTGTTGCATCGTACTCACCTCTTGTGGTGAAGAAGGGAGCTGGGGCCAGTTGTTCAAAACTAACAACGACGTTAGTTAACGTATCGTTAAACTTTTGATCATTTATTATGGCAAATATGCTAATATTTCTGCTGAAAAAATGTGAGCAGCTTTTGCATCTGCAAAAGCTGCTCACATTTTTTCAGCAAAAATACCAAAATTTTACATATTAGACTTGCAAGAACAGTTAACAATATTACCACTAACGAGCTCGTTAAGCTAACGATGCTTTGAACAACTGGCCCCTGGTTGCTATGCTGTTTGTGGTTCATTTGTTTTCTGTTTTGTTTTCTCCATTGTTAGTTATCTTCCTCTTGGTGTCATTGGTAGATGTACTCTTTGGTGGCTTTGTTTGTTTGTTTGATTTAAGAAATAGATCAGCTGTAGCTGTGATTTGTTGAGTAATAAATTACAGTTTGGAGGTCAGTTGTAAGTAGTCAAATCACGAGCGCGTAGCGCGCGTGATTTGTCTACTTACAACTCACCGACAAACTGTGATTTATTACTCAACAAATCACAAACAAGAGCTGATCTGTTTCGATTCTAACAGGCTGAAAATCGGCAATAATGCTGTTGTTTCCTTCAAAATCTCACAACTTTTCGCCATTGTTAGAAGAAATCCCGCTAAAATTATCGACTGAAACACATGCATTTACATCATTTTCTAACGTTTTCGATGCAAGAATATGACGTTTCACCGTCCAACGTCAAGAAAATCGACTAGTGACGTCATCAATTGGCAGTTTTTAATGACGTCACTCGCCACGCTCTTCCTTGTCGTGATTTGTTGTAGAATAAAACACAGTTATTTTCCATTGCCTATATAGGCGTGCTGTGTTAGAATTGTTTGTTTGATTTGAGGTTTAACGTCCCCGTCAACACTTTATAGGCCATTTTGGAGACGTTGCTTCCAATTTTGTGGGATTTTTACCCCAAAATTGAGATGAAATGACATATCAAGCCCTGTCGTCGAATGAAACCAATAAGGTTTATAAGCATAAACGGTCCGACTCGCACCGCTTTGCTTGTGCAGGCTTGTTAACCAGTACTTGTGTGCGGTCGGTTTCAGCTCTGCATCTATTTCTTCATTACCCGTTGGGCGGCGGCCGTTGGTTCACTGTTAGGTGTAATCTTTGGTGGCATCTTTTCTAAAAGTTTTATACAGAAACTCAGATATATCTTAATTAAAAGTGTTATAAACCGTGCATAATATGACGTGTTGAAAGTTAGCCACGAAAATAGGAGGTCACAAATTGTAAAATTGTTGATAATTTGCACGATATTCTCAGATTTTCTTCGATACCTGCAAGATTATCTGCTATACTGGTGGACTGGTGTTTGTTTATTTCTTAATTATAGGCATTCGGACTTTTTTGTCAACAAAACAAGACACAATATACCTTCCCTGTCGTTCTGCTTCGTCGGTAGACTAATGTTAGCTGTCAGAGCATACCTTTGGTGTTTCAATCAAGGCGTCAATTTAACGTTTTACTTACATAATCATTGTTTTGCTTTCCACACCGGAACGACACGCACCTGTTTCATGAAAGAAAAAAAAATCCAGATGCTTCTGTTTACCATGAAAATTTTAGGAGTAGGCGTACAGGTTTTTAAAAACGAAAACACGCCTATGTAATTTTGACCCTTTTAACCACACTTTTATACAGTAAACCTTGGGTTAACGTGGTTTACGTGGATGTATATAGATTGTAGATACTTGTTAGAATTGCCTTGTCGGTGCGGGTCTAACGAGTACCCACAATCTATGTTTTGAGCAGATATATGAGAAACAACATTTTTGTTTTGTTTTGGTGGTAAAATTTTCAATATATTTGAATAGGCGTGTTTTCGTAATGATAAAAGCTAGACTGAGTATAGTAGAGGCCTGATTGACAGAACTAATCCTTATCCTGCTGAATAAATTAAATTTGCCAAACCCATTTCTGACTACCCGCCACAAAAATTAATTAATATAATGCATTGGTTCAATTCACAAACTGCAGGACAAATAGTCAGATACTATCCGATCTGGATCTACACTGGTTGCAAAGGCAGGGGTTATCGTGTCACGAAAACATGTCTATATAATTTTGAATCCCTTGAACCCCGCTATTATATAGTAAAACTGGGGTTTACAGGGATAATCTTCATTTTTTCTTATTTCTGCTCTAAAATATAGAATGAGAGTACTGGTTAGAATCGCCTCGATGTGGCGGTTCTAACGAGTACCGCCAATCTGTAAAAAGAAAAATTTCCTTTTTTTTTATCTTAAAATGTTCGTTTTTCGGCGGTAACGTTTGCAATGTATTTGTAAAGGCGTGTTTGCGCAATGATAGATGTTAATAGGTCGCTGATGACATTAAACACTTAGAGTTACCGTCCTTGCTGGAGACACCAAGGTCCAGCAGAATCCTAATGTACTTTTAGCATTAATTTTGCGCTTGACTTAAGGAGAACTACGTTGAAACAATGATTGCCTCTTTTTTTATAACTAGAGATTAATTGTGACCACTTTTTAAATCCCTAAATCTGTTAGTCATTCAGATATGAAGAAATGAAAAGGATAACATTTGTTCTTGCACACCAGACAAGGAAATCCGTGATTTTACCCTGGGATAGAAATTTATGTTCTGACCCTGGTGTTCCGACCCCAAATCGAATATAATCGCGTGTTTGATAAATGCACTGGTTGATTACAACCTCATGCGCGGCGTCGTCTTTCGTGACGTCACTAAACATTCCTGTTGTGTCATCCCAAAATGGCGGACGTCGGTAACCGAAGTGACAGCAGCATTAAAAATTCGCAATAGAAATGGAAGGTTTTGGAAGAAAAGGAATCCTATATGGGTGTGAGGGGTGGATAGAAAAATCCGTCCCTCGGGATCACTGTCCGGCATCGCTCGGCAAGCCTCGTGATGCCGGACAGTGACCCTCGGGACGGATTTTTCCATCCACCCCTCACACCCATATAAGATTCTTATATTCCCAAATACACGTCTATGTCTGGTGTCTCCATCATGGTGGATCAAGGGAGAATAGTCTTACAAAACTGTGTGGCGGCTATGGATTGGTCCCAAACTCATTCAGATTACATGTAGATCGCGAAAATATTATATGAACCAATGCCTAAAACTAGTTTTACACCGCAATCAGGCAATCTAGTAACCTAATAAAGGGGGTCGAATAACTACACACTGTAATCGGTAGTGACCTATAATACCTTCTACCGACCTGTTATACGTCTAGTGACCGTTTATTGACCGGACCTACTTTTCAGGTCCCTGATTTGCAGTGTAAACGATAACATCCAACATTTTATACACGGGAAAACAACGGAACTTCAAGTTATAATCTTTGCAATATTTGTAAATATTTCGGCTAAATTCTTACCTTCTAGGGTTTTCCTGGTTTGAATGGTCCGTTGGAATTAATGCGCACTGTTACCTCGGTTACGTCTCAACCTCGAAAACAAATTCTAAAGCTTAAATAAACTATTTATTTGCAGGTATCATACAGAATGTAATGCGCTGAGAAACTTTTATTCGAACGTCCATGTTGTTTCCAACGTTTCTGTGGCAACGTGACGTCAGAAACGTTGCATGCTTTGACGTCACTTTATACTACGTGTGCGCGCAATGGCACTGAATGTCGTTTAACATGCCACAATGTCGGCTGTCTATTTTTTTTCTTTGCTTAAAATGCTAAATTATTGCAAAACCCTTGATTGTTTAGAATTGCGGTCTAAACTAAATATGCATAATTAATGTCTTTAATAATAAAATATGATCGTTTCGCAGCGAAAATACTATAGGGCTCGCTGCAGCTCGCCCCTCTGAAATTGTCTAAGGCTCACCGATTATATTTTGTTATCAAAGACACTAATCTCTATTTACTATATTTAAAGTCACAATAAGAAATGTTTGATTCGTCACCTCGTATCACCAGTCAGTGTAGTGAACACCACCCAAAATCCAACCTTTTTTTTTTTTAGAAAACTGGGGTTTATTGGCGTATAATTTATTTTTCTTATTTCTGTTCAAGATGTAGGTTGTGGGTACTCGTTAGAACGAGCACATACAACTTACGTTTTAAGTCTAAATAAGGAAAATATCACAAATATTCATCAGAAAAATAATCCTATTGGAGATATGAAACAATGCTCCGTGTATCGGAATGAATGGTGGAAACCCCTTTGGATTGAAACAAAGAAAAAAAAGAAGTGAAGGCAATGATCAGAAATCTATTAAATTAACCCACAGCTCCCATCAGAGACACCAAAGGGAAAGAAAAACAAACATGAAACCACAGACCCTAATGGAAACATCAATAGCGGAAAGCCAAAAGGACAGTTACCTGGTTACTTTCCCACAAAATGGCCAATTGGCCAAAGACGACTTCGAATCAGGCATGGTTAATGAGTAATGGGAATTCGATTCATTGAGGTTTCAATGCATTCATGTTCATTACCACATCATTAAACACCTGTTCATTACTTAATCACAAAAATTCCAGAAAATCTTTTTGTAAGCGAAATTGTAAATGATTTTTGCTTTCAGTGAAGTGCCACCAATACCGACCTTTTTGGCTAAAACACAAAACACAATAAGGGAAGCAGATGTGCCTCAAAGAGAAACAACTCTTTCATATTTTGTTTTTATTTTACGGCCCTTTCAAGACTCATAAAGGTTATATTTTTCATATACAGAGATAGGGTTGATAGGGTGAGGCGAAGGGGTCGTGTATCTTGCGTCACTGGGGCGTCTAGCTGATGTTGGCTTAAAGTTGAGCCAGGTCTCCTGTCCTTGCAGTTACAAGTGTTGTTTCCTTGAGCAACAGACTTTATCCATATTGCTTAGTACTGGTTTCTACCCAGGAAGAGGAAGAAAAAGAGGACCACATGAAGATAAGTACTAGTTTAGTAAAAGTGTTACCATCTTTAAATACAGACCATTATTATTATTATTATTATTATTATTATTATTATTATTATTATTATTATTATTATTATTATTATTATTGTTGTTCGATGTGGTTTTAATGAGTACCAACAATCTATGTTTTTGAGCAGAAATAAGAAAAATTAATGTACATCCCAGTAAACCCCAGTTTTACTATATAAAAGTTGGATTTGAATGGGTCTAAAGTATATAGGCGTATTTTCGTGATGGGGAAATTTTATCCCGGAGTTCACGAACATTCAAGCCTCAAACATCACTAGAGAAAATAAAACAAAAACACGAGAAAAGGCAAAAAGTCGAAAAAGAGTAGAGGTCTGTGCAACATATGTGCAACAACAGTGCAAAAGCTACAAACGTGAAAATACAGCAACCGAACGAAAGTCTTCGAACGGTAAGTAGCAAAGTTTCATGTGTACATGTACTATACAATGAAACCTTCATCATGTTCAACAACGGAACTCATCCGTCATCTTCACAACCCGACAGATCCCAGTGGGTGCAGTATTACCTAAACAGTTTTATGATTGAGAAGTTTCTGTCTCAGTCTAGTCGGATTTCATTGCGCCAACCAAAATGCACCCACTTACTTTGATTAATAAAATTGATTCTAAAAGCCTGTGTGGAAAATGCACCATCCCGCAGTTATAATTCAGATAGACTGAGCTCTTTTATAGATGAACTGCACGTGATTTGGTCATAGCATTCATATTTATTGCGAAAACTTCCAAAGATTTTAGATGGAATGACATATCGCAATAAACAGTGTTTGTATAGGTCCTCTAGATGAAACTTCAAACTAAATAGCAGAGGCCTAGGCCTTCTACTTCCAGACAAGAAGTGTATTATTATTGTTGTTGTTATAAATTATTTCTCATTTTGACATCTGTGGGTCTTGCGAAGCAGAGTTTCAGATTTTTTTCTTTATTATGGATCTATGTAAAACAAGCCCCCCCCCCCCTCCCCCTGCAGATATTTGTTTCCACGTTTGTTTAGTTTCACGGCTTAGGAGTAAGACGACAGCGACCGATCACAATATTCGGATCAGGGGAAAAAACTGATTCTACAATGTAAATATCTGTATTGCGCGAATTGTATGGGATAGTACACAAGAATCGAAGTCCAAAACTACTAAAATGTGTTATTCTTGGCTGTGAAATCAATGCATATCTGAAACAAATAAAAGTGATATTTTCACAGTGTGAAAAATAACATGACCATGCTCTTTTCACAGTAGCAGCCGGGAATACTTTTTTTGGTTTGTTTTTCGTAGAAAATAAAAAAAAAAAAGTAGTTGTTTTCCCGATAAATACCAATATTTCATCGAATGTGTTGAAACATATTTCATCGAGTGTGTTGAAAACCTATTTCATCGAGTGTGTTGAAAACATATTTCATCGAGTGTGTTGAAAACAACATAAATTTTTTATGAGTGCGAAGCATGTTACGAACAGCTGTTCATTTGCAGTACATCGCCAAACTCACGTATAAAAATAAAAAGAAAACTTACTTTTTTTATAAATCCCAAATATATTTCATCTCGTGTGTTCAAAACATTTTGAATAATCTCAATGAAATATTTTTGGTATTCATCTAAAAAAAAAGTAAATGTCAACTATCTATATCATCACGTGAACAAGTCCGTGATATGAAGACCCCCTAAACCCCACTTCATATAGAGAAAACTGGGATTTACGGGGTATTCATTATTTTGCTTATTTCTGCTCCAAGACTTGGATTGTGGGTACTCGTTAGAACCGCCTCAATAGGAAAAATATCAAGGATTTTTATCAGAAAAGTATCCATTATGGAGATTTAAAAATGCACTATGCCGTACGGGTGGGTTATCATAAAATTGATGTAAGTTACTCTTTTATCAGTCACCCCCTATATTAATTGCATTGTATCACACTGACCTGATAAACATATGCTATCCCGGGACAAGAGAGCGTTATCAGGTCAACGTGACACTGCACTTCTAAGAACTGAACTGCTGGGAAAATTGTAAGAGTGTACAATGGTATTCACTGATAAATAGAATACCAGATTCGTGTCATTTGATATCAAGTTTATCAGGCTCGGCTACGAAAACGCATGTAGAATCACTCGGCAAGCCTCGCGATTCTACAAGCATTCTCGAAGCCTTGCCTGATAAACTTGATATCAAAAGACACTCACCTGGTATTCTCTATATACATTATTTGCCTGATCAAATTCAATAACTGGCCTTTTGAGACAAGTTAGAATACAATACACATCTGATAAAACTTTCTGACGACTTGATTGATTCGTTGACTTTATTTATAACGAATTAAAAGTCGTCTTCAACTGATTAATCAATAAAGTCAATCAGTATGGGCTAATGTACAGTTGTTACACTGTCATTTGACATGGTTCTCTGTATTTGATGTGAAAGATTCTTTTCATTCAAACAAATTCTAATTCATTTCGATTTAATCAGAACGGAAAATATGGTTGTATTGCAGGTAGAGTGCATAATATGCAATTTATCAGCCAAGTGATTTGTGATTGATTTTCGTTAATAAAACATTTATATTTGAAATGTATTTCGTAACAAAAGTCGATAAACGATCGAATGTTACCAACGAAACGGCTTATTAAATTGATATCTTCAATCCTGCCTAATCCTAATGCATTATGCTAAAATTAGTTTGTTTGAACTATTTGTTTATTTGAATTGAGGTTTAGCGTCCCCGTTAACACTAACTATGTCAGTTTGGGGACGCTGCTTCCAATTTTGTGGGACTTTTACCCGACACTGAGATGAAATTACATATCCAGCCCTGTCGCCCATTGAAAGCAAAAGGCCTCCATGCAATGGACGGCACTTTGCTAGGGCAGGCTTAGCCCTTCATTAGTACAATATGATCAAACACCATTGTCATAAAGCAGGAGCATGTAATTCTCTTACGAGGTTATTACCTTGATCCAGGTTAAGCCTATGAAAGTGTTGCTCCATTGGCTGCTGCTACATAGCAAGATTGACATTAATGTACAAGTGATTATGTTATTTGTTAAGGGTATTGGTTTGGGTTGGTTGGGTGAGGCAAGGGTGGCGTGTATCTTGAGTCACTTGGCTATCCAACTGATATTATATGTTGCTTATAGTTGGGCAAGGCTTGCTGTCCTTGCATCAGGTATGGGGAGAGAAAGAATGTTGTAATTTCTTCTGTTTCTATACTCCCATTCATTTTTCCTTTTTTCCCCTGTCCTTCGCTTTCATCTCATCTAATATCTCTTTAATATTTTTTCTCCCTTTCTCTGCGAGCTGACTCAAAATGTTCTACAAGGGTTGACGAAGCAACCAATCAATGATTGTATTGCACGACCCGCAGAAAAAGCGACCGACTGAAGTCGGTTGATTTCTAAGAGTGCCCTA
This sequence comes from Lucinisca nassula, assembly GCA_963580285.1. NCBI lineage: Eukaryota > Metazoa > Mollusca > Bivalvia > Lucinida > Lucinidae > Lucinisca > Lucinisca nassula. The sequence goes on from OY757017.1 coordinate 32,400,081, forward strand.
AAATCACCGTGTCATTCTGTCAGTCTGTCAGTCTATCCGTCCGTAACCCGTTTGTGAAAATTGGTGATAGTGGCTTAACCGCTTGGAATATTTAAACAATTTTTGGCATACTGACAGATAATAATGAGTTCTAACCAATGAACTTGCGAAATATTACATTCCATTTAGTATAGCCTCGCCGAGGCGAAAAATGTGAAAATTTTCGAACTGCTTCTCCTCGAAAACCGTTGGGCCGATTGAAGTCAAATTTCATATGGAGCCTCTATGGGATGGGAGGAACCAATATTTGCCCATGGGGTCCAGGTCACATGACCAAAATGGCCGCCAAGCCATATATGGTCTGTCTGTCTGTCCGTCCGTAACCCGTTTGTGAAAATTGGTGATAGTGACTTAACCGCTTGGAATATTTCAACATTTTTTGCTATACTGATAGATATCAATGAGATCTAACCAATGAACTTGCGAAATATTACATTCCATTTAGAAAAGCCTCGCCGAGGCGGAAAATGTGAAAATTTTCGAACTGCTTCTCCTCGGGAACCGTTGGGCCGATTGAAGTCAAATTTCATATGGAGCCTCTATGAGATGGGGGAAACCAAAGTTTGCTCATAGGGTTCAGGCCGCCAAGCCATATATGGTAAAAACCCTTCAAAAATAGTCTTGTCCAGAACCACTGGGCAGATTTCAACGAAACTTGATAAATAGCATCTGGGACGTAGGCCCATCATAAATTGCTAAAATGGTGACCCTGGGTTGACCTTGACCTTCTTTGTGCCTAGGTCAAACTTTGTATTGCCATCCAGAAAAAAATATATAAAACGATTTTATTACATACCTACCTTAATATTTTCTAGCACTTTTGATAAGAATTAATAAAACTGTCAAAAAAGCTGAACTTATTCTTGCAACCCTGATCTTTTGTTTCTTTGATGCTTTTAACCGCGTTATTTGAATGTTTTCATGTAATACAGTTAAAATTTAGCCGTTTTTCATGTTTTTTTTTTTTTTTTTTTTTGGCTTTAATTCTAACAAAAAATAAAATGTTTTTGCGATCTAGTGACTTATTCGATCGACATTTTCAAGAGCAGCCCATGAATAAGGATTTGTTTGTTTGTTTGATTTGAGATTTAACGTCCCCGTCAACACTGTAAAGGTCATTTTGGAGACGTTGCTTCCAATTTTGTGGGACTTTTACCCGACATTGAGATGAAATGACATCTCAGGCCCTGTCGCCCAATGAAACCAATAGGGTTTATTAGCATGGACGGTCCGCCTCGCACCGCGGTTCCTGGACAGGCTTAGATCCTCTAAGCGGTTTACCAGTACTAGTGTGCGGGCCAGATTCAGCTCTGCGTGGAAGCATCATGCAGCCCATATATTTCTTCAAGCCCCTATGGGCGGGGGCGGCCATGAATAAGGAAAACAAAGTTTTAATGGATAATCAGTTTCTTCCAGAGGAAAGGGGACCTCTTTTGGCTGATCTGTTCTTGTATTGTTATGAAAGAGACTTCATTGTGTCGCTTTCCATTGATAACCAATCTGAAATTATTTAAGTTTTTGGCTCTACTTCTAGATATTTAGATGATTTATTAAATATTGATAATACCTATTTTGATGGTTTGATCAGTCAGATTTACCCCCTAGAACTTCAGTTAAATAAAGCAAATTCTTCTGATACCGAGGCCCCGTTTTTGGATTTACATCTATCTATTGTAGATGGATTTGTTTCGTGCAAAATTTATGATAAACGCGATGACTTTGATTTTGAGATTGTAAATTTTCCTTTTTTGGATGGTGATGTTCCTCGTGCGCCATCCTATGGCGTTTATATTTCGCAATTAATTCGATTTGCTAGAGTGTGTAGTCATGTGACTGACTTCAACACTCGTAATAAATTATTAACGGCTAAACTCCTTAATCAGGGTTATCGGTACCATAAACTACGCAAAGCCTTTTCAAAATTTTAAAGACGCCATTCTGATTTAATTTCAAAATTCAATATTGGACTTAAATCTCTTCTGCAACAAGGTCTATCGGAACGCGAATTTTATGGTGACTTAGTATATAAATTCAGAAAAGTATATAACCGCAATGACTTCAGAACCCAATTTCGTAAAATCATTCTTCGATATAAAAAGATTGGGTACAAAATGGATATTATACGACAGACTGCATGCATGGTAGTTAACCCGATCACAGTTGGCAACTTTGCTTCCCTCTTTAATTGCACGCCGGTGGGTCAGGCCTCAGATTCTATGACGGCTCCAACGTAAAGGCTTATTGAGAATTAGAAAGATACTGCTGGTTGGTGCCTGATGCTCTGTCTCTGGTCGGGCTCATCGGAGTCTAACTGTTGGTTTTCTTTTGCTCCAGCATTTCAGTGGTTTCTTGCTGTCGAGTCCTCACCGTTGTCTCACCTCTGTGGTTCTTTGATTTTTGTGTTCACGGAGATGTTGCACTGATGAGTTAGGAGTCCTTCATGCGGACTGAACAAATTATTTGTCTAAATCGCGACAGAAGTAAGGGCGAGGATTGTGGCCACGTAAAATCGATTTAAGCCCCCCAGTGGAAATCTTCCACTGACCGTTCCATGGCGGCTCTTCTGTGGCGATTTATTTATGTTGTTGTTTGTTACTTACTGTGTGTATCACTTGTGTCTTTTGATTTTGGATGGCCATATGGCCATTTTGTGGGACAGTAACTGTCCTTATGGCCTTCCTTTGTTTAGGTTTCCATTATGGTCTGGTCGCTTAATGTGTGTATTTCTTTCCCTTTGGTGTCTTTTATGGGTGGAGTAAGTTTATTGTATCAATTCCTGATCTTTGTTTTACTTCTACTTTGATTGCTACTTGGAATTTTGATAAAGTTTAGACCATTAACTGCACATGTGCGTCTTGTGAAGATGAAAAGAAGATTTTTTTTCTTCAGGACAACTTATCTGTTTATGAAATTGACTTAAAAAAAAACAAATACAATGCATTTCTGATTTTCAATACGAGTGATTAGCAAAATCATTAATAGAGGTGAAATCATTTTCCCCTTTCCTCTGGAAGAAACTGATTATCCATTAAAACTTTGTTTTCCTTATTCATGGGCTGCTCTTGAAAATGTCGATCGAATAAGGCCTAAAAATACAGCTGTGTTTCCACTAACATTCCGAAAACGGATATGAGTCACTAGATCGCAAAAACATTTTATTTTTTGTTAAAATTAAAGCCAAAAAAAAAAAAACATGAAAAACGGCTAAATTTTAACTGTATTACATGAAAACATTCAAATAACGCGGTTAAAAGCATCAAAAAAGCAAAAGATCAGGGTTGCAAGAATAAGTTCAGATTTTTTGACAGTTTTATTAATTCTTATCAAAAGTGCTAGAAAATATTAAGGTAGGTATGTAATAAAATCGTTTTATATATATTTTCTGGATGGCAATACAAATTGCTGGATCGGCATAAATGGCTTGAGAACTCGGCCACTGACTATCTGGCTATCGTCAGTTACTGTTTGGGGGAGGAGGGTGGTTCTATTTCAGTTAGCGCTAGTTACTGCTTAGAGGGTCTAAAGTAGAAGTAAAACAAAGATCAGGAATTGATACAATTAACTTACTCCATCCATAAAAGACACCAAAGGGAAAGAAATACAAACATTAAGCGACCAGACCATAATGGAAACCTAAACAAAGGAAGGCCATCACAGTGAAAAATGAACAAAATAAGGACAAATACGCAATGCGAATTTACACCAATACATACTGATACACTGGCAATACAGTACGTATTTACGTCCGTCTTGTGCGCAAATACGGAAATAATAAGCAACTGGTGTGACAAAGTTTACGCAACAAAACGCGTGCGTATTGGAGAACGTATTTTTGAAAAATACAGAAGAAATAAGCAGCGGATGCAACAAATGTTACGCAGCAAAATGTGTATGTATTGAAGGGCGTATTGTTTAAAAATACAGAAAAAGTACGCAGCTTGTGCGGCAAACCTTGCGCAAAAAAACGCATGCATATTGGTTTATATACATTTGAAAAATACGGAAAAATACGCTGGTGGTTTGACAAAGAATTCGGTTCGTGTTGACATGTGTATTTATGACAGAATAGAAAAGAAAAACTAGCCTGTCAGTTTCACGTTGTGCAGCTATTCGCATACGTATTGTTTATATGGATCACAGAAAGTAACTATACATGCATATTGTCCTAGCCTAGGCTGGGAATATTGTACTTTTAGGCCAAGATTTTGCAGAAACCTACATATTTTGTATATTATTTAAATACAATGCATGTCCGACAAGAATTTCACAGCAATATGATCATAGTCTACATGTAGACAAGGAACACCCAAAGATTCTTGGTTCATTCTGAGTCAACATTACATCACGAAAACACGCCTATATGATTCTTACCCCCATGAACCCTCCTTTTATAAAATAAAACTGTGGTTTACAGGGGGTAAACCTTATTTTTCTTATTTCTGCTCTGAATTATAGATTGTCGGTAATCGTTAGAACCGCCTCATTGCGGTGGTTCTAACGTGTAGAACCGCCTCATTGCGGCGGTTCTAACGTGTACTCACAATCTATATTTTGAGCAGAAATAAGCAAAATATCACAATTTTTCCTTTAAAATTTTCGTTTTTAAATGGTAAAATTCACAATGTATTTGTACAGGCATGTTTGCGTAATGAATTCCAGAGTCAGGCCTACTAATGAAGCTGAAGCTATTAAACAACAAGAAGCAACCTCTAGCCCTTTCTTTGTATGCGCAGCTTAGTAACGCCCCGTCAAGGAAGTTAACTCTGTTGTTGTCGACATTCTATTGTTAGGTTAGCTTGTCTAAGATTTCGGCGGTTAGCAATCGCCAACAAACGATCGAACTATTGGCTTGAAAACCTGTCAATCAATTCTGGCGCAGGACTAAATAGGCCCACTCCGGTTATAGCTGATAAGACAGGGGTGCAGATTGCCTGCGGTCAAAAATCTTCAAGTTTCAGAGCCAATACACTATATCTGGCATGGGGTTACATTGAGGTTAACTGCATTTATTACATATTAAAATCCATTCCTGAAGTGAAAATGAAATTGTGCAGATTTGGTGTGTAAAATGCTTAAACAATGGTTACAAAAGATAGGTCTGGAGAAAATGTTGAAGTGACAATAATATGCCACATATGCAGGGTGTGACCTTCATTCATTTCCCAAAGCCAAGTGTAGACTATGAAAATTGTAGGTATAGAAGATTAAATAATGGAATAGTCTGTACTATTTCGACTGATAGATTAAAATGACAATTCGATATAGTATCCACATTTTTCATCACTTTACAACCAATCTTTGATCAACGTCGAAGTAACATCGATTCGATGTTTAGTTTGTTTGTTTGATTTGAAGTTTACCGTCCCTGTCAACACTGTAAATGTCATTTTGAAGACGTTGCTTCCAATTTTGTGGGACTTTTACCCGACATTAAGATGAAATGACATCTCAAGCCCTGCCGCCCAATAAAACCAATAGGGTTTATAAGCATGGACGGGCAGACTCGCACCGCGTTGTCTAGGCAGGCTTGGATCCTCTAAGCGGTTTACCAGTACTCGTGTGCGGGCTGGTTTCAGCTCTGCGTGGAAGCATCACATCACGTGAATAAGTGAATCCAGCTAACCCCCAATATATATAGAGAAAACTGGGGTTTACGGGGTATGCATTATTATTTTTTTTCTTATTTCTGATACAAGACATAGGTTGTGGGTACTCGTTAGAACCACCTCACTGACCGCCTCAACGAAGCGGTTCTAACGAGCACCCACAACCTATGTTTGCAGTTTAACTACCATGATACGCGCCGGAACTTGGAAGAAACGCCTGTAAAATGACCTAAATAATGTTTGCAGGTGTGTTAAATATCAAACCAAACAACAGAAAAAAGAAAAATAGTGTATACCCGCTTAAAGAGTGACCCCATTCTTCCAGGGTGAATATCAGACAGACACATAAATTACTCTCCGAAAGGTCTGCACACCTCCCATGAGACTCATTGCTGGCCATAATTTACCTGCAAATGCCTGAGTTGTAAAATTAACTCCACCACTTGTGTTATCTTCTAGGTTTTCAGAAAGTCAAAGGGGAACTTGAATACAATTTGCCCACTCTGTATAGCTACCATTTTCTTATTGATAACTTGAAGTGCAATATCATTCCATGATAATCATACGACTATGTGTTATACACACACACGCGCACGCACGCACGCACATGCACGCAGATGGAATGAGAGAGTCTTGAAATTAAAAGAAAAATGGAAACTAGATGCAATATACACTCTAATCAGCAAAAAAACAAGGATGCTGATCAGACTGCATGGATGTTCAGGTTGATCTTCAACTTTTTTGGCGTTGAAACCACAAAAGCCTTTTTATATTTAGGTTATTATTCCATCACCTGTGTAACATACTGGTGAAAATCTTTTCAAACATAAATTGTAAGCGCTCGTCAAAACTGCGTAAACGAGGCGGTTGTCATGGGTACCCACAATCTAGGATTCCAAAACTCTTCGTAAATTTGGGCATAGGTGCATTGTATGATTTGTGATGCATAGCATATCTTTAGAGCCATGTATGCTATTTTTTTTTTAAGTTTATATATGGAATAGATGACATGTGTTTCTCTCTCTCTCTCTCTCTCTCTCTCTCTCTCTCTCTCTCTCTCTCTCTCTCTCTCTCTCTCTCTCTCTCTCTCTCTCTCTCTATCTGATTATGTCCCTTTCATGAGATATGGCCATTGTGAAATTTTTTGATGGAATCTCGTCGGCAATATAACTCAAAAAGTATCAAAGCTGCGCCTTGAAAGTTGATGAATGGATCTCACTTTAGCCATGTGAAGTATATTACCTTTTCAACTAGGAGCAAGCAGTGTTGGGGGCAAAGTGTTTCATAAACACCAGCTCTAGTTTCTCTTATTACGACCCGAGGTGTGCAAAAACCGGAGTATTCGGAGAAAAACCACCTGACCTTCCATTGCAGAACTTAGCGTCTCATGAATGGATTGGAAGTGATGGGTAGACATTACGCTAACACATCCTTGTGACATAGTGCATGTTTCACATCTCCAAAATGGCTAGTTTTCAGATGAAAATCCCTGATATTTTTCGTATCTATACTGCAAATTTCTCTAAAATAAAGTGGGGTTTATTGGGGTGGGGGTGGTGTTCACGTGATGTTGACATTGTAGGTACCGATCCGAGTCTTGAACACATCGTTTCATGATAGCTAACATTTCTGCCAAGTAATTTCAAAATTCATTCAGGAATAACAAAGTTGTTAACTAACCATTTTTAACCTTTGACCTCTACATATGACCTTGGACCTCGATGTACTGACTGAGTCTTGTGCGCGAAACATCGTCTCATGATGGTTAACATTAACAAGAGTGGCTATAGCTCTTGTTATAGCCTAGCCACTAGGTGTTAAATGAATAATATGGAATTAAAATCATCTTTTGCATTAAAATGAACAGTGTATAAAAGTGTAGCTAGTCTAGTCTCTCTGGCTCAATTTTAGCCTTAGATTTGAGACTTTACCAAATAGACTTGCCATTACTGAGAAGGTGATAAATTTTTAAACCAATAAAAAATACCAACAAAAAATGATCAGACTTTTATTATCAAACTAGTAGCTAGTCTACTCTTGTTACATCGATAAAAATAGCGCAGCGTTTAAAGTTCTATTAATAAAACATAATATTGGTTTTCCCAAATCAGTGATGGTCACGTGGACAACTGCATAAATACCGTTTGCCATTTAGTAAATTTGGGCCGATCGTAAACCGATCGATCCAAAAAGCTATTGACTGAACACGAAAAATGACCTTTTTTGACATTTGACCACTGTGACCTTGACCATGGAGGTACCGACCTGGGTCTTGCGTGCTACAAATTGTCTCATGATGGTCAATATTGCTGCCAAGCTATTTTCAAATCCAACCAGGAATAACAAAGGTATTGACAGGACACAAGAAAATACACTTTTCTTTACCTTTCACCTCTATGACCTTGACCTCGGGGGTACCGACCTGGGTCTTGCATACGACACATTCTCTCATGATGGTTAACATTTCAGCCAAGGAATTTCCAAATCCATCAAGAATAACAAAGATATTGACGGACGGACGGACGGGCAGCGCAATGTCATAATACATGTACTTCCTTTTTTTCCATTTGTCGATTGATTTGATTGATTGATTTGAGGTATAACGTCCTCGTCGACACTGTAAATGTCATTTTGGAGACGTTGCTTTCAATTTTGTGGGACTTTTACCCGTCCTTGAGATGAAATGACATCTCAAGCCCTGTCGCCCAATGAAACCAATAGGGTTTTTAAGCATGGACGGACCGACTCGCACCGCTTTGCCTGGGCAGGCTTAGCGGTTTACCAGTATTCGTGTGCGGGTCGGATTCAGCTCTGCACGGAAGCATCATGCAGCCCATCTATTTCTTCAAGCCCCGATGGGCGGGGGCCATAATGTCGATTGTATTGGAGTTTAACGCCCAATCAACACTGTTTTAGGTAATTTCGGAGCCGGTCCGTTTACCTATCCACCTTTTTCCTGGACAGGCTTAAACGAAAGTGGTTAACCAGTACGGTGCATATTCGTTCGCAAGAAACTGACAACTGCCCTTCTTGAATCAGCGGAAAGGAGAGAATGGCCGTAGAAGAGATTCCATGATCAGTCCCTCGAAAGAATGTTGCCAACCGTGGCAGGTATCGAACCCGCGTCCTCCTGATAACCAGTCAGACGCGCATCCGACTGAGCTACCGAGGCCGGTTTTTTTTTTTCAAAACTGGCGTATAAAAATCAAAGCACTGAGAAATCTGGTTGGTCGATTGTCCTGAGTGTAGGTCGGAGACAAAGTCCTGGAATGTGATTTAAATTGTTTCATTTAACCCTGAAATTCTCGATTTTAAGCAATTAGTGTCGATCTTGATCAGATGCCGCTTTCTGTTGCGTCTGGTCTGGGTCAATGTTTGCCAAGTCAAACCTATGATTCTTAGATAACCCTCTTTCGCAACCCTCTGACCTCAAGGCGGCTACTGTAAAACCTGGTATAGTGGCCACCTCTATTTAACAAGCAAACATGTCTTAAGCAAGCATACCCTCGGTTCCCAAAATAGGAAAATGCATTAAAATTAACCTGTATTAAGCAAGCACCTGTCCTAAGCAAGCACATTCTGATCATCTCTATGGTGATCTCTCTCTCTCTCTCTCTCTCTCTCTCTCTCTCTCTCTCTCTCTCTCTCTCTCTCTCTCTCTCTCATCTCTCCTCTCTCTCTCTCTTGTGACAATAGGATGACAAATCCAGGCGACAATATGCATTCTTTCATATTTCCAAAACGGTTTCTTTACTGATTAAATATTGAGGCACTTTCCTTTACTCGTACAAATGTTTTGGGTTCTCGTACGAACCGCCTCATTGAGTGCTCACCATTGTGATACGGTTGATAGAAAAAGAAAATGCACTCACTCAGTAAAATGTCATTTATACGAACCTGTTAATGTGCTCTCTCTCTCTCTCTCTCTCTCTCTCTCTCTCTCTCTCTCTCTCTCTCTCTCTCTCTCTCTCTCTCTGTCTCTCTCTCTCTCTCTCTCTCTCTCATCTCTCTCTCTCTCTCTCTCTCTCTCTCTCTCTCTCTTCGAGAAATCTAGAAATACTGTAAGACCAGGGAGGAAACCATTCTCACTAAACCTGGGATCAGTCTGGATGATCATAATCTACTCCTTTCGCATAAAGTACAGCTATTTAAGGGTTCGACGGAAGGCGTTCAAGCTTAGGATCCCTTTTCGAGCCTAAACGCAGAGACAATCAGCCATCCCATGCGTTTAGTAATTTGACTTCAAAAGCTGGTAAGAAGAAGAAGAAGAAGAAGAAGAAGAAGAAGAAGAAGAAGGCAGAGCTGCAAATGTGATATTGCGAGAAAACAGTTGTGTGTTACTCTATCTGCCATAGAGAGTTTAATAATTGAGAGCCCCCGCCCATCGGGGCTTGAAGAAATAGATTTGGCTGCATGATGCTTCCACACAGAGCTGAAACCAAACGCATATATGAGTACTGGTAAACCATTAAGGTCTAAGCCTGCCGAGGCAAAGTGGTGCGAGCCGGCCCGTCCATGCACATATAATTTATTGGTTTGATTGGATGGCAAGGATTGAGATGCCATTTCATCTCAATATCGGGTAAAAATCCCACAAAATTGGAAACATCGTCTCCGAAATGACTTTAATAGTGTTGACTGGGACGCTAAACCTCAAATCAAACAAAGCAAACAAAGACTGAAAGTTTGTTAGATTAATTTTCATTGCACATTGAACTGATCATTACAGTAACACATCTGCGCGGCATATTCCACATCTCCAAAATGGCCACTTTTGATGAAAACCCATGATATTTTTCTGCAAACATATAATAACGAGTACCCACACCCAATTACAGAAATACGAGAAAATAATAATGTTTATCCTTGTAAACCCCAGCAGGTGTCGGTCCCGGTAGCTCAGTCGGATGCGCGTCGGCAGCATTCTTTCATGGAGATTGATCATGAAATCTTTTCTACGGTCATTCTCTCCCTTCCGCTGATTCAAGAAGGGCAGTTGTCAGTTTCTGGTGAAAGAATGTGCAGAGTAATGTGTAACTTTAAAATCTGGACTGGACTTGTGTACTTAGACATTGTTCAAGCCTAGGAAACTGATTACAGGTTCTAAGCCTGCCCAGGAAAAGTGGCGCGAGTTGGCTTGTCCATGCATATAAACCCTTTTGGTTTTATTTGGGCTTGAGATGATGTCATTTCATCTCAATGTCGGGTAAAACCCCTACAAAATGGCCTATGAAGTGTAAACAGAGACTTTAAATCTCAATTGAAACGAACAAATTGTTCAAGCCTACTTTCAGAATCAATTGCAGTTACATCATACATTTGGTTTAGAAGCCTCCGTGATGTAGTGGTTACGCTACCCGCCTTGTAAACCAGGGGTCGCAGGATCGATCCCGGGCTTCTCGAGACTTTCGGATGAGTCCTTAAACCGAGGTCCCGTCTCCTATGACCTTAGACGTAAGACTCAAACACTCACTCACTGATTTGAGGTTTAACATCCCCGTCAACACTGTATAGGTCATTTTGGAGACGTTGCTTCTAATTTTGTGGGACATTTACCAGACACTGAAATAAAATGACATCTCAAGCCCTGTCGCCCAAAGAAACCAATAGGGTTTACAAGCATGGACAGTCAGACCCGCACCGCTTTGCCTGGGCAGGCTTAGATCTTCTAAGTAGTTTACCAGTACTCGTGTGCGGTCGGTTTCAGCATTATGCAGCCCATCCATTTCCTGAAGCCAAGATGGGCAAGGGCCGGTTACATCATAGAACCCCAAAAAGTGTAAACAAGTCGAAAATAATGTTAGCGAGTCGATGGGTGGGTAGGTTCCACTAGGAACAAGATTGAAATAAAGAATTTATGAGCATTAAAACACAAAATAGGAACCAGGAAGTAATTTTTATTGTTGCATTCCTCATGTTAATTTTACGTCCACCAACAGCTAAGTCATACGGCGACGGGACCTCGGTTTAAAGACTCATCCGTATTACGAAAACACGCCTATAAAAATACATTGCAAACTTTACCGACGAGATGTGTTTGTGAAACACGAATATGTCCCAGGGCATGGTCATTTTTTCTTCGAAGCTGATCACGGGTCAAGATCAAGGTCACAGGTCAAGATCAAGGTCACAGGTCAAGATTTTTGTTTGAGTAGGAAGACGTTGTCACAAGGAGCCTACATGCTCAATATAAAGTTTCGAACTCAACAGGGTCAAAAGATATGACCAATAATACTTTTGTCTTTTGGTTGGATGTTGTCGGTCGTCGTCGTCGTCTGACGTCGTATGTCTTCTGACGTCAACACTTTCAAACGGCATCTTCAAATGACAACTCCTCCTGTACCCTTTGCCCAATTTCATTCAAACCTCACAGGAATGTTGGCTAGGTGACTCCCTACCAAAATAGCTAAAATTGTCCAGATGGTCCCCAGAGCTAAAAATAGAAAAAAATTCAAACGACAACTCCTCCTGTACCCTATTCCCAATTTCATTCTAACTTCATAGGAATGTTGCTTTGGTAAACGTCTACCAAAATAGCTTAAACGATCCCGCCTCAATGAACAAAATGACCACCAGAGCTAAAAACTAGAGAAACTATCAATAAAGGTGATGATTAATACCCCCGCCTCAATACTTGACACAGAAAGCAAACATAAACAGTGTCCACTGAGTCCATTCAGGGGCAATAACTCCATAATTGTTGGACAGATTCTCCTGAAATTTGCGTCTTGCACATCTACTTATCCTAGTGAATAAGTACGTCAAGTATCCATTGAATCCGACTGACAGAGAAGGAGGAGTTCAGCGGACAAATTTTTGCAGCAACCACTTTTCAGTGATTCAGGGGCAATAACTCCATAATTGTTGGACAGATTCTCCTGAAATTTGCGTCTTGCACATCTACTTATCCTAGTGAATAAGTATGCCAAGTATCCATTGAATCCGACTGATAGTGAAGGAGGAGTTCAGTGGACAAGATGTTTGCAAGCAAATCAGGGTCAAGAAAGTATGTTTCCAATTGATTCAGGGGCCATAACTCCGTAAATATAAAATTTGCGTCTTACAAATATATCCCTCCTTGTGAACAATTATGGCAAGTATAAATTGAATCCGACTCATAGTGAAGGAGGAGTTGAGCGAGCAATGTTTTAGCACTTTTTTAGCAAATCAAGAGCCATAACTCCGTAATTATGGGACAAACTTTAGTGAAATGTGCGTCTTGCACATTTACTCCTCCTGGTGAACAATTATGGCAAGTTTCAATTGAATCCGACTGATAGTGAAGGAGGAGTTGAGCGGACAATGTTATTAGCACATTTTTAGCAAATCAAGGGCCATAACTCCGTAATTATGGGACAAACTTTAGTGAAATTTGTGTCTTGCACATCTACCACCCCTGGTGAATAATTATGGTAAGTATCAATTGAATCCAACTGATAGTGAAGGAGGAGCGGACAAAATTTTGCAGACAGACCGCCCGACAAACCAACCGACAGGCTGATTCCAGTATACCCCCTTCAAACTTCGTTTGCGGGGGTATAAAAAGAAAATCATCGTAAATTTGCTTCAAACGCGAACTCCTACTAAAGCCTTAGGCCAATGTGATTCAAACTTCATAGGAACGTTGCCTAGGCGACTCTCTATCAAAAAGCCAAACTTGTTCCGCTCTGACAAACAAGATGACCACCAGAACTAAAAATAGAAAAATCTTGAAACGACATCTCCTCCTTTACCCTTGGGCCGATTTCATTCAAACTAATGCTTAGATGACCATCTACCGAAATAGCTAAAACGATTTTGCTCGGATTAACAAAATGACTGCAAGAGCTAAAAATAGAAAAACATCGTAAAATTGCTTCAAACGCGAACTCCTCCTAATCCCTTGGGCTAATTAGATTCAAACTTCCAAGGAATGTTGCCTTGATGACTCACAAACAAAAAAGCCAAAATCGTTATGTTGTGACAAACAAGATGGCCGCTAGAGCTAAAAATAGGAAAAAATCTTCAACCGACAACTCCTCCTCTACCCTTGAGCCATTCATACAAACTTCGTAGGAATATAAATGACCTTCTACCAAAATAGCTTAAATGATCCCGCTCCGGTGAACAAAATGGTCACCAAAGCTAAAAATAGAAAACATTGTAAATTTGATTCAAGCCAGAACTCCTCCTAAACCTTTCGGCCAATTTGAGTCAAACTTTGCAGGAATGTTACCCAGGTGACTCCCTTTCAAAATTGCTAAAATCATTCCGCTCTAAGGAAAAAGATGGCCACCAGAGCAAAAAATAGAATGTACTAGAGACAGTGATACTCAGGTGAGCGAATCAGGGCCCTCTGGGCTCTCTTGTTCATTTGACCTACAACTGTTGACTGGGTGGTAAAACCACAACACACATATTGAGGCGGTTATAAAAAGCATACCGAACTTTTTCCTTCATAGGCGGCGATCGGTATAAGTCGTGAATTTCCGTTAAAACCTATTTGGGCGAGATATTCGAGTTATCTCCCTGTACACCACTGGGATCAAGGTACAGAATAGCCAATATTTTTTCTCTAGTCGCTGACCGCAGGGAATCAGTAATCATATATCTGCAGATATGACACTTTGATCTACCTGTAGGTATTCAAAGGAGCGCTAGTGCTCAAATTAAGGCTATCTAAATGTGAAAAAGAACTTCTTGAAGTAGCAACCATGCCTTTTCATTTCGAGCCATCTAGGATGAACGAACATATTTAACATATTGAAGAGCTACATTATGTAGAATTGCTTAATAAAAAAAAAAAAAAATAATAATAATAATAATAATAATAATAATAATAATTATCAATATTATTATTATTAGTAGTAGTAGTAGTAGTAGTAGTAGAGGTAGTAGTTTTTCTTTGTTTTTTTTATTATTATTATTATTATTTTTTTTTTTTGACATGTAGAATATTGGGTCTATATCTCTTGTCAGTCTCTTGTCCAGTGATTTTAAATAAGGATTAAGGTCAAATATGATACGTGAAATCTCTTGACTCCGATCTTTTTATGCATTTATTTTATCTATTTATTTAAGTAAATAACGCCATGAAAAATATTGTTAGCCAATCACGAACACACACCTATAAGACTCGATCAAGATGAACTCAGATTTTGTTTGTTTGTTTGATTTGAGGTTTAACGTCCCCGTCAACACGGTAAAGGTCATTTTGGAGACGTTGCTTACAATTTTGTGGGACTTTTACCCGACATTGAGATGAATAGAAATCTCAAGCCCTGTCGCCAAATGAAACCAATAGGGTTTATTAGCATCCGCCTCGCAACGCGGTTCCTGGACATGCAGGCTTAGATCCTCTAAGCGGTTTACCAGTACTATTGTGCGGGCCGGATTCAGCTCTGCGTGGAAGCATCATGCAGCCCATATATTTCTTCAAGCCCCTATGGGCGGGAGCCCAGATGAACTCAGATGATTTTGTTTGTTTGATTTGAGGTTTAACGTCCCCGTCAACACTGTAAAGGTCATTTTGGAGACGTTGCTTCCAATTTTGTGAAACTTTTACCCGACATTGAGATGAAATGACATCTCAAGCCCTGTCGCCCAATGAAACCAATAGGGTTTATGAGCATGGACGGTCCGCCGCGCACCGCGGTTCCTGGACAGGCTTAGATCCTCTAAGCTGTTTACCAGTACTAGTGTGCGGGCCGGATTCAGCTCTGCGTGGAAGCATCATGCAGCCCATATATTTCTTCAAGCCCCTATGGGCGGGGCCGCAGATGAGAAAGTTCTTGCATTAAAACCAATTTTGTTCTATGACGAAAACACGCCTATACATATACATTGTAAATTTTACCACCAAAAATGAAAATTTTCAGATGAAAAAAAAAAAAATTATATTTTTCATATTTCTGCTCAAGACATAGATTGTGGATACTCGTTAGAACCGCCTCGGCGAGGCGGTTCTAACGAGTACCCACAATCTATGTTTTTAAGAAGAAATAAAAAAAATAATGTATACCCCTGCAAACCCAAGTTTTACTTTATGAAAGTGGGGTTAAAGGGGGTCAAAGTTTCGTGATGGTCTGCCGCAGTCATAATTGACACCTAAAGAGTTAACATTACACCGATATACAGTATATTGTATAAGATATTTCCTGAATAATTAAAAGGACGCCATAAAAAGTAACTTATAGGTAAACACATTTTGAAAAATGTTGTCTTCCCAAGTCATGATTGACACCTTAAGAGTTAACACTACACCGATATACAGTATATTGTATAAGATATTCCCTGAATAATTGAAAGGACGTCATAAAAGTTACATAATTTGTAAACACAGATAAGCCTATTTATTTATTTATTTATTATAAAGGGCATTTCCCTCATATTTGAATCGGCTGTAATGTTTGTCCTAAACAATTTTAACACAATTTCGAAAAATGTTGTTTGTCGAGCTATGGTTGACACTTTAAGAATTCAAGAAAGATCTAAAAAGTGCCTTAAAAGTCGGTCACAGAAGGTGATTACATATATGGCATATTTATTTGTTTATTAATTAAAATGAGGCATGCAATTAATATGTGAATGGGCTGCAATAGTTTTATGATCACATCACAAAAACACCCCATATTACCCACTTTTATGTAGTAAAATATGGATCATTATTTTTCTTATTTCTGCTAAAACATGTATTGTTGTTTGTCGTAAGAACCGCCTCGCTGAGGTGGAACTGACGATTCCATCAATTTATGTTTCCAGAAGAAATACGAAAAGTAGCATTTTTTTTTTTTATCTGAATACTTTCATTTTTTGGTGGTAAAATTTTCAATATTTTTTAATAGACGTGTTTTCGAAATTAATCAACTCAAAACCTGGAAAATGTCATCTGCACTAGTTATGATTTACACTTTAAGAGTTAATAAAACTGGACATAAATCAAGACACCACAAAAATTGTCTATCAAATCAATCACAAAAAGTGAACAATGATGACACTGTTACTTTATTTATTTATTTATTTAATTTAATTAATCAAATCGTTATCTTCAATGTTATGATTGGCACTTTAAGGGTTACACATGATTAACTCTTTAAAGAGTAACACATAGTGGGGGACGTCGGGCACGCGCCAACTCATTGTTAAATTAAAGCACGTTTGTTAACTTCGTCATCACGATAACACATCTATATAATTCTGACCCACGTGTACGCCACTTTTATATAGTACAACTGGGGTTTATAGGGGCATACATTATTTATTTGACTGTTACTCTAAAACCTCAAATCAGCTGCAGTGAAGATAAATAATTTTTATACAGTAAAACTGGGGTTTACAGTAGTATACATTATTTTTTTCTTATTTTTGATCAAAACAAAGATTGTGGATACTCGTTAGAACTGCCTCACCGAGGCGGCTCTGACGAGTTCCTATAATCTATTTTTGGAACAGAAGTATGAAAAATAGCAGAATTTTCTATCTAAACATTTTCATTTTTTTGTGGTAAAATTTGTCAGTATAGGCGTGATTTCGTAATGTGAATTTAGACAATTCCATTTTTATTGACGGTGGTTTAGTCAAAGTCATCAACCGAATGGCAAACAGTGTAGATCTGGAGAAAAGACGGCTCATCCTGAGCAGTCGCACCATGCTCTACACTGTTTGCAAAGTAACTGTGCGGACAGACAGAGTTGAAACTCATTAACAGAAATTAACAGAATAGCAAACAGTGTTTTGTTCTGCACAAAACATAGATTGTTGGTGCTCGTTTGAACCCCCTCGATGAGGCGAATGTGCACTGTACTGGTTAACCGCTTACGTATAAGCTTGCTCAGCAAAAGTGTGGACAGGTAAACTGACCGGCTCAAAACTGACCTAAATAGTGTTGATTGGGCCGTTAAACTCCAATACAAACAAAATCAATCACTGGCTTCAGACTGCCAATTAACTTTTCATGGTGGTTTTAATCGCCATTTAATCGCCATTTCACAGTTAATGATTTCGACAATTTTTGTCCTTTTTGACATATGTGCCGCCCATACATAATGAATGAAAACATAAATGTAACAAAACTGAGACAAAATAAAATAAAGAAATCCGAGAAATATAACCACTGTATCAAGTACATTATCCACATGTTGTTTACTACTAGTAATTACAAAATTTAATACAAAAAAAGCTTTACAGGTTTGATACGATTTCTGGTACATATAATGTGGACTTAGCGATTTTCGCATCATGAACTGCAGTACTGAAAAACAGCTTATAAACGCTTTTTAAGCTCTCGGGGAAGCAATTTATCATTTTTCAGTAGAAAAAAACTTTATATCATCGTAAACTTTGAACAACAGTCTAACAGTATATAACAGTGACTTAATTCCAAACAAATCATTTCTATTTAATATTGGCAACCAAACATGGAAATCTGAACGTTTTTTTTTTTAAAATACATTGCCGTCTATGGAGCATATAGGCATGACATTAAATTGCAGATGGAAGCAATAAGAATTAATTATTCATCACTTTGAAATGCACCAAATAAAAACTGAATGATTTTCTTACATGAGGATAACAGTGACTTTTTTCTAGTGTTAAGGATAAATAAGATACGAGGAGTTCAGATTTTTTTCCTTCATAATTTTAATATAAAAAACCTTCAAAATATACAGGTAACTTTAACTGCCGATTTCCTACGGAAATCGATATTCAACTCGGTAATTTCCGGCGAATGAAGGAAAAAGTTCAACATGTACCAACAATCAATTTTTAGCAGAAATTTTCATAATTACACCAAACCTTAAGAGCCTTACCTGAGCAGTTTCGGGATATTTTGCTCACAAGCTATCCCTGTGTTAAAATGCCAAAGTCCAATGGCGGAGGCTGCCATACTATAAGCCCCCCCCCCCCCCCCCCAGAGCCGTCGACTCAGGTGAGCTAAAAGCTTCATGCGGATGCAGATGACAGATGCCGTCAAGGCCAGAAATTACCCCACCCCACCACCACGGCAGCTCCTGCAGGGAGCAAAATGAGCCAAGACAGCAAACTCAACATGACTGTGTGCACAGTGAATATTGAAAATAGCCTGCACACGTTCACGTTTTGATCAAAGGCTTCACTTGACTTCTTCATGCTGACAATGAATACCCTGACCGGACTGTGCCCATGTGCAAGCTGATGTGTGTTTACAGAAAAAAACTTCAATATTGTATATATACATTTTGCTGCACCCCCGCCCATCGGGGCTTGGAGAAATAGATGACGCTGCATGGTGCGCCCAAGCAGAGCTGAAACCAACCGCACCTGAGTACTGGTAAACCGCTTAGAAGATGGAAGCCTGCCCAGACAAAGCGGTGCAATTCTGACCGTCATTGTATATAAACCCTATTGGTTGCATTGGGCTTGGGATGTCAATTCAAAGTCCCAACAAGGGGACAATGATGGCCCTGGGTCGCTCAACTGATTCATAGTGTAACAAGTGGACCCCGGGGACAGGCCCAAGGCTATAATTTGCATAATCTTGGTAGAGGTCTAAACGGAGATGCTTTCATACTAAATACCGAAGAGCGGAGCCTTCTGGTTTGAGACATACAGATTTTTAAAGGTTTTCCATATATGAGACTATATAAAACCTGTGGTCCCCGGGACTGCGCCATTTTGGCCCAAGGGCTATAAATTGAACAATCGTGGTAGAATTACACAAGACGAAGCTTCATACCAATTATCAAAGACCTTTGCCTTCTGGTTTCAGATAATATTTTCAAAAGTTTTCCCAATATAAGTCTGTGTAATCAAGTGGGCCGTGGGGTGGGCCCATTTTAGCCCCAGGGCTACAATTTGAAAAAGGTTGGTTGAGGTCCACAAGATGAACCTTCATACCAAATATCAAAGACCTTGGCCTTCTGGTTTCAAACAAGGACATTTTCAAAGGTTTTCCCTGCATAAGTCTATGTAAAACAAGTGT
The DNA here is from genome assembly GCA_963580285.1 of Lucinisca nassula. Lineage (NCBI taxonomy): Eukaryota > Metazoa > Mollusca > Bivalvia > Lucinida > Lucinidae > Lucinisca > Lucinisca nassula. Next base: position 32,419,665 of record OY757017.1, read on the forward strand.
GCACCGGCATGGGCCCATCTTTGGGCCCAGGGCTATAATTTGAACAGTTTGACCTAGGCTTTGTGATTTCAGACAAGAGTGGGCCTGGGGCAGAGCCATTTTTGGCCCGAGGGCTGTAATTTAAACGATCATGGTTGAGGTCCACTAACAAAGCTTCATATTAAATATCAAAGAACTGAGCCTTCTGGTTGCAGACAAGAAGATTTATTAAGATTTTCCCAATATAAGTATATGTAAAACCAGCGGGCCCAGGGCACTTTTGGCCCCAGGTCTGTAATTTGACAATCTTGATAGAGGTCCACTAGACGAAGCTACATATCAAATATCAAATACCTGCTACTGCTGTTTTAGAGAAGAAGGCTGTTAAAGACATTTCCTATCTAAGTCTATGTTTAACCAAGGGGCCCGGGGCGTGGGCATTTTTTACCTCAGGGCTATAATTTGAACAATCTTGATAGAGGTCAACTACATGTAAATGAAGCTTCACACCAAATATCAAACACCTGGTCATTCTGTTTTCAGACGAGAAGCGTTTTAAAAGGTTTCCCTATAAAAGTCTATGTAAAACCGGTGTACCCCGGGACGGTGGCAGTTTTGGCCCTAAGGACATAATTTGAAAATCTTGGTACAGGTCCATTAGACACAACTTCATACCAAATAGCAAACACCTGGGCCTTCTGGTTTCAGACAAGAAGACTTTTAAACGTTTTCCCCCATTTAAGTCTATGTAAAACCGGTAGGCCCTGGCGCCGGGGCATTTTTTGATCCAGGGCTGTAAGTGAACAATCTTGGCAGAGGACAACTAGATACAACTTCATACCAATTATCAAACACCTGGGCCTTCTGGTTTCAGACAAGAAGATTTTTAAAGGTTTTTCCTTATATATGTCTATGTGGGTGGGTCTATTGGTGGGCCCCAGTGCGGGGGCATTTCTGGCCCAAGTGATATCATTTGAACAATCTTTGCAGAGGTCCACCAGATACAACTTCATACCAAATATCAAACACCTAGGCCTTCTGGTTTCAAAGAAGATTTTTTAAAGATTTTTCCCTATATAAGCCTATGTAAAACTGATGGGACCCGGACCGGGGGCATTTTTTGCCCAAGGGCTATAATTTGAACATACTTGATAGAGGTCCCATAGATGAAGCTTCATACCAAATAACAAAGTCCTGGGCCGTACGGTTTCAGAGAAGAGGATTTCAATAATAAAAAAAAAAAAATCATTTTTTTGTTCCTGTGACCTAGATGTCCAACGGACCAGAACCGTTTGAACAACTTTGAAAGGAGACCACCTAAGGATAATTCCTGTGAAGTTTGGTCAAAATCCAATCAGTGGTTTAAAGAAATTGTTCACGCACGCCTTGACGCACGACGGACAAAAAGTGATCCTAAAAGCTCACGTCGTCACTACGTGACAGGTAGCTATTTTCGAAGAGGGTTTAGAGATGAACCCCTATGATGCCATGAAAAAATATATCGGAAAATGTTGTCTGTTGCATCTTCTTGCAGGTTTTGCATCCTGGCAAACTGTGTGGACCCTGATCAGACTGTACCTCTAACAGCGTGAACATTGATCAAACTTCTCCTAGCATATTTTGCTTCTAATTTTTTTACGTTTCCTTATCTAGGTCGATAGTTGCTAAATGCAGTATTTGAGAGAGTCTACAATGTATGAATACAAAAGATCGAAATTATTATTAGTCAGATTAACCTTAAACTGGAAATGGCTCTGCCCACTCAGGAAGAATTCGTTTGGCAGAAGTGGGTGAATATATAGTAAATAATGCAATAACAGTTGAAAAAAGTCAGCTTGGTCTTCTGCTCTGAATCATGTTTTTTATTTTGGTTTTACGACCCTTTCAAGATTGTTTCACTCAAATCGAGCCGATCTTTAATCAGAGGTGGGCGAAAACCGGAGTACCCGGAGAAAAACCACCTGACCTTCCGTTGCAGAACTTGGCGTCTCACATGTGACCCGAGCGAGGCTCGAACCACAGCGGTGAGGGACATAATGATCAAGGGTCGGCGATTTTAACCACTAGGCCACGGAGGCCCGTTTCTGAATCATGTACATGTACTTTCATTTCGTGACTATTATTTCTAAAGCATGATCACACAATGTGCTAGTAACTTATCCTGTCTAGGAACAGTAAAGGGAACTGACTGGCCCAACATGACCTTAGCTGTTGACTGGGTATTGAAACAAAAACTGTATCAGAGAACCCTTTTATTCTGTTTATTCTGTTGCAGTGTGTTGATGTTTATCTGACTTAATATCAGGGAACTTCAATTAAGAAGGGCAAGAGGTTATTCCCTACTGTTTAATTGCTTCAAGCCTAGCTGACAATAGAATTTACAAGAATTTAATGATGCATCAAAATGAGCTAAGAATCTGCCTACATGTACGGGTATAGTGCATCTTGCTTGGTTGAAGAAGAAGAAGAAGAAGAAGAAAAATAGGAGCTAAATTGCCCTTTTTGAGACATTATCACTGTACTGGCTAAGAATGAAGTAAAATTTATTTATCTGTTTATTTATTTTCAGTTTGTTCATTTCATTTGAGGTTTAACGTCCCCGTCTATATTGTATATGTCATTTTGGAGACGTTGCTTCCAATCTTGTGGGAATTTTACCAGACGTTGAGATGAAATGACATCTCAAGCCCTGTTGTCGAATGAAACAATATGGTTTATAAGCATGGACGCTCCGACTCGCACCGCTTTTCCTGGGCAGGCTTAGATCCTCTAAGCGGTTTTCCAGTATTCGTGTGCGGGTCGTATTTAGCTCTGCGTGGAAGCATCGTGCAGCCCATCTATTTCTTCAAGCCCCGATGGGCGGGGGTCTTATTTATTTTAAGTATAATGGCCCATTGCGAGGCGGTTGAAACCAGTACCCACAATCCGTCTTTTTTGCCGAAATAAGAAAAATAATGTATACCCCTGTAAACCCCAGTTTTACTGTATACAAGAAAAACGCCAAATGGCATTATGGACGGGTTTTTTAAAAAAGGTTTACCAAAAGGTAAACCGAAAAAGGTAAACCGGGACGCGGACGCCCGGCCGCCCGCCCGACCGCCCGCCCGCACGGACATTGCTATTCTAAAGGACGGAATTTTTCCTTGAAAAACCCCGTCCAAAAAGTGGGGTCAAAATTATATAGGCGTGCTTTCCTGATGATAAAATGTATTCGCTAGATGGCAAACGGTGTAGAAGCCATCTGAGCTGGACCTACATTGTTTGCAAAGTTAGACATTGTCGTGTTCCATGAACGGGATAAGGACTAACAAAGGACAGACAGACGCACAGAACCGTAGCAAAACAATGTGTCTCCTCCACTTTCAGGGGAAGGGGCATAATAATAATAAAATAAATAAATAAATAAACTGTCAATGAAAAAAATGAACCTATAAATTCCGTCGTTGAGACTGATCTTGAAATCTTTTCCTAGTCATTCTTTCCCTTCCTCTGATTCAAGAAGCGCTTCTGGTGAAAAGGATGTGTGCACGTATACTCAAAATATATAAATAGATAAATAAACTTTACTTCTGTTATCGGCCCCGCCCATCGGGGCTGGCTGGATGATGTTTCCATGCAGAGCTGAAACCGACCCGCACACGAGTACTGGTAAACTGCTTATAGGATCTAAGCCTGCCCACGCAAAGCGGTGCGAGTCGGCCAGTCCATGCTTATAAACCCTATTGGTTTCATAATTGGGCGGCAGGGCTTGAGATGTCGTTTCATCTCAATGTTGGGTAAAAGTCCCACAAAATTGGAAGCAACGTCTCCAAAATGACCTTTACAGAGTTGACGGGGACGTTAAACCTCAAATCAAACAAAACATGAAAATTACTTCTGTTACTCAGAGATATTCTTAGCCAATGGCCCAATGCAGTGATAATGTTTCCCAAAGGGCAATTAAGCCCCTATATTCTTCAAGACCGACTCTAGCTATTTATTTGCTTAATCAGTGGCATTCGAGAGAAATGGCCATTAATCTGACTTTAACATAATTTATGTTGTTGTACTGGTCAGTTGTAAGTTGATTTCTTACACAATGTTGCAATATGTAACTGATGTCAATGGCATGTACTTTGGTTTGTGTTTTACGGCCCTTTCAAAATTATTTCACTCATATCGAGTCGATCGTTAATCAGAGGTGGGCGGAAACCGGAATGCCCGGAGAAAAACCACCTGATCTTCCGTTGCAGAACTTGGCGTCTCGTACGTGACCCCAGCGAGGCTCGAACCCACAGCGGTGAAAGACCTAATGACTAAGAGTCAGCGAGGTATGTACAAGATAGCCTGCTCCCAACAAAACGACTAAATACTTTTTTTATATGCACATGTCTGGGCAAACAATGCAGACCCAGATCCGAGAGGAGCAGTATAAGGATCTGCATTCTTTGACATATGACGCCTATTCAAATACAATGTATATTGGTAAAATGTTTGCACCAAAATAAATAAATAAATAAAAAATAAATAAATAAATAAATAAAAATAGAACCAAACTTTTCATATAAAAGCCGTGATATTTTTCATGTTTCTGCTCGAAATACAGACCGTGGGCACTCGAGAGAATCGCCTCGGCGAGGCTTTTTTTATGACTACCCACAATCTATGTTTTTGAGATAAAAATCCTGATAGTTTCATGTTTCTGTTCAAACCACAGACCGTGAACACTCAATAGAATCGCCTCGGTGAGGCTGTTTTTACGATTACCCACAATCTATGTTTTTAAGCAGAAAAAGAAAAATAATGCTTATCCGGGTCAACTCCAGTTTTACTATTTCAAAATGGGGGATAAGGGGTCAGAATTATATAGATGTACTCGTAATTTGTGATAATATACATACCGCGAAGGTAAAGAAAATAAAAGCCAAATGTGAGCCAAGCCCCCCCCCCCCCCCCCCCCCCAACCGCACACACAAAAATAGCCGTGTTTTCGCTAACCCAACGACCCTACTTCAGACACTTACTCTACTAGTTTTATCAATAAAGAACAAAATAAAAATTAAAACACCAACCCTACCATTTTCAATATCCGATCCTACCCAGTGTCGTCTTTGCATTTTCCCATATTATTTTTGCGGTTTAAGTACATTTTTTTAGTTTTTGTCATTTAGTACCTTCAAAAATACAGAGCTGACTTTTTTGAGCATTTAAAATGAATTATGATATACAATCAAAGTCTCAACATGACAACTTTATTGACAAAAACATGTACAAAATCAAAAATACATAAAAAAATACAAGCCCGATCCTGCATTTTTCGAGGGAAAAAAAAATAAAATAATAAAAAAAGTTTTTCGCACCTACTGACCAAACTTTTTTTCAGCATGATAGTAGAAGCACAACTATGGTTTACGCCTAGGTCAAGATATCAAACACTTGTTCTTAAACATCGAGGCGGCTGCGTTTTTGTGATTGTCGTATTTCAAATCCGCAAAACGCGTTTGTGTCACACACTCAATGCGTATTGTTTTTCAATAAGTCCATCTGCGTCAGCATGCATACGCAATGTGTATTGTTTATCGATACGCTCAATGCGTCTGCATGATTAAAACTTCACAATACGCGCATTGCGTATTCGTTTCATATACGCACAATGCTTTTGCACACGTAAACTTTGTCACACACGTTTTTGCGTATTTTTGTTTATTTTGGCGACTTTTTCCTGTGCATATGGACAGTTACTTTCCCACAAAATGGTCATATGGCCATCCAAAATCAAAAGACACAAGTGATACACACAGTAAGTAACAAACAACAACATAAATAAATCGCCACAGAAGAGCCGCCTTGGAACGGTCAGTGGAAGATTTCCACTGGGGGCTTAAATCGATTTTACGTGGCCACAATCCTCGCCCTTACTACCGTCGCGATTTAGACAAATAATTTGTTCAGTCCGCATGAAGGCCTCCTAACTCATCAGTGCAACATTTCCGTGAACACAGAAATCAAAGAACCACAGAGGTGAGACAACGGTGAGGACTCGACAGCAAGAAACCACTGAAATGCTGGAGCAAAAGAAAACCAACAGTTAGACTCCGATGAGCCCGACCAGAGACAGAGCATCAGGCACCAACCAACATTATCCTGTTTTGGAACCTGACCGACCGACGTGATCCCAGTTAATGACTAGGCTGTCAAAACAACATCAAAACATGGGTACATATATATTTATTTCTTTTACTTTTCAACGTATGGTTATATACACGATTTCAAGTAATGGCGTTGTAGCGCTGCTTTCATGTAACATGACGATAACTAACAAACCTGTGCGACATAAAGCATAATGGCAACTTTGTCGACAATCCATAATATATATTTTATTTATACATCAAACATGGATTTCTGTGTACTCGATAGTACTATTAAGTACCCACAACCTAGGTACTGGAGCAGAAACAAGAAAAATAATATATACCCCGTAAACCCTTTTTCTCTATATACATTGGGGTTAAGGGGTTGCTCATTTCACATACTTTATCGCGTGATGAGACGTTGTCCAAGAGACCCCCTTCACTGGAAATCTTTTCTTGAGTTCTTCGACAAGGTTAGACTGGAACCGGACTGCTTTGCTACACAAATAAGCAACACCTTTCTCGTAATTTCACATGTCTAACCTTGAGATGTCGCAATTTCTAAGCTGAGAACACAGAACCTGATCAGACTGTGAAATCCGCAGGCTGATCTGCACCTTTGTTGTTCATAATTGCCATAACCATAAAATTTGTTCTGTCACAACGCTTCGTGTATAATATGGCTTTCTCTCACGTTGGAGTTATTTTCCAAGAGCAAAACTTTATGAATTAACCGAGAAATTAATGCAAAAGTGTTAGAAACATGTCAATTCCTTGAAGCGTCCCGATTGATACAAAAAGAGCAAAAAACAACGTATACAAAAAATAAACAAAATTCTTTCATACAGTAACTGATCTAACTATTATTTTAGTCGGTTGATAGTTTAGCTGCGTCAAGCGAATAAACAATGTACGTCATCCGTACTGGCCACTCTAAACCTCTCCTCAGTTCGATAAAAAGCTTTCCTTCCTGCAAGAAAAGGTTTTAACCAACGGGCCTACATAAAACGCATAACAAACGCGCTGATCAGCCTGTGCATGCATGCGCAGGCTGAGCAGCGCTTTTGTTACGCGCACATGCTCAAAGACTGGTATTTTTGTTGTTTCGGCCAAACTTCATGTTACACCCACGCAACATGACTGACAAGTTTTCAAGAGCAACCAAAAGGCCCACAAATCTTCATTAGCCTTACAGCATTTCTAGTAACGCGTAAATTACCTGTATTAGGTTCCAATTATGTTACAAGTGTTTCTGATCGACTATGTTATGTTTAACACATAGATCATTATTTCCATGTTGATGTTTTTTGTTTTTGTTTTTTTATTACTATTTTCTCGTCAGCAGAAAAGACCAATATTAGGGGAATCATCCCTATTCAAATACATTGAAAAATTTTACCATCAAAAAATGAAAGTTTTCAGGTAAAAAATTCGGACTTTTTTGTATTCATAACGAAAACACGTCTATACAAATACATTGTAAACTTTACCGCCCAAAAAAACGTAAATTTTAGTATGAAAAATTGATATATTTTTCTTATTTCTGCTCAAAATATAGATTGTTGGTACCCGTTAGAACCGCCTCATCGAGGCGGTTCTAACGAGTACCAACAATCTATAATTTAGAGCAGAAATAAGAAAAATAAGGTTTACCCCTGTAAACCCCAGTTTTATTATATAAAAGTGGGGTTCAAGGGGTCAAAATTATATAGGCGTGTTTTCGTGATGTCTGCTCAAAAACATAGATTGTGGTGCCTTGACTAGACAATTCCAACAAGTACCCACAATCTACGTTTTGAGCAGAAACAAGAGAAAAATATATATACCCCTGTAAAGCGCAGTTTTACCATACAAAAGTGGGGTTTCAGGTGTTTTCATGATGGAATGTGGTCATTTATTCAAAACTCTAAAATTTGCTAAATCTCCTTTGGTACCAATAAATTTATGGTTATATGCATTTTAATTGTTATGCATACATTTACATTAAGGGGCCCAACACATCGTGGCTTGCAGAAATAGACTGGGTTGCACAGTGCTTCCACGAAGAGCTGAAACGCTCGCACATACGTACTGATAAACGACTTCGAAGGACTAAGCCTGCCAAGGCAAAGTGGTGCGAGTCGGACCGTCCATGCAAATAAACCTTATTGGTTTCATTTGGGCGGCAGGGTTTGAGATGTTGTTTCATCTCAATGTCAGGTAAACGTCCCACAAAATTGGAAGCAATGAATCCAAAAAGACCTGCATGTAAACAGTGTTGACGGGGATGTAAAACCTCAATTAAAAAAAAAAACCTACTAGGGCATGTTTAAAACACTGGCCAGATCCGATTGTCAATATTAAAGTGCTGCGTCCTCATGAAAGTCAGAAATGACAACATGTGACCTCGCTCAGATGAGCGATTCACAATGATACATATGTGTACTTCTTGTTTTATGCAACCATGCAAGAAATACCTGAAATGGATGAGATTTTTTTTTTCCTTCTTTAGTCAAAATCGCTCCTCACATGTGATCGTGGCGTTCCCTTGATTTTCTTGCCAAAGGTGGATACAAGTACATTATACCAAAAGTATTTACTTTGACATATATACATTTACCGCTTAGATGGATTATTATTATTATTATTATTGTAAATGTGCCCAAATTAAAATTGGTTTTCTGTCAATCACTGTTACGTAATTGCCTTGTGGATCCGTTATCAGCTAATCCTACTGGAAGATGGCCATTTAATGTGAGTGGTTTAGAATGCGTTAAAATAGGTCAGCGCATATTGTATACTGGCGAATCATAAAGATATCTGCTAAAATGTAATACCAAAATCTATTTTTAAAAAAAAATCCCTGTTGTAGTTTCCCTGTACTTCTTCACCTGTTTGCATGTTCAGTCAGTACATGTCCCGAATATCGAGATGATCGGTTTTGCAAAACAGATAAAGAAACCTCAATTAATGTGAGGCCGTTTAACCTGCATTTCTGTTATTGAATGTGTTTAAGCTAAAACAAATAATGCAAAAATGGTGAATGATTCAGACAGATATAAGATTTGAAAAACAAATAACACTATCATATTTCATATTTTACAGACATTTATTAATAAATGTATTTTATACTGCATGTGTTACAAAACACATACATCATATGCATTCAATAAATACAACTTAACAGACTGTACGTATTTCTTTCAAACCTCACATAATTCAAGATACCGCCCATTATAACATGTCATAAACATTTAATGATTTTCTTGTTATTTTTTTTTTTCTTTTTTTTTTTTGTTTCACTCAGGACCATTCATCTTGCCATCTTAAAGTTACGTATCAATGAGATCAACTTCAATTGAAATCATCTGTCTAGTATCAGTCACATTTATCTGCATAATGGTTGTAAAAACTATGAAATCTTTAATAACGTGTGTGGATTTTTTATATATTATAAGATCGTGCTGACATTTCATTTTTCAAGGTTCTAAGTGAATTGGTATATCTTATTGTATGAGATTGCGTTTCTGAATTTTTTTTCTCGAACTAGAGGATTAGATATGTTTAGAAAATAATGTTGAACGGGCCTCCGGTGCCTAATTGTTAAGAACTGGGTCCATTATTATAAGCCAGAGATTAAAACTCAAAGTCACCAGTGAGTGGAGCTGGGGTCTCTGAGGCCAAAGAAGTTCAAAACGCAACCCTATGGTAACTGTATTTAGGAACGCACAAGGCGTTATTATGTTGGACTTTCTAGCAAAGAAAAGTACAATAACAGGTTCGTATTATGCAAATATGCTCGACTAACTGAGAACTGCGATCCGTGAAAAACACCGAGGTAAGCTCCTCAAAGGGATTCTGCTCCAACAGGACAACTCAAGAGTCCACACTTGCAAAATTGCAATGGATACTGTTGAGCGGAATGGATACGTTATAATACTTCACCCCGTCTATTCTCCGGACTTAGCTCCTAGTGACTATTTCCTATTCCCAAACCCGGGGACGTCATGTCCGGCCCAACGAAGAAGTCGAGGCGGCAGTTGAAGAGTAGGTCGGAGACAGGGACAGTTCTGGGCTGATGGCACTGATAATAAAAGAGATCTGTCTCACCGAGAAATAAGTTATGCTGTTTTTTATTGACTCGCCCTCGTACGTCTGCGCACCAAAAGAGATAAAAACTAAATTGATTCAACTGTGGCAGTATAGCAGTGCTCTGAATAAGACCTGGTCAGTTTCCAAGAGGTGTGGCCTTTAACCAACGATGGTTCATGTTTAGACCGTTTGTACTGGCTTTGACTGGGCCATCTCCCACAACAAAATCGGGATGTTTTTATGACGGAAATGAATGTCCAAACAACTAGGTTTGTCGCTTGATATTTTGCAGTGAGAAGTGGTATTAAGTATATCAAGTAGATTGCAAACATCATCATCAGCAGCATAGCAGCAGCGACAACATAATCATCATCACCATCATTTACTTGAAGCTGAGCCCCTCTTCGAAATAGATTCACTCTTGACGAAAATCCATGGGGACCAAATTCTTTCTTTTAAGGGTCCCTCCTTTCAAAAAGAAAGAGAAGTCATTTTATGCAACTTCACTCCTAGGGTTTCTACCCCTTAATCGGCATGGAACAAACAGTAACTGTTTGCAGATTATGTAGAAACAAATATTAATAGTGCAAAAATAAAGTGCACTTCATTGACATCAGTGGACTTATCCGAACTGTTGAAACTCGTGTCATAGACTTGTGTTCATCACGAAAACACGCCTATATAATTTTGACCCCCGATGAATCCCTCTTTTATATAGTAAAACTGGGGTTTCCGGGGTATACCTTATTTTTCTTATTTCTGCTCTAAAATATAGATTGTGAACCGCCTGGATGAGGCGGTTCTAACGAGTGCCTACAATCTATATTTTGAACAGAAATAAGAAAAATATCACAATATTTCATCATACAATTTTCATTTTTTCGGCGATAAATGTGGCAATGTATTTGTATAGGCGTGTTTTCGTAATGTTATATTATCCAGATTGCCACCTGTATTCCTAAAATTTCGTTTTTGCGTGTTGTTTTAACACATGGAATTCGATCAACGTCAGTTACTTAAGGGGCAATGACTTTTAGCAGGAAAATTAATATCTCAAATTCTATGAAATTGTATGTAATATACAGTTTATTCGATTCTCCTATTTTGAATATGAGATTTATTATCCTCGGGTCGTAAAAAATCAATATAGAAACTCCTTCTTTGCAATTATTTTTTATCGGATTGTTTTACCTCCCTCATTATAATAATAGATCCCGTATTTAAAGTAGGACAATGAATAAACTATATTATAATGCACCGGCGTATGTAACGGAATGTCTGATTGGATAACGTCAAAAATTTGCGACAGTATATTCTGCGATATACTGTCGTAAACGCGACGTCATGACGTAACGTCGCTTTTAAATGGCTGGCATTTGGTTTTATGCAGTTCATAGCGCTTGCCGCTTTGTGCAACATAGTACAATTTTTAACAAAACAACCAAATTATTGTATTAGAATGGTCTCCGTAAAACGTAATTTGCGACCTAAAACCTCCGATGCGTCGCCGTAAAACGTAATTTGCGACCGTAAAACCTCCGATTGACCTCCCCAAATGACAATTTTGAATACAGATATCCCCTAATTTATCACAGAACGTCTTTGTTATGCAGTGGATAACGCCATGCCATAAAATGATATGAACACCCATTATATAGAGGATCTTGCATGAGTGCCCTTGTATTATTGAATTTATTAAATGAGTTGAGGAAAAGGAATAAAATGCGAGGCTGTGCTGAGCATTTTATTCCTTTTCCTCAACGAGTTTAATAAATTCAATAATATATGAGCACGAAAGCAAGAATTTATTTATCATATGACATTCTCAACGCATTTTAGTCACAATTTTTTTCACAAAATTGTCAGTATTCCGGCATTTGTAAACGCGACGTCGTTAAGGACGTCGCACATGTAACGTTACGGGGCGTAAATCACTAATTTGCATATTTAATCCACTAGTGGATTATCGAATTTATTACATGACGTTATTACACTCTCAGACGCGACGTCATATGAAAAGTTATTTTGCCGGATTCTTCACGGGGAACATGGGATCATATTCCCCGCCTGTGAGCGATATTCGCCCGAGCGTTTTCACGTTTCAACAATTCGTAGCGGGCGTAGTGCATGTTTACATGTGACGTCATCGATCGCGCTATTATGCAGCCGTTGCGTTGATAACGTTGCTCAGTGGCAAAAAGTTTACGGCATGTTAGAATGAGAGTTTTACAACAGAAAACAATGAAGTTGAAATAAGATATGGAAAGAAATAAAAACACTCAAACGTTTTCATTTACGTATTTACGTATTTGCTGGAAGTTAGTGTGGCGCTTTTATTTCTTATCAACTATGCAGTAGATCCAATATGGCGGCCATAGTAATCAAGCGAAGGCAAGCGCGAGAGGGTAATTTATTTCTACTCACGGGTTATATGGAAAATAATTGCCATTGCGCTGTCCAATCACGCTCTCTGTGTCAAAATAGAAGTGGAGGCAATGATCAGGAATTGATACAATCAACCCACAGCTCCCATCAGAGACACCAAAGGGAAAGAAACACAAACATGAAACAACAGACCTAATGGAAACATCAATAGCGGAAAGCCAAAAGGACATTTACTTGCCCACAAAATGGCCAATAGGCTATCCAAAATAAAATAATATGAGCGACACAAACACTCAAAGACAAACAATAACAAAAATAAACTGCGGCAGAAGAACCGCCTTGGAACGGTCAGCGGAAACGTTTTCCACTGGGGGGCTTAAATCGATTTTACGTGACCACAATCCTCGCCCTTTCTTCCGTCGCAATTTAGACAAATAATTTGTTCAGTCCGCATGAAGGCCTCCAATTTTTCAATTTTTCGGCAATAAGTCAGATTTAATTTCGTTATATGACTAGCAGAATCTTACACCCGTGGTCAGTTCATACGAAATTAAAAAAAAACCTCGCCAGAGGCTCGTTTTATAAATTCTGTATAAACTGACCATTCGTTTTTTTTTTTTTTTTTTTCACAAGATGCGGTTTCAACCGGGCCTGAGTGGTAAACGTTTGCGTCATCCTACACGTAGAATGTCATGTTGTTTAAGATTGAACGAACATAGCTTAACGTCATTTCGCAGGAGGCTCTTGGAATATTGTTGGTTTCTATTATGCCTGTGCATAGGAAAAACGAGTAAATTGCTATATGCGAGCAGTGAAGACCCAGATCAGCCTGCGCAAATGCGCAGGCTGATCTGGGTCATCACTGGTCGCTTGTGCTATGTGTGGACCCTAGCGCATCCATCGAGCCATCTATAAAGACGCCGTTGTATCTGCATGGATTCGCAGACTGATCAGAAATCCCACTTTGCACTTTTTCATGCTTTTGTGCTGAATTTCCGTGCAGCGCAAGAATGATGCACAATGCTGCGTGAGCCAAATGGAAGCATTAGGAACATATTTTGCGCTGCTATTATAGACATTCATGCTGCGCTTTCACCTAGTTTTATAAATTACAAATATAGTGGTAATGCATTGCTTACATAATTACGTAAATTGGACTGTTGTTGTTGTTGCTTTTCTCTCTCTCTCTGTCTCTCTCTCTCTCTCTCTCTCTCTCTCTCTCTCTCTCTCTCTCTCTCTCTCTCATCATCATCATATGAAGAATCCGCATTATGAACACCCTCGTAAACCCTAGTTTGTACAGAGAATATATATGGGTTTTGTTTAATTTATTTAATTATTTATACAATTTTTACAGGGTTACACATTTAGTAAAACTGCCAGTCTACCGCCGTCTATAACATATAAAACAGCATACAACATACAAAACATATATACGAGTACATAACTACATTCAATAAGATGTTACCTTTTATCACAGAAATACAAAGTAGAAGTAAAACAAAGATCAGAAATCGATACAATTAACTTACTCCACCCATCAAAGACACCAAAGGGAAAGAAACGCCAACATGAAGCGACCAGACAAAGTTTAAGATAGCTTTATAAAACATACAGATGTGCATATCTGTTTAAATAAATGAAATATTAAAACAGATATACGGAAATGATGTCTTGAGTCATTCTTATAATCAATGGTTATAACTTAGTATAAATTAATAATAAATTCTTAAGCTTGATAAAAACAAAGCATGTTAATTGCTGTTAAGAGTCTAAGAATAATGCTTAAAAAATACAAATTTCATACGATTAAGTCAAGACGATTTGAAAACTTCAGGAGCGGACCTATATGTACCTAAACCTGAAGAGACAGCTACGTGTACTATTACTTAAAAAGTCTTGTTTACACTTACTCTGTTGTGCAATAGGCAGTGCTTACCGAAAATCTCTGTGATAGTGCACGACGGCAAACTGTCTGATCGCTGAGGGTGCTACCTAGGTCGTTGCCGATGATACACTACCAGAGAAAACTTGATTGTGTTTAGGATCCTGGTGAAAGTACACGTCCGCTCAAGTCATTTTGCATTGTCACTTTGCATTATTATAACAATATTGTAAAAACAGTTTTTATCAGGGGCCCATAAAACTTAAAGTATCAGATATTATATATGAATGAACACATGTTAAGAATAATTTTAAGAATTTATATGGTCTTTTAAAGTCCTTTTAAAAAAACATTTAAAGAGGTTGCCTTTCTTACTGTATCGGGAAGGGTTTTCCATAGTTTTGGGAGCCGAACACGAAAATGAGCCGTCACACAAGGTAGTTCTGGATCTAGGAATGGTCAAACAACGGGGTTCAGATGGCCTAAGTGTTCTGCAACATGTTTCAGCGGTTGGTTTAGGCAGGTTAGATATATAATAAATGGGGTTGAAAAGGGTATACACTGCGTTGTTTTTTTTTTTTTTTTGTTGTTGTTTTTTTGTTTTTATCACGGAAACACGCCTATATAATTGTGACCCCCTCGAACCCCACTTTTATAAAATAAAACTGGGGTTTCCGGGGGTATACCTTTTTTTCTTATTTCTGTTCTAAAATATAGATTGTGGGTACTCCTTAGAACCGCCTCGATGAGGCGGTTCTAACGAGTGCCCACAATTTATATTTGGAGCAGAAATAAGAAAAATATCAAAAATTTTCATCATGAAATTTTCATTTTTTCGGCGATAAAGGTGGCAATGTATTTGTATAGGCGTGTTTGCGTAATGTATTACTCAGAACAAAGAGTGTTGGTGCTCGTAGAAATTCCTCAATGATTCTATATTTGTTATTCATTACACGGACCTGTTAGGCCCCCGCAGGAATAGAATGAGCTGCATGGTACTTCAATGCAGAGCTGAAACCGACCACACATAAGTACTGGTAAACCGCTTAGAAGATCTAAGCCTGTCCAGTCAAAGTGGTGCGTGTTGGACTGTCCGTGCATATAGACTGTATCGGTTTGTTTGAACGCTAGGGCTTGAGGAGTCATTTCATCTCAATGTCGAGTAAAAGCCCCATTAACTTGGAAGCAACGTCTCTAGAATAACGTAAATCTCAATTCAAACAAACACGGTCCCGTAAGTGACTCTGATGGGAGCTGCGGGTTAATTGTAATGATTCCTGATCATTGCCTCCACCTCTATTCTGTAATTAAGGGATGTTTATATAGCCAGCCCTACTTATGACTGATTATCTGTTTATGTACATGTATAAACTTGCCAGAGTAGAAGCACTGCGATGAGAAACAAAAATCCTTCTGTCTGACGCATTTTAACCTCTTTTGTACAAAATGGAATCTTCCTCCTTATATATAGCTGGAGCTCATTTCAAAATTTAGGGGTGTTTGGTTGCGTTTTCTTCAAAATTTATCAGGAAAATGGCTGAACTTTTAGCAAACAGTGGAGGCCCTGATCAGACGCCGTGTGCGTTCTGCGGCTTCTGATCTGGGCCTGCACCGTTTGCCAAGGTACCCCTTTAGGGTTTCTGGTACTGAATGGGTTAATAAATGCTTTTGAAAATTCATCGGGCGCATCACCAATATGAAAATAAAAGACCTCTCATAGGCCATAACATCCCCTACCCCACAGGTAAATCTATTTTAAAAAGTCACTGTGATTCAAAAAACTCTTAAAACTCCCTTTTTAAATTTCTAATTCTATATTCATCATTTTCCTTGCTCCTGCGAAAACACATAGATGCCTGGAATTGGTTGTTGAGCGGTTCTAATTAACTCCCACAATCTCTATTTGCGGCAGAAAAAAAAAGAGAAAAAATATCACAAGTGATTCGCATAAAGACTGTCGTTTTCGTAGCCATAAAATCACCAATTTTAGTAGACAAAGTTATCATATCTTGTAAATTAAAAGAAGAATACGTGGTGATTGTTCGGAAAATACTATCTCCTTTTATATCTCGCTATATGTATCTTTATGTACTGCTCTGTTGCAAAGGAGTTGATGAATATGGTTTATCTATGTGGTTGTTTGATTTTTTTTGTGTTCACGGAGATGTTGCACTGATGAGTTAGGCCTTCATGCGGACTGAGCAAATTATTTGTCTAAATCGCGACGGAAGTAAGGGCGAGGATTGTGGCCAAGTAAAATCATTTAAGCAACCCCCCCCTCCCCCCCCCCCAACCTCCCTAGTGGAATTCATTTCCGCTGACCGTTCCAAGGCGGTTCTTCTGTCGCGGTTTGTTTTTTGTTATGGTTTGTCTTTGGGTGTTTGTGTCGCTTATGTTATTTTATTTTGGATAGCCTACAGGCCATTTTGTGGGAAAGTAACTGTCTTTTTGGCTTTCCGCTATTGATGTTTCCATTGGGGTCTGTTGTTTCATGTTTGTGTTTCTTTCCCTTTGGTGTCTCTGATGGGAGCTGTGGGTTAATTGTATCGATTCCTGATCATTGCCTCCACTTCTGGTTTATTGACATTTATTTCTAGCTGTCCGGGATGTTTTCTAGCTCCATCCGGCTAACATTCAATACCAATGAAAACTGGGTCCTTGACTCCATTTGGGCTTGTTTTCAGTGTTTGACGCTGTTTTGCTCAAACCGTTTTGTAAGATATTTGAGTCAGCGCACGACAAAACCTACAATAAGACACGTGCGCCCATCGAAGAGATCAGATCAGAGATCAGCCTGCGCGTCCATAAAGTATAATCAGAGACTTCTCCTGCTGCAAGAAGTAGCATTGGGCCATTAGCTATCCTTAGAGCGGACAATGAAAACTCTGATCAGACTGCGCGGCTGCGCAGGCTGATCTGAGTCTTCGTTGGGCGCACGTGTCTTATTGTAGGTTTTGTCATGCGCTGGCTCATTTTTTCTCTCCCCTTACAGGCCTTGTGGAAACATTAGACACATGCCATTTAGAAATACAAAAGTAAATATTTTTTATACAAAATCAAAAGGGCTATATATAAAAGGTAGAAGTGGAGGCAATGATCAGGAATCGAAACAATTAACCCACAGCTCCCATCAGAGACACCAAAGGGAAAGAAAGACAAACACGAAACAACAGACCTTAATGGAAACGTCAATAGCGGAAAGCCGAAAGGACAGTTACTTTTCCACAAAATGGCTAATAGGCTATCCAAAACAAAATAATATAAGCGACACAAACACCCCAAAACAAACATAACAAAAATTAACCGCGACAGAAGAACCGCCTTGGAATGGTCAGAAACGAATTCCACTGGGGTTCATAAATCGATTCCACGTGGCCACAATCATCGCCCTTACTTCCGTCGCGATTAAGACAAATAATTTGTTAGGCCGCATAAAGGCCTCCTAACTCATCAACTCATAAACCCATTAATCTTTAGATGACCATGCAAATTTTGAAGTAGACGACAGTCATTTTTTTTTTTTTTTTTTTTTTTTTTTTTCATAGAAAGTCAGGCTTAGAAGTATTTCATCTGAATTATTTGCTAGATGATGATTCGCTTGAAATTTGAAGTCTGTTTTTCTCTGAAAAAAATACATGAGAAAAAAAAAGAAATACAAGTGACATCCGCTACAATCGTAACAAGCATTTCAACATACCAATGGCCAATATACATGGCACGAGAGACTTTGATCGTAGCCTCCTTTGACCAGCAATATTACTGTTTCATCCGATTTCACCGCCCAGATTTAATGCAGATTCTAAGAACGTTTGAATGCCGGATAAGCCAATATAGCTATGGTTATATATGTGTATTACACACTTCAAAAAAGAGTTTTCTTCGATTTTAATTAATGGCATAAGAAAGGCTGTAAGTTGAGCTGCGCAGTTTCTAGCATGCTATGAATAGAATAGGCGTCTCGATTGACTATAGCGTGATTGATAAGACAGTATATTTTGGGTGCAGGGAATTTCCAAAATACAGCGTATTTCCATGAGGCCTTTGAGATGTATGTTTGTATCTTTCGCTATGTGATATTTAGAGATTATCAAATGGGATTTTGGTTATCGCCCGATGTATCAACCCGAGACCCCATTATCTGCCAGCATCGAATGGTCGAGGGTTAATACAGAGGGCGATAATAAGAGAGAGATGTTATAATTTGTTTATCACATATTCAGATCCAATTCTTACTGTGTTTGACGTTCATAAATTTAAAAAACAAATGTGATAAAAAGCGTGATTCAAGCAAACAAAGCGCGTAACGTCACGCCTAACTATTCGCGGTACGTCATGTAATTGGCAACGTCACAATAACGTCATGAGTGGGCTGATAACCGCTGTCCGTTCAAAATACACTGTTTCCGGTTATCAGACCGGGCGGGCTGATAACCGGAAATGGAAACAAGCATTATCACACATGCAAAACACGGGTTATCGTGTTAAATATTGTACTGAATATGTGACAAAGGCCGTTATATTTTAAATATTTGGTAAAATAATAAAACTTTAACTTTAAATTACTTGAACTTGCAAATTACGGGAACAACATGTATGTTTTTCATCCGCGTCATTCTGCAAATTATGCCTTTTATCTTAATATGCATGCAAGTCTTTTGAAAACCAACAACTTTAGTCAGATTCTTAATACGTAAACAATTTAAGATAAAATGTTTATCTAACAATGAATATCAAACATTTCAATACAGAGGTTGTATAGTACTGTTTAAAAAACAACAAAGGAAACCTTTATTAAAAAGGCCTAATAAAAGTAAAGTTCTACCTGAAATTTCTGACTGAATCTGTCATTTCAGCGCATTTGGCGTTTTTTTTTTTTTTTTGTTATTGTTGTTGTTGTTCTTGTGTATTGATCTGATTTTTTTTTCGGAAGTAAATGCTGTTTGTGCTTTTGGTGGTCTTATATGCCATAACTTTTCCTATATTGTAGTCATTTGTTCTGCAAGATTTCTTTGTAGAACTATTGTAAATTCAAGCTCCCAAAAAAGAAGATTTCAGTGAACAATAAAGACGCTATTCATCAAGCTATATAAATAGCTATTTTTCAAATTGCCCCGTTTATAGAAAGGGGGAAGTTACTTTGGTAAAAACGGCTGACATTTTGTTGTAGCAAACGCGTTTTCTCTATATGTGCCCGAGGTTTCTAAGATATTCAAGATATCGAGTCAGTCTCATTACGTTCTAAGCAGCCCTTGTACAATCCTTTATTCCTCAGAAGACATTACAGAGTGATCTCCCCCGTGTCTACGTATGGGTACATCATATATTATCAAATCGGTGTAGAAATACCAAAGCAACCTACCAAAGATTTGATTATCAAGATCACACAAGTGCAAAGATTTTGCCTTGTCTGCACGATATCGCCTGAACGAATCGATAAATCCCGGCAAAATGTCATGTAATATATATTTGTTATTTAAAAGTTAATTAAATTTTGGAGACCATGGCTTATCTTTCAAGGTCACATAGGTCCAAAGTTCGTTCGATTTTCCTTCTTTTCAATATATCTCTTCAAAAGATTGAAGAATGTTGGGGGCACTCGGTACACGTGTGTGAATATACATCATATCATGGCAACCCAACAAAGACACGATTCTACTTTGGCCACAATGACCTTTTTCAAGGTCACTTAGTTTTGTGTCATATTAATGGCGGGGTATTGCTTTTCTTCTGAAACATGTCTATTTTTTTTTTTTTATATATATATATATATAATTTTATTTACTTGTTTATCATATGACGTCGTGTCTGAGAGGGTAATAACGTCATGTCATAAATTTGATAATCCACTAGTGGATTAAATATGCAAATTAGTTAGATACGCCCCGTAATGTTACACGTACGTCGTCCTTAATGACGTCGCCTTTACTAATGGCGGAATATTGACATTATTTTAAACAAATAGAAAATAAAATGCGTTTTAAATGTCATATGATAAATATAATCTTGCATTCGTGCTCATGTATTGTTGAATTTATTAAACTCGTTGAGGAAAAAGGATAAAATGCTCGGCAAAGCCTCGCATTTTATCCCTTTTCCTCAACTTGTTTAATAAATGAGGAAAAAAGATAAAATGCTGGGCAAAGCCTCGCATTTTATCCCTTTTCCTCAACTCGTTTAATAAATTCAATAATACATGAGCAATCATGTAAGATCCTCTATTTATTGAACAAACTATTCTGAAAAAAAAATAATAATAATAATTCAAATTTATCTACATCTGCTTCTGAAAACAGTTTGGAAAAAAAAAAAGATTTCTTGAAAGCCTCAAGATCTGAGCTTACTTTATTTCAAACCACATGTGTGACAATTATGCAATTTTTTGCTGCAGGTTGGTGGCAAAATTAAGACATATCTTCTACAAGATAGTGCATATGTTTCCGCTTGTTGTCAGATTGTTCCGCTATTTCTGTGATAAACCCAGATTTACAAGATATTGTTCCGCCAGAAAAATTTATTACATTTGACTAAAGACAGAATGATGAAATATTGTTTTTTTTCAAAAAGGAACAGCCATGTTTTGGGCCAGCGCACGACAAATATATTTAACATAAAGGATTGTTGCGGTCGAATCTACGATTGGGTCTCGATCTGAAACGATCATCACGATCGGGTTCCCCGAATTGGGACGATCTGATACGAACAGATACGTTCTGATACGCTCATCACGAACCGATGCGTTCAGTTACGATAACATACGACTGTGGTCTCGATGCTTGTTCACGATCATGATCGAGGGTGATCACGATTTGAGCTACGACTGGAACCCGGCGGGTATATATACAGCCGGACTGACCATGAACTTCATTGTTTCTTGAACTTTTACACTATAAACACTAGCTCTCAACTATTGATGATGGCAGCAGCTGCGGATGATGACAATGTGGCATTTTCTCTAGCTGGACTGGTTCAGGTTCCTGGGATGGGACACCCTTGCCCTTTCCCTTCTTGTCTCTAGTACCCTTGGTTGACATCTCTCAAAGGCTCCAAAAATACTAGCAAAGACCTGTAACTAGATGTACTCTCTTCAAGAGCAGATCACTGAAAAGTCGCATTAAATCTTGTCCGGTATGCATGCGGGCACGAGAACTCCTGACAGACCGTGACCGTTCGTGTTAAAACGTAACTACTCGTATCTACTCGCATCTTCTCGTATCAACTCGTATCTGATCGCGAGGCATTCGTGACAGGTCTTGAGCAATGGGACCCGATACAGCGTAACAAATCGTAACAGTTCGTGGGAGATCGCAACACATCTCAACAGAACGCGACGTTTGTCTTGTCCAAGATCGACCCCGTTCACCACGATTTGGAAGCACGATTAGATGCGATCTGTCGTACCGTGTTACAATGCAATACGATGTGATACGATGATCCCAATTTGACAACTGATCGTGTTGATAGTGGAAAATTTTGAACCATTCAAAAAGTTTCTACCACGATTGCCACGACTGACCTCAAGATCTGATAAGATCTGATAGGATCACCACGATTTCAATCGTGGCGCGAATCGAGATAGTGGGAACATAGCATAAAACGACATCTCCTCCTAAACTAATGGTCCGATTTCATACTAATTTCACATAAATGTTAGCTAAAACAGGAAAACCGGAAAACCTTTAAATTATATTCTCCTCCTATCCTAATGGTCCGATTTCAAACTAATTTCTCATGATTGCTCCTTGGGAAACCCTCTACCAAACTTGGTAAAATGGTTCCCCTCTGCAGAACAAAATGACCACCAGAGCTAAAAATAGAAAAGAAAAACTTTAACTGACATCTTCTCCTTGGATAATGGCCCGATTTCAAAATAATTCAGTCATAGAAATGTTCCTTGGTTACCCTCAACAGTATTGCTAGAATGCAAGGTTGGCAAAAAAGGTGGGGAATACTCAAGTTTCCCTGGACGGCGGGAAATACAGGGAATTCCCGGGAAACACTGGGAAATATATATTTACATAGGTGGTACCAATTGAGACTGCTTAATATACCTCAACTACCTAGCTTTTTGAAAGCAAAATTATTTCAAGTTCATGCAGGGCTTGAAAATTCCACTTGCTTGCTCGCAATGACAAAAACATTGAAGGACAAGTAAAACGTTTGTCTAGTCCTTACGACATTTACCAAAGTTTACATGCACTTAGTCATGTAGGACAAGTGAAACTTGAAGAATTTTCCAGCCTTTTTATATTGAATAACTTGAATGATCTATAGTCATTTGCCTTCATATAGAATGTATATAATTTATTTTCAAACATGATTCTAAAATATTAGTTTTAAACTTTCAGCTTTTTCCCTTGACTTGTAAATACATGTACTTTTAATACTTAGGTGAGTATCTGTAGATAATTTAAGAAACCGTTTATGCTTAAATTAACTGTGTTCTTTTAATACATGTCACAAACATACAATTAAATTACCACACCTATTTAATTACTAGCATTAGAAGTATGATTACTTGACAAACAAACCTTTTCTAGTGTAAACATCCTTACAATTCAAACATCCTAAGAATTGTTGTAAATCTAAAAAAATGATCCGTGTGGTTTAGTGTTACACTAAAGCATACAAAACATGTACAGGTAGTTCCAATGGCAAACTCTCATCCTTTGTTTAGGTTTCCATTATGGTCTGGTCGCTTCATGTTTGTGTTTCTTTCCCTTCGGTGTCTTTGGTGAATGGAGTAAGTTAATTGTATCGATTCCTGATCTTTGTTTTACTTCTACTTCTCATAAAGAAGCTAAGTGTCTGCACTGTTTGCCCAGGCACGTCTGTCTCAAATATTGGGATCATTATGGTA
This sequence comes from Lucinisca nassula, assembly GCA_963580285.1. Classification (NCBI taxonomy): domain Eukaryota; kingdom Metazoa; phylum Mollusca; class Bivalvia; order Lucinida; family Lucinidae; genus Lucinisca; species Lucinisca nassula. The sequence goes on from OY757017.1 coordinate 32,442,952, forward strand.
TTTTATCTTCTTAAGCATATGAGTGATTTTAAATAACTCTCTGCACCCTACATAACAATAGATCACTTTATGCTTATGCTTGTGTTTGGTTGAGTAAAAGCAGACATATGACAAATATGTATGGGGATAGCTAATTGTTCATTATTTCAATTAAATAACACAAATATTAATATTGTTTTTCTATGAAAAACTAAACAAAAATCATATTTCCCACTATTTCCCAGCATTTCCCACTTTTGCTGAAATTTTGTGTATTTCTCAGGGCGGTAATTACCGGTAAATACCAGTGGGAATTCCCGTCACCGGTATTTACCGACCAACCTTGCTAGAATTGTTCTGCTCTGCTGAACAAAGTGGCCACCAGAGCTGAAAATATAAAATCCTTTAAATGACATCTACTCCTAGTCCAATGGTCTGATTTCAAAATAATTTCACAGAAATGATCCTTTGGTGTCCCTCTACCATAATTATTAAAAAGGTTCCACTTCGCTTAACAAAATCGCCATCAGAGTTAAAATAGAAAACAAAAACTTAAAGGGCATCTTTTCCTAGGTTAATAATCCCATTTCAAATTTATTTCACAGAAATGATCCTTTTTTTACCTTCTACCAATATTGCAAAAATGGTTTCACTTCACTGAAGAAAATGGCTGTCAGGGCTAAAAATAGAAAAACATTTAAAAGACATATCCTTCTATGTGAGTGACGCAATTTGAAACCAAATCCACAGAAATGTTTCTCTATTAATTTTCCACTCAAACTGATTAAACGGCATGGCTCAGCTAAGGTCTGTTCCATCGAAACATCTCATCTCAAAGTAGGTATTATTGTACAGATGACTGCTTAAATTGTTGAAATGGGTTTGCTCTGCAGAACCAAATGTCCATATGACTGCATAGGTAAAGATAGAAAAAAACTTCAGAGAACATATTCTCCTGTCAAAACTAAATATAGAAAAAAACCTGTAAACACCTCGGGTGAGCAAATTAGGTCCATCGTGGAACTCTTGTTATTTATTAATTTATTGGCTGGGAATTAGTGCGGTGCATTATATTTCGTATCAACTGCAGTAAATCCAAATGGCGGACATCGTTATTCAGCAAAGGCCAGCGCGAGAGGGCAATGTATTTTTGCTCAAGAGGTATATGGAATATAATTGTCCTTGCGTTTTCCGTTAAAAGCCTGGAAAATTCTTTGCAGTATAACAAGGAGGGAATTTAAGCATGATGTTCAATGGCCATAAACTTTCACCGTCAATAAAGATTCCGCCTAGAACTACATTTCACATGCTTCTAATCGTTTCTGATTACGTCTCTAAGTAGTTGTTCTTTGTAAAATATATTAAATATGGTTTGAGTTCCAGATCGTTTCTCTTTTTAATTTACCTAATTATCACTGATGTTTTGTTTTTTTATCTCTCCATGAGTGATGTTCAGCTTATAAAAAGTGTCATTTAAGGAGCAGGATTATAATTGAATAAAAGACCTGAAAGAATTTTATTGGTTAAATGAGATATTTCTTCATTTTGTTTTTGCAAATTCAGTTTAATTCGAACACATCGAAAATGCAAATTGAGAAAGAATCAACATTGCTTTTTTTCAGTCTGGGTAGATACTCGTTGGGTCACTTCTCTCATTCAGGAGATAAAGCATTTTTATTTGTTGAAACCAATTTTTAACATTCCTGGCAAGTTAACTGTTGATTTCCAGTGGAATGTTTGAAGTGATTTATCTCATTTATAAGTTTTGAAATTTAGGTTCCTTCATGACTTGGCTAGAAAATTACCACAGAGTTTAGTATCTTGTGTAGTTTCTGTTTAAATAAAGCTTGTCTAAATCGCGCCGGAGGTAAGGGTGAGGATTGTGGCCACGTAGAATCGATTTAAACCCGCCAGACGAATTACTTTCCGCTGACCGTTTCAAGGTGGTTCTTCTGTCGCGTTTAAATTTTGTTATGGTTTGTCTTTGGGTGTTTGTGTCGCTTATATTATTTTATTTTGGATAGCCTATTGGCCATTTTGTTGGAAAGTAAGTGTCCTTTTGGCTTTCCGCTGTTCAAGGATGTTTCGATTAGGGTCTGTTGTTTCATGTTTGTGTTTCTTTCCCTTTGGTGTCTCTGATGGGAGCTGTGGGTTGTTTGTAACGATTCCTGATCATTACCTCCACATCTATTTTATTCAATGTGTACAATTAATTTTGATGCAGACAATTAAAGTTGTTACATCTTTCTTTTCATAAGCTTCAACGAAAATCCGTGGAACATTTTAAAAGACCTTTGTTGTTGATGGTTTTCTGAGAAAAAAGGGCTCTTTCGAGCTGCTTAGGGAAAAGATGAATCAATATTATAAGTAAACCATGGCTAAACATCCCGAAAACACGCCTATATAAATTTTACTCCTTTAAACCCCACTTTTAAATAGTAAAACTGGGGTTTGCAGGGGTATACATTATTTTTCTTATTTCTGCTCAAAAACATTCTTTGGGTACTCGTTAGAAACCGCCTCGTCGAGGCGGTTCTAACGAGTATTCACAATCTATGTTTTGAGCAGAAAATCGACGAGTCGGTTCTAACGAGTACCCACAATCTATGTTTTTGAGCAGAAATAAGAAAAATATCGAAATATTTCATCTGAAAATTCTCTTGTTTTGGTGGTAAAATTTACAATGTATTTGTATAGGCATGTTTTCGTAATAAATTCGTTTTCTAGTATGACAAAAAATCATTGAAACAAATAAACATCCAATAAGTTTTATAACAATTGCAATATCTTACCTTTAATTCGATATAAAGATCATGAAAAGACAGCGAGTGATAGTGAGAAAATGTCATGAAAGTTTACCACTGCCATGAGTGTAGTCTATTCTGAAAGGCAAAAGATTGAGAACGCATTCGTTAATTATGGCTTCATTTCCACAAATACGCAAAACAAATTCTTTTTTTTTACGACTTCAATAGGAAATAAGAATTTCCTTTTTCCTCATTCGATTTTTAGTTCCATTTAATGTAATTCGACATTCGCATAAAGGGTATGCATGAATATTTTCACTTGTAAGCATAATGGTACATGTATAGGTTTCCAAATTTCGGCGGGACAAACTGTCAATAAGGAAAAAGACAAACAGATTTCCTTTTCCTTTTTCGATTTCAGGTCCATATAACATTGCGACGCGGTGCAATCGAACATTCGCATCGTATAGCGCATTATCATTTTTAATTTTAAGAGGAATAGGAACACATGGCAGATTTTTCCGCCATTTTTCAAAGGGAGGCAACTTTCGGGATTTCCTGTACGCTTTTCTGTAAGCCCTGTCCCACTGAAAAAAAGGGGGTCTGCTCTTAAAGGGAAGAATTTGCTCCTTAGGAGCAAATTCTTTCCTTTAAGAGTTGACCCCTATTGACTTGGGAGACAAAAATAATTTTGCAGGAGTTACCTTCCCTGAAGGTGTTCCCATACACTTTAAGCCACACGGTATATGTTTCCAAACTTCGGGATTTCTATGGGTCTCAAAAAGGACTTTTGATTACTTCGATTAAGTTTATTCCTCAGAAATTCAGAACCTCTACCATTATGCTTTCAAGTAAAAACGATCATGAATGCGCTTGTATGCGAATGTTTTATTGCAGCGCTTCGCAAAGTTCTATGGACCTGAAAATCGAATGAGGAAAAAGGAAATTTTACTGGCTGTTCACACATAACTTATTATATATTATTGGTGTCTCTGATGGGAGCTGGGGGAAGATTGTATCGATTCCTGATCATTGCCTCCACTTCTATTTTTTTGTGCGCTAAATCGTTTAGCCCTTGTTTGTCACACTAGGATTGATCCTGACACTGTATTCCATGTGATATTCCCCAACATGTATAATAACTCATTGCCTTCACGAACGTCATTCTACGATAAGGCAAGAGAAAGCCGAGCTCTTTTCCACAAACAATTTTATAAAATGTAGAATAATCTGCTGCTGCTTTGATGTACCTGGTTTCAGGCAAAACAATAAATGTGTATGTGCATGCATGCGCAGGCTAATCTGAGTCTTCGCTGGTAGCACATAGCATAGTGTAGGTTTTATTACGCGCTGACCCATTTAACGATCATTAATGTATGATATATTGAGTTCTATCAAAGAAAACAGAGAAGAAACATAGCGCATTTAAGTGTAAACAGCTGGTTTTCAGCTCCTCTTAAGATACTTGACTTACATTTTTTCTCTATCATTATGAAGCCGACCCATGAAAAACGGTCGCTATTGTTCTCTGGAGTATTTTCTTTGTATGTGCATGCGCATCCAAGTATTAACTAGGGTCCACTTATGCAGGCCAAAATGACTATTGCGATACTATTGCCAAAACACCATTGCAATACTGTTAAAACTATTGGTTACCATTGCAATAACTATGTTTAAAACAAAAAGGACCAAAGTATTCTACAAAGCTTCTTCATTTTTGATGACATCCAGCATAAAAATTCCACTTTGAAAACCATATTGTTGTTGTAATATTTGATTAAGTGAAGTGGTGTACTGGTTAAGCTACTCGCCTCATAAACCATGGGTCGTGGGTTCGATCCCGGGCTTCTCCAGACTTTCGGATGAGTCTTAAAACCGAGGTCCCGTTTCCGTATGACCTTAGCTGCTGGTAGGACGTTGAACTCACACAGACACACTTGATGAAGTGAACCAATATTAACACCAAAGAGTTGCACATTCAAGAGTTCTGGTATGCATATTCATTTACTTCCATATGGTTATTACACTCATTATATTTTCTATTTAAGAAACTAATATTAATATTTATAGAATCAATGAAACTATTGCAATAGTGAATCCACTATCACAGAAACTATTGCTATTGCAACTTTACTTTTCGCGATAGCACATTACAATACTGTTACAATTGTAGGTTACTATTACAATACTATTTCAATAACTCTTGGGAACATTATTTAAAAAAGACCAAAGAATTCCACAAAACTTTTGATGGCATTCAGTTGTACATTCAAGTGTTGAAACTCCAATTGAAAACCACATTGTTGTTATAACTTGATGAAGTGAACTCTTGCTGACGCCAAAGTGTTGAACAATTTAGAGTTCTGGTATGCAAATTTAGTTTTCTCCTCCTTATGGTTATAACATGCATTATTTTTTCTATTATAGACCTATGATTTCTATTAATACAACTAATATTTATATAAATAGAACCAATAAAACTTTTACAATAGTCACCGATATCATTACTATTGTCACTTTAATAAGCACTATTACTATTGCCGATGCTGTTAAAATTGCAGGTTATTATAGCAATACTATTGTAACTATTGCAATACTATTGCAATAACTATTGGGAATAATATTTGCTTAAAAAAGGACCTAAGAAATTTACAAAGCTTTCTAAGTTTGGATGACATCCAGTGTTGAAATTTCGTTTGAAAACTACATTGTTATTGTAATCTTGCTGACACCAAAGTGTTGTACATTTAAGAGATCTGGTAGGCAAATTCAATTAACTCCTTATGGTTATTGCATGCATTATATTTTCTATTTATAGATCTATGATTTCTACAAATATAAATATTATTTATATGTATAGAACCAATCATTATGATAACACACCCGTGCGACATAATGCGTTTGTTCATATTTCCAAAATGGCTACTTTTCTGATGAAAATCCAGCATATTTATCTTATTTATGCTGCAAACATTGGTCGTGGGTGCTCGATAGAACCGCCACAATCTATGTCTTGGAGCAGAAATAAGAAATTTAATGTAAACCCCCCGTAAACCCCAGTTTTATCTGTATAAAGTGGGGTTGAGGGGGTGTTCATTTCACGTGATGGAAACTATTGCTATAGTGAAAACACTGACACCGATACTATTACTATTGTCACTTTACTGTCGCGATAACACTATTACTATTGCCAAAATCACCATGATTGCAATTCTGTAATTGCAGGTTACTATTGTTACTATTGCAATAACTCTCGGGAACATTATTTGCTAAAATAGGACCAAAGAATTCCACAAAGCTTCCTAAGATTTTATGGCATCTAGTGATGAAATTCTATTTTTAAACCACAGTGTTATTGTAATACTTGATGAAGTGAACTCATGCTGACGTCAAAGTGTTGTATATTTTAGAGTTCTGGGGCCAGTTGTTCAAAACTAACGACATCGTTATTTAACGTATTGTTAACACTTTGATCATTAAATATGGCAAATGTGCTAAAATTTTTGCTAAAAAAATGTGAGCAGCTTTTGCATTTGCAAAAGCTGCTCACATTTTTTCAGCAAAAATACCAAAATTTTCGATATTGTACTTGCTAGAACACTTAACAATATGACCACTTACTAACGATGCTTTGAACAACTGGTCCCTGGTATGCACCTTCAATTAGCAATTGTAAAAACACTATCACTGATACAATTGCTATCGCCACTTTACTGTCGCAAAAGCACTATTTTATATTTAATGATACAATTTTTACGCGGCCCCCGCCCATCGGGGCTTGATAGAATATATGGGCTGCATGATGCTTCCACGCAGAGCTGAAGCCGACCCGCACACGAGTATTGGTAAACCGCTTAGAGGATCTAAGCCTGCCCAGGCAAAGCGCACGAGTCGGACCGTCCATGGTTATAAACCCTATTGGTTTCATTGGGCGACAGGGCTTGAGAAGTCATTTCATCTCAATGTCGGGTAAAAGTCCCATAAAATTGGAAGCAACGTCTCCAAAATGACCTTTACACTGTTGAGGGGGACGTTTAACCTCAAAGAAACAAACAAAACAATTTATTTACGACAAAAATCGGCTAGAGCTTGTAGTCACGTTGATGATTTTAATGAACGCAATAATTGTGAAAACACGAAAACTATATGAGACAGGGATATCGGTATCGCATCATTAAGAAACAAATCAGCTTTAAGCTTTGTTTTGTTGAGTATCAAATCACAGTTAGAAGTTAATAAGTTGTAAAGTAGATCAAACTACGAGTGCGTAACTCGAGTTACTTGTCTACTTAAAACTGAGCGACAAACTGTGATTTATTAGCCTACTTAACAAATCACACACTAGAGCTGATCTATTTCGATCCTAACACGCTTTTAAAAAAAGCGACAATTATTGCTGTCTTCAAATTCTCAAACCCTTTCGCCATTGTTAGAAAATAAATCTCGCCAGCATCATTAACGTATCACACTCTTTTGTGTCATTTTGCAACGAAAATAAAGTTCCACCGTCTCAAGGCAAAGACACTACAAGTGACGTCATAAAACATCTTTTTTGATGACATCACTCGTCACTATCTTTGCGGTCACTCGTCACGCTCTTCCGCAAATCGATTTGTTGCAGAATAAATCGCAGTAACCTGTTCCTTTCCTTTGTCTGTATACATGTAGATGCGCTGTGTTGGATTAGATGGCTCAAATATTTTTTCTTGTCTTTAAATTAACCGTTTTTCTTACTACTCCATTTCTAAATACACTGAGGCGGATTTAACGAGCATCCACAATATATGTTTGAATTAATAAATACAAAAATATTAGACATTTTCACCTGAAAAATATTCGTCCTAGAGATAGTATGGCGCCATTTTAGCATACGGGCATGTGATCGTAATGGCTGTGGTGGCCTTTCATATAATACTTAGACACAAGGAATCTCCGTTTGAAGTATAAAAGAGATAGGGCTTTAAAATGCATAGCTGGCAAATTCGAAACACATGTTCTAATGCATAATTTTGCACAGAATGTAAAGCAATTTCCGTCTCATCACTCAACCGCCTTAAGCTCTTTGTTTTCTCGGGAAACGTTTTGTATAGTATCCATTTCAAACTGTTTCCGTTTTAATTCATTGAAAACGTATTAGTTTTCGACCACAGTCAGGTCTCCAGACAGATAATACGTCCTGATGAAGCAATTTGCAGTAAGTCTGAAAAAGAGTGTTTGAATTCCAGGTTTGATTGGATTTTGTATAAGCTTTTTAACTTTCGAGTACAATTTTCGCCATATAAAGTGGTTGTTGGAGAAACGTAAATGCTATTAGATTTGAAGAAAAACAACTAAAACAAAGCAAACAGTATCATGTCAACAAGTTCGTGTAATGAACACCCCTGTTGGCCGCATTCACTTGTAGAGAAAAAAATGGGGTTTGCAGGGGTATACCTGATTTGCATAATTTTGTTTAAAACATAGATTGTTGGTACTTGTTAGAAGCGCCTTGTTTAGGCGCTTCTAACGAGCACCAATAAACCTATGTTTGGACTAGATTTAAGAAAACTATCCCAAATTGTCAGCAGAGGAAAAAAACCATAGTTCTTGGAAAGCGCTGTATAAAGATTCCTCAATAGTAAACGCCAGGAAATCTTAGACCAAACGAAGGAAGGAGTTTCTTAGAAAACGTGGAGACATAAGGAATTTGCATATTTGCATAAATAACTTCCATATGGTTCGATTACGTCGCAGTGGAATATTTATTGTAAGTTTTTGAAGCTATTGCATGTATTTGTTGTCGTCTAGTACATGTGAACAACTCTACACGTAACTCTTTATGTATAAAATAGTTCATAGGTCAGGAAAAAACCCTGCATCGAAGGGTTATGACAAGCCAAGTGCAGAATAAATCTTTAAACCACAGTTTGAAGTCCTGGTTTGAAAAATTCAAATCATGTTTTCAAAGAAAACCTGCACAATAATTCTTTAAACCACGGTTTCAAATTTCAAATTGTGGTTTAAGCCTTGTGCAGCAGGTGTTTAAACGGCGGCTTGAAGGCAACAGAAGCTAAAACCCAAGTTTGAAAGTTGAAACCATGATTTAAAGAATTATTGTGCAGTTGTTTTTTTTTTTTTTTTTTTTTTTTTTTTTGTTTGTTTTTTGTTGTTGTTTTTTTTTTTTTTGTTGTTGTTTTTTAAACCATAGTTTCAAGTAACCCCTGTTTGAAAACTTTAAACCGGGGTTTCAAGTTCAAATTGTGATTTGAAGATTAACTGTGGACATGTCTCGGCATAGCAAACAATATTGGAATATTTATTGTGCAAATGGCGTCTCAAGCCTAGTTTCAAACTTCAAATAGTGGTTTGATTTGTTTGTGTTGGAGTTTAACGGCCCAGTCAACACCATTTTTGAGCTGGTCAGTTTACTTTTCCACATTTTTCATGGGCAGGCTTATACGAAAGCAGTTAAGTATTCTTTCGCCAGAAACTGACAACTGCCCTTCTTGAATCAGCGGAAAAGATAGAATGACCGTAGAAAATATTTCATGATCAATTTTCACGAATTGTTGCCGACCCCGGTGGGTATCGATCGCGCGTCCTCCTGATAGCGGTTCAAATAGTTGTTTAAAGATTTATTTTACATTTGGTGTTGAAACTTGGATGTGAAGTTTTTAAACTAAAGATTGAAGTAAAGTTATTAGAAAATAAATTAAAATCCCAATTTGAATTTTTAAACCGTGGTTTAAAAAATTACTGTGAAAGTGTTTTTTTTTTTGAAACCGTACTTTTAAAACTTCGAACAGGGGTTTCATGTTCGAACTGTGGTTTAAAGATTTATTGTGCACTTGGCTTGCCATACCCAGTCCCGTCGAACCAGTTTGTAACATGTTACTTTTATGACTAACAAGAAAAAGGAACTGTCTCGACGGTATTTGAGCCAACTCGCATACTGATCAAGCTCTCTTCCGCTGGTCTGTATAACGGCGTTTTGGTGTTGGTTTGTTTGTTTGTTTTGGACTTTAACGGGCCATTCCACACTATTTAAGTCATATTGAGCCGGGTTGTTTAACTAACCCCATTTCCTGGACATGTTTATACACAAAGCGGTTAACATTCTTTCGCCAGAAACTGACAACTGTCCTTCTTGAATCAGCGGAAGGCAGAGAATTGCAAAAGCAACAAAACACACAAAAGCAACATAGTTATAGCTCTTTGTCAGAATGTAGGTCTTGTGATGGTAAGTATGTATTTAAAGTTTCACGAGAGTAGGGCAAATACTTTAGAATTTATGACCAAGGCTAAGTTTTGTGACACACACACACACAAAGGCAAAATAGTTATGACGTTTTGTCAGAACATTACGAAAACACGCCTATACAAATACATTGTAAACTTCACCGCCGAAAAATAAAACGAAATTTTTAAAAAAATTAAAATGAAAAATTGTGATAGTATTCTTATTTCTGCTCAAAATATAGAGGCGGTTCTAACGAGTACCAACAATCTTTATTTTAGAGCAGAAATAAGAAAAATAATGTTTCCCCCTGTAAACCCAAGTTTTACTATATAAAAGTGGGGTTCACCTGGGTCAAAATAATACAGGCGTGTTTTCGTAATGTGTAGATCTTTGTAAAGTTTCATGAGAGAAGAGCAAATGCCAAAGTCTGAAGTTTTGACCGAGGTTAAGCTATTTTGGTTAAGGCGGTAAAATTGTTTTACTGAGGGGTGGGGGAGGGAGGGGCAGCTTGATGGTACGTGGCCACAATCCTCGTAGATGTACCTGGGCTGGCCGGTTTGTGGCTTACTAACGCTCAGGTACACAAGGACTTCGTTAGTCAGATTGTTAATTGTTTTTTTTTTGTTTGTTCTTTGTCATCATGTGAATAAGTCCGTGAAATGTATACCTCCATAAACCCCGCATTACATAGGGAAAATTGGGGTTTAAGGGGTTATAGATTATTTTATTTATTTCTGCTCCAAGATATAGGTTGTGGGTACTCGTTAGAACCGCCTCGATGAGGCGGTTCTAACGAGCACCCACAAACTGTGTTTGGATTGTAAATAAGAAAAATATCACACATTTTCATCAGAAAATTAGCCGTTTATGGGATCTAAAAGAACGCACTGAGGTGCACGTGTGTGTTAGCGAAATGTGTTGAGGTTTTACGTCCCCGGCAACAATTTACATGTCATTTTGAAGATATTCACCACGAGAACACGCCTATCGAATTTTGACCCCCTTAAACCCCACGTTTTATAGTAAAACTGGGGTTTGGAGGGGTATACATTGTTTGTTTTATTTCTGCTCAAAAACATAGATTGTGGGTACTCTTTAGAATCGCCTCGACGAGGTGGTTCTAACGAGTATCCACAATCTATGTATTGAGAAGAAATTAGAAAAATATCACAGATTGTCATCTTAAAATTTTCGTTTTTCAAGGGTAAAATTTACCATGTATTTGTATAGGCGTCTTTTCGTAATGGCTTTCGATTTTGTGGGACTTTTCCCCGGCATCGAGATGAAATGACATCTCAAGCCCTGCCGCTCAAAGAAATCAATAACGTTTATATGCAGAAACAGTCCGACTCGCACAAGTGGGGATATGCATTGTTTTCCCTTTTTACCTAAACAGAGATTGTGGGAACTCATTAGGACCGCCTAAATACCGCCTCATTGAGGCGATTATCACGAGCACACACAGTCTATATTTGAGCAAGAAATAACAAAAATATCAAAACATTTTCATCTGAAAATTGCTAGTTTAGTCCAGAGGTAGGAGAGACGCCAGTCTTGCATACGGCTGTGTTATTGTAATGGTACTGGGAAAAAATTGACCTCACATTTTATAGAAATGGCTTGCTGACAAAATATGCTATGACGTACAATTGCATTTAACAATGTCAGTTCAACTTTTAAAATGTGCACTTTTTTGTTTTGGAAGCACCTCCTCCCCTTCCGACTCCATATACATATCGTGCAGAGTATAATTTAAAATTAAACTTAATATGTACAGACGGATAGGAGCAGTATTAAAAAAAGCCTTTTCAGTAGGACTTGCAAGATGTTTCTTAAGGGGAATGGGAACACCTTCAGGGGAGTTAAATCCTGCAAAAGTATTTTTGTCTCCCATGTCAATAGGGAGCAAATTCTTTCCTTTAAGAATAGACCACTTTTTCAGTTGGACAGGTCTTATAGAAAGGCGGACAGGAAGTCCCGAAAGTTGTCTCCTTTTGAAAAATAGGGAAAAAATCTGTCAGGTGTTCCCACTCCCCTATTTATCCAAGGCTAGTATCGAGGCTAAAATATTGGTATTGTCGAAGGTTTGTAAAACGAAATGCAGAGCAACGTTTTCTACTTATATGAGCCGGGGTACAGAAATTCTTAAAATTTACATGTGTGCCCAGCGAAGAATCAGATCAGCCTCGGCATCCATATAGTCTGACCAGAGACTGCACTAGAGAGCATTGGGGCCCTAGTTATCCTTAGAGCGCACAACGAAGACTCTGATCAGGCTGCGCGGATGCGCAGGCTGATCTGAGTCTTCGCTAGGCGCATATGTAAATAATAGTAAATGCTGGGCTCTGGCTCATATAACTGAATAGAAACGATACAAACTTTTGAGTAAACTTGTGAATTTCCAGGTTCGAATTCCCCAGAAAGGTCACTTTATGATCAGACGTTTGTTTTGTTTTGGATTGGGGTTAAACGTGCCCCTCAGCACTATTTAGGTCATTTCGCTTCCAATTTCTTGGACTTTTACCCGACATTTAGAGGAAATGACATCTCAAGTCGTGCCGCCCAATGAAAACAATAGGGTTTATATGCTTGGACGGTTCGACTAGCACCACTTTGCCTGGGCAGGCTTAGAACCTCCAAGCAGTTTACCAGTACTCATGTGCGGTCGGTTTCAGGTCTGGGTGGAAGCACCGTGCAGCCCAATCTATTTTACCAAGCCCCGATGGGCGGGGTCTATGTTATTGTAATGGTACTGAAAAAAAACAAATGACCTCACATTTTAAATTTTGTAGAAAAAATATGACATACAAGTACATTGCAATTACTTCATCTTTTTAAACGTGCGCTCTTTATTATACCCCCGGCATACGAAGTATGCTATGGGGGTATATAGTTTTCGTCTTGCCGTTCGTCCGTTCGTCCGTCCGTCTGTCCGTGTGTCCGTCTTTCCGTCCGTCCGTCTTTCCGTCCGTCCGTCCTTCCGTCCGTCCGTCTGTCCGTCCGTTAACATTTTGGTTAAAGTTTTACGTCAAAGTTTCTAAGAGATTGTATCTTCTGAACCCTTTGATAGATTTAGTTGATACTTACACTGAAGTTACATACTGGTCCAAAGATTTCATTGATGCATGTCCAACCCCCCACAGTGACCTTGGGGTCAAGGTCACAGACTTAGAAATTTTATGTTTTGATAAAGTTTTACGTCAAAGTTTCTAAGAGATTGTATCTTCTGAACCCTTTGATAGATTTAGTTGATACTTACACTGAAGTTACATACTGGTCTAATATTTCATTGATGCATGTCCCACCCACCCCCACTCCCACAGTGACCTTGAGGTCAAGATCATAGACTTAGAAATTTTACATTTGGTTGAAGTTTATGACAAAGTTTATAGATCCCTGTATGTCCTAAACTCAAAGACAAATTCAATTGATACTTGCATCGATCTTGCATACCAGTCCAAATATTTCATTGATGTATACCCGACCCTGCTGCTTCAGTAACATTGATGCCCCCACCCCTTCATTAACTTTGATGCCCTCGACCCCTTGGTCCATATAGAAATTTTATCTTTGGTTTAGCTTTTACAGGCACATTTATAGATTCTTATAGCTTCCATATTACATACAATTAAGCTCTAAAGATAAATTAGAGGGTGGCGCTGGCCGGGGGTATACGTGACCCACTGGTCGCTTTCTCTAGTATGTTTTTAAGCGTTTTCAGTGGGGTTTACACGATTGTTCTTACTATCCAAGGCTTGTATCAAGGCTAATATATCTTTCTTGCCAAAGGCATTGCCGAAGGTTTGGAATAAAAAACGCAAAGTAACGTTTAGTACTTATATACTTGGTCACAAAAGAAACGATACACACTTGTAATCTTGTGAGTTTCCAGGTTCGAATTTCTGAAAAATGTGATTTTCTGAACAGATTTTCAGTTACAAAAGTCCTAAAACAGACATTTGGTCAGCTTTTATTCCAGAGTTATTTTGCAACATGTGCCTGGTATGGATCTACATAGAACCTTTCTTTGTGTTGAACCTAATAAACACTTTACATTTTCAATTTACAGTGAAATTCCGCTATTAAGACCACCTAAAATTAAGACTAATTCTGCTTTAAAAGGCTTATTTTGCAGGGTACACTTAATCTTTTTTTGTGCTTTCTGCCAACAGTGCCCTCTGGTCAGAGACAACCTTTGGGACTGTTCAAAAGTGGTCTTAAAGACCACTTTTTAACAGAACCAAAAGGTGGTCTTCATATAGGAATTCTACTGTATACAACCATGCTTAAAGATAGACTACATCTAATGACAATGGTCATCTTTGAATGACACTTTCTCCGCTATTTCTAGATATATTTATAACATTGAAAATTGTATCAAACTTTAATTTCATGTTCATAAATATCATTGGTATTTTTGTTACAATTAAAAAAGAATTTTATCCATGATTTACTTTTATGGTGGTCATATTTTTATCGGACAGCTTCTGGTGAATGAATGTTATTTGAGGTGTCACCAGTAACGATTCAGAAATGGCCCTTTTTCTCTGAAGAGGTCCTTTAAAATGTATCAGGGTTTTCCTTAAAAACGTCTGGTAAAGCCGAGGTCACATAGCCCGACCGATGTCCGGCATCGGTGGAGCTCGGTAGATTTTTGGGATGTCGCCGAGTTCCCCTCATCGGAGGCATAGCTCGGTGACGTGAACGGGCTCCGTCCGGAAATCTACAGGCGACCGACCAAACACCGGTCGGTGACCGAACGGAGTCTGTCTTAACAGGGAGATTTTTTCGGCCTATGTGGTAGCAACTACCGGCCGGTGGTCGATCGGACATCGGGGGGTATACGGCCGGTACCCGAGCAGGTTACAGGACACCGTGCGATCACCGGACGGGTTGTAAACGGTCTTTGAACACTGCCCGGCCGATATCCTTATAGTCTGTCAAAAGAGGGAGTACACATTGAAATTCTGATGTTGCTCGTGTGAGATGTTGCTTGTGTAAACACAACCAGCTGAATGTTGTACACGGACTGGAGCGAGCGGGTTATATGCAAGCAGCGATATCCGGCCGAGTTCCGGCCGATGTCCGGCCGAGCTTCGGCCACTGTCCCTTACATCGGTCACCCACCGGTACTATATTTTCAAGGCTCGGTCCCACATCGGTCGGGCCTCGGCCGAAACTCGGTCGGTGTCCGTTCACAAAAGCTTGTCCTCCGGTGGCCTCAGATTCACGGGACACCGGCCGATACTCAGCCGTACACCGGCCGATGAGTATTCCGATGTGGTAAGGATGGGGCTGCGATGAGGGAGCTCGGTGAAAGGCCGTCGAGTTTTAACTCCGAAGTTTAATTTCGCCGAGCTGACCACCGATGCGGTTTTCAGCCCCAAACGCCGGCCGGTGACAACGGGATTTCGGCCGGCGTTTGGCTAAAGTCGCATCGCTCGCTCATCGAAATCTCATCGGCCGGGCTATGTGACCTAGGCATAAGAAAGCTATAACTGACGTCGGACGTGTTCAGTTAAGGGTGTAGCTAACGGGTGTATATTATAATCCGCTGGTGGATTATCGAATTTAATACATATACACTATTACTAGGGTAACTTGGTCTGCCGCACTGTGTCGCTACTAGATCAACGCATCGCACGAGAAGCGTAACATCGAGTGTGATGGGTTAGACCTGGAAGCATGAAAGAGATGTGATACGAGGACTGTTCAAATATGAATGCAAGTAGTACGTTTTCTCATGCACTAATGCGAAAATAACCTGGAAATAAATATCAGAGCGTAGAAAAACATTTTACCTATACATTGATACCAAACCTGTTAAAATCCGTACACTTTAGCCATGTATATCGCTCGATAAACACTGTCTACTCTTGTATACTAATACAAAACATGGTTGTAAGAAGGTCAGAGTACGCCGTTGAAATACGGTCCTATATTAAGAATCGTTGTATTCTTGGTATACGGTGCAAAGACATTTTTGATGAAATATGTTCGGTTTATGGGTATAATGAAATGTCTTTTTCAATAGTTTTTCGTTGGTGTAAGAAATTCAGCTGTGGGCTAGGCTCAACAGAAGATGCACCACATGATCGTCGGCCGAAAAGAGCAACATCTGCCAAGATGGTTGCTAGAGTGAAAGAAATAGTTGCTACCGATGCACGATACACCACTAGGCAAATAGCTAGTATGGTTGGCATCTCATTAGCAGCAGCTCATACAATTCTGAAACGGGATTTGAAAATGAGAAAGATCTGTGAAAGATGGATTCCCCATCTGTTGACAGATGAGCAGAAAAAGACACGCGTTCAGTGCGCCAAGAAGTTGCTTAAAAAGTTTCCAAATTACAATGCACGGTCTTTCGCTAATGTCGTCACAGGTGACGAGACATGGGTCACTTTTTTGAGCCAAAACGAAAGATTAAGAACAAAATATGGGCAACAAAGTATTGCAAAAGACCATGCATTGCAAAGCGAACCATGAGCGTCAAGAAGGTAATGTATGCCATATTCTTTTCAAATCAGGGCCCTGCTATTCAGGTTGCTGTGCCTAAAGGCAAATCTGTAAATGCGAAGTTTTACAAGAATAAAGTTCTTCGAAAATTGAAGAAATATTTCAAAGAACGAAAACCCGCAACTGGTTTGGCCAATGTCAAATTGCTACATGGAAATGCGTCATCGCACAAGGCGTTCATTGTGCAAGACTATCTGAAGCAGGAAAAGGTTGTTGAACTCCCTCACCCCCCGTATTCCCCTGACCTTGCCCCGTGTGACTTTTTTTGTTCCCGCGGCTGAAAAAATCCTTTCTGGTCAAAAATTTGTACAGCGCAAACACCTCGGTTCTGCAATATTCCAGTGCCTTCATAGCATACCTTGAAATGACTACCAAAATGCATTCAATGATTGGATCAGAAGACTTAAAGTTTGTATATCTGTTAAAGGGGAATACTTTGAGGGGACAAAATAAATTTTTCATCGAAATCTATCACGGAATCATTTTTATGGGCTTAGTTGCATTCATATTTGAACAGTCTTCGTACTGTACAATGGTTCATCTATATGTGGTTACAAATTATTATTTTATTTAACGTGTCCACGAACGTCTGGATCACCCCTCGTAAGTGAAGTCATCATTTCGAACGCCTTCTACCAGCTTTCCGGCGCGGAAATGCAGAGTGCCCAATCGACCTACTTTCGTTTTCCGGTTCCGTGTCACCGTCCTTGCTAGCTCTGAACCTCTGAGCTATAATCGGAAAACGCGTGTGATGCGGAGTTCTGTGTTTTAGTGTCGGGGGCTGGTGGTGGATAGCGGTGATTTTGTAGGAATACTGTAAATACCGTTATAACACCCTTAGACACAAATACATTTCTGGCTTTGCGCCATTTCCTATTTTACCTCTGTTTTCCATCGCCCTAACTATCCGCGACTGACATAATGTTGTACATAATGCATTGTTCTTGTTCTTGTTTCTGGTGTTCAAATGGTTTTTCTTGTTCTAAAAAAAACAAATGCATTCGAACAGTTGACATAGCTCCAGTTTTACATCTGAGCCCATCGGGGCTTGAAGAAATATATGGGCTGCATAATGCTTCCACGCAGAGCTGAAACCGACCCGCACACGAGTACTGGTAAACAGCTTAAAGGATTTAAGCCTGCCCAGGCAAATCGGTGCGAGTCGGCCCGTCCATGCTTATAAACCCTATTGGATTCATTGGGCGGCAGGGCTTGAGATGTCATTTTATCTCAATGTCGGGTAAAAGTCCCACAAAATTGGAAGCAACGTCTCCAAAATGACCTTTACAGTGTTGACGGGGACGTTAAACCTCGAATCAAACAAACAAAAATCCATGTTTTCGGGCGGTGACGTGTGTTGTGAGGGATCATTGGAGGCGCCTCGCTGAGGCGCTTCTGACAGCTGCTCACGGCGTGCATTTTTCGTGTGGTGATGAGGAGCATAATATATGGATATATGGATAGCATGTCGAAAATACACTGTAACCTTTATCGCTGAAAAAAACGAAACTTTTAAGATGAAAAAATGTGATATTTTTTTATTTCTTCTCAAAATATAGATTGTGGGAACTCGTTAGAACCGCCTCATCGAGGCGGTTCTAACGAGTACCCACAATTTTTTTTATATTAGAGCAGAAATTAGAAAAAAAGGTTTACCCCTGTAAACCCCAGTTTTATTATATAAAAGTGGGGTTCAAGGGGGTTATAACATTACGAAAACATACCCGTGGGACATAGTGCATTTTACACATCTCCAAAACGGCTACTTTTCCGATGAAAATCCGTGATATTTTTTCTTATTTGTACTGCAAACATAGGTTTTTAACGAGTATCCACAACCTATGTGCTGGAAGAGAATTTAGAAAAATATTTATACCCCCATAAACCCCAGTTTTCTCTATATAAAGTGGGGTTTAGGGGGTGTTATATTTCGGTGACTTGTTCACGTGATGATAATATAGGCATGTTTTGGTAATGGCCCCTTTTGTCTTGGGATATGAATGGACAAGGATACCTTGTTCTTGATATATAAATTATCGATACTGTGTACCATACTTATATTGTATTAAAACGCCTATGACATTCCTTTCCTGTTTTTAAAAATATCAATGCTGAACTTATGCTTCGCCAGATCAGCGAGTGGTATTCTAAAGAGGGGATCTGCATGGGTGTTTATGTATCATATGGGTGTTCAGGTACTGTTTGGTTTGTTGAGGAAAAGGGTTCAAATGCGAGTCTTTGCCAAGCATTCTATGCCTTATCGACAATGCATTTAATAAATGTTATAATGCATGATTCTATTTATCATTTAAAGCACTCACGATTATTTTTTGTACAAAAAGTCAATATTCCGCCATAGGTAACGTCTGGTGACGTCTGGTGTGTAACGTTATGGGTGTTACTTGCATAAACATCGAACACCGCCAGAGGACTGCTCATTTTACAGGACAGACGCTTAACGTTGGGTGCGTTCTGTGCCTACATGGCATCTTGAGCGGGGTATGGGAGAAGTGGGATTGACCTACTTCTTACGTCCTCCGCGAGCGAAAGAAGTCACCTAAGTCCCAATCGGCTAGCTGATAACCGTCAAGCAGACAGGAGTCAGCATATTGGCAGCCTAGGGAAAAGAGCAGTACCTACAACTAATCCCAGCTGGCGAACTGGGGGTAGCCCCTATGTGCCCTTGGCGCCCGGTTACCTTATAAACAACAGTCAGTCAATCCCAGAAGACTGAAGCCATCACCTTTCCCGCTGAGGAGACGACCTTTGCCTTCTTAGGAGGCGGTGAGCCGGGGTGCTTCCACTGTATCGACTGTCTTTTTGTCTATGGCTCAAGATGGTGGACCCAACACTCATCTTGAGTAAGGAGATGGTCAAGAAATCCTGCTTGGTTTGTCAAATATGGCAAAGTTTGTTTATGACATTGTTAATCTGGCAAACCTTTGGTTAGGCGTCAAAAGCCGTGGCACCCAACTTGCGAAAATCTTCGACATTCCAAGCTCATTGTGTAGAAAGTTTCCAACTCGCTCACGGGATTCTGATCTGATTCGCAGTAATACGTCTGTCACTCATCACTATTGTGTGTACACGGCTAACGTTTTCATCAGTTGTTGCTGTTGACGGTCGTCCACCCCTGTCATCATCGTCAAGGCTCTCTCTCTCGCTCTCTCTGTCTCTCTGCCTCTTTTAAAATTAGCTGCCCACGTTTTCACTGTAGCACAAGATGGAGCACTATCCCTTTATGTAGAAACCATATTAATATGAATGTTCTTTAGGTTTGTAGTGAGATATTTGATAACAACACGTCATATTTGGTCCATTTTCACGAAGTCGTGCTGGTACTACTTTTCAACGTCCAGATCTTCAAAGTTGCTGCTGATAAAACTGAAAGTAGAAAAGTTCAATCTTCTTTAAAACGTTCAAATTGTATATGTGCTAAGTTTCATGGCTCTGCGATTGTTCCTTCTTGGCTGGGCTTTTCAGCCTACTCTCTTAGTGGGCTCTGGATGAAAGACATTTTAAAATTCCAACTGCTTGGGATTTGCGGCTACGCACTTGAAGTGTCTTATAGCAGGCAAAAAATTAAAGACATCATCTGACAAAGGGTAATTGTTCAAGCATTCAAATATGGCATTTTAAATCTGTTTCTATGCGAAATTTACAACCACCTTTGGCCGTTGGGGGCAATTCTGAACCTCGATAATGCACAGAAAGCCGGGAGAGTTTATAGTAACCAGCAGAATCAAAGAGCCAACTGCACTGAAATGACAGATTAAATGAGAAATTTCATGAAAATCAAAACTTATATAAAGGTCTTTATAAAAATATTTCAAATATAAAAACGCAAACCATGACACCGCAGATATGAAATGTTTGTAGATGTTTTCATACAGTGCTATATTTTGCTATTGAATGTTTCAAGGTTTCCACCAGGTAACAAGCTCGTGAAATAAACATATCTGCAAATCCCAGCTAATATAGAGAAAAGTCTGTTTTACAGGGGTAAACATTTTTTTCCTTATCTTTGCTTAAGACATACATTATAGGGATCAACCATGGTTTTTCATGCATTAACAATTGCCGGATCCTGAGTGAGCTGTTTGAACATGAGGCCGCTAGGCCGAATGTTCAAATATCTTCCGAGGGATCCGGCAAATGTTAATGCATTGAAATAACCATGGATGATCGTTGTTCTTTCATAACTTACGAATCCGACAGGAAAGTTTAACGAAAACTCCCAAAAGCGCCATATAAATTCCATATAAACTCTTCAAATGCGACAGCCAAACCAAAATGGCGGCCGGTTTAGGATGGTGTTCACAATGACGTTGTCATGCAGTGACGTCATCATAGAACCCTCAAACGCTACGTTCAGGGCGATAACGTTACGTCGCTCGACATAACGTAAACAAAGCAAGGCCCGTCTTGTGATTTCAAAAGCTGAAAATCCATTTTCAAACAGCACGCGAATTTCATGATCTGAACATGGTTTTTGCTGTTTGAGCACTGTTTCGGTCCATTTGACAATGGCTTCAAACAGCTATACGCATAGGTATTTATGCAAGAATAATGGTTCTCGTTATAACTGCCTTTATGAGGTTCTAACTAGCACCCATAATATATGTTTTATGCAGAAAGAGGAACAATATCAAATTGTTCCATTGCAAAAATGTCTATTTTGAAGGCATAAAATAACTCAATAATTACGAACACATGCCTATTCAAATATATTGAAAATTTTACCACCAAAAACTGAAAATTTTCAAATAAAAAATGCTGATATTTTCATATTTCTGCTCAAAACATAGATTGTGGATACTCGTTATAACCGCCTCGGTTCTAACGAGTACCCACAACTTATGTTTTAACCGCCACGGTGAGGCGGTTCTAACGAGTACCCGTGACCTATAAACTAGACAAATAATGTACACCCCTCTAAACCTCAGTTTTATCATATAAAAACGTGGTTTTAGGGTTCAGAATTATATAAACGTGTTTTGATGACGAATAAAGACTTGAAATAAGAGATTACTAAGGCCTAAAAAGCTGTGTTTCCACTAACATACCGAAAATAGGTATGGGTCTGTAGGCGGCAAAACTTATTATTTTTTTTATTATTTTTTTGTCAAAATTTTACTCAATGGACACAAGCAAAAAATCATTAAAACGGCTAAATTTTAACTATATTTCCTGGTTTAAACCATCAAGGAAGCAAAAGAACAGGGTTTCAAGTATTAGTTTAGCTATTTTGACAGCTTTTAATGGGATATATTGGTTAATAGTAGCGATTCCTGAGCATTGCCTTCCTTGCTATTGCGAATTTTTTATCGAAAGTGCCAGAAAATATTAAGGTCGGTAGGTCTTGATGGCAATACCAATTGCAGGGCGGCACAAAATCACGTTATGTCGGGTTACCAAAAAGACAGCTATTTTTTAGGCCTAACTTGTGTTGTTGCTGATGATGTTGTTCATGTAGTTATCGTCTGCTGATTCTATTTTTTTATATGATGTTATGGAGATTTACTGAAAAATCGTCAAACATACATCGTTTTCTAGCCGTAATCTTCAAATACGTATTTTGCTAATCGTTTATATAAGATGGATAAATCAACAGTCTTTAGAAAAAGCAACACCTCGAGACAAATTCTTTGAGTACATATGGATTGTTTTATATTTGATTATATTACAAAGAATCTTCTATCACACTTGTACGCGCTAAATATTTTTGTTACCAGCATGTTTCTGGCAATGTTCTGTGGCATGCTTTTATGTAATACAAAGAGTGTGAAAAAGAACATATAAACCATCTGACCTTCTCACTAGCGCTTGAGGTAGGTATATGGTTTACGTAGGGTACCTGTTTGATGATTGTTTGTGAGCTGTATTGGTAGCAATCGAATCTGAAACCAGATTCCAGAAACCAGAGAATCATTGTTTGATGTCGATCTTAATTCTGCAAATCAGTTTTAATCTCAAGATTAATCTTTCATAAGCATCGAAGGTGATATAACGCATTTTACGGTTCTGTTACGTTATAAGATGTGAGGCGCTGCCAGCGTAAGTGTGTCTTAGGGCAAGAGCGCACAGCAAAGACGCTGATCAGCGTCTTCGCTGTGCGCCATGAGAGCGCCCGATTGCCCACTTTTTTATGCTGAGACGGCAAGCTGTGGCTTGTCTGAGTGGATGGACAGGCTTAGTTTTCTTCTTTACTCAGCGCGGATGTCGGTGGACACGAATTCGCTTGACGCGGCTCCATTGTTATAAGGTCGGAAACATGTGCCTGTCGACCATATGTAATATTATTATGGTCTTTTGTGTCTGGAAGTGTACTCTATTTGTTTCTTGTTTCCGTTGCAATAAAGAATTGGGGGAAAGTTATAAAAATAGTTATTGCACCTGCATTTAAATTCCGACCAGTTATCATTTCAAGAAAATTGGATAGAATGTATTAAGAAGTTATAAATGTCTTTTTTTAAATTCCGCGTAACAAAAAAGTTCCATATGACTTGCGGACTGTCGGATAAACTTTAAGATGGATGGATTTAAGCTGATATATGTATTGTGTTTCGGAAGAAAGTTATATTGATAAGCATTAATGCTTACAATAATTTACGTTGCATTTTAAATGTTTTGTTTTCTGCCAGGCTGGTTCATTGACAGAAAAGCAACAGTTTCTTTGACATTTGTCGTTTATAGTCTTTTGCAATATATCAATTAGCATTGTTCTGTTTCTTTATGAAGAGATGGATGTTTCTTTACGTATGGAATGAATTCGTTTGCACCTGACTTGGTAATTAAACGACTTACGAAACAAATGAAAATGCACATTTCTTCTCACCTTGCAACATTAATTCAACATTTGTCGGGTTTATGAGGATTGTATTTGGCATACAATTTTAGCCCTTAAGGTACCATGAAAATCTACATCTGAAAATGTTGTCTGTTTATGTCGTCTGCTATACCGCCTTGCAATTTTTTTCAAACATAATTTTGCATACAGGCAAACAGTGTGAACTCTGATATCACAGTCTGATTTGGGTCCACTTAAAATCTAGCAGACGATAAAGCTGGCAACGAACGTTGTGATTGGCAGTATATGGGTTAAGGCATCACTTATGTCGTAAAACGTGTGTACAGACCGCTATTTGGCTGTAGAGACTTTTAAGATGGCGAAGCGAACGCGCAGCCAGTCAATTGACGTTGGAGTGCTTAGACCCAGTGGGATTTTACCGAAAACGGGGGTTCAGTCGGACTTAGGAGCCCTTGGACGAAGGTCTTCAATCGTTGTGGGAAGTAGATACAATGCGGCCCGTCAGTCGATCGATGTTAGTGGTGGAACAGGCAGACGACAATCGGTTGACGTCGGCGCCGTCAGGGGCATGCGTCAAAGTCGTGCCTCCGTTGATGTTGGAACTCGGAGAAACCTCTCATATGATTCATGGTTGCGAATGATAAGGGTAAGTTATAGTTATAGTGACTGATAAAGGGGTGTAAATGTGACCAGTATATGTACCCCCAGAGTGATGTGCTCTCGACTGATAAATAACGTGAACATATTTTCTTGATATCATTACGAAAATACGCCTATAAAAATACATTGTAATCTTTACCGCCGAAAAAACAAACTGAAATATAAGATGAAAAATTGTGATATTTTTTCTTATTTCTGCTCAACATATAGATTACGGGTACTCATTAGAACCGCCTGGATGAGGCGGTTCTAACGAGTACCCACAATCTATATTTTAGAGCAGAAATAAGAAAAATAAGGTTTGCCCTTTTAAACTCCAGTTTTTCTATATAAAAGAGCGCCCGGTTCAAGGGGGTCAAAATTATATAGGCGTGTCTTCGTCATGTTAAATCTATGTCTTTCTATATTTTCCTTATAAGAACCGTTTAAGCGTCATTGACAATTTGTAAAACAGACGACAGTTGTTTGTTTGTTCGTTTGTGTGTTTGTGTGTTTGTTTGTTTGTTTGTTTGAAGATAACAGGCATGTCATTTCATGTGAATCGTGTTATATGAATTAACTACCGAACAGACAATTCGCATAGAATTTCAAGCCTTATTTTCTCCGAAATATAAGATAGGTATATCCATATGTCATAGTGAATACACGTCATGGCTCCATAACTGAGGTTTGGCTATGAAATTTGAGGATCTTTAAATTCTGGAACAAATAGAATGTGTGGGTGCTCGTTTGAAACCACAACCTATCTGCGATGACTGCATGGACTAACCATATCATTTGTCAACACTATTAAGGTCATTTTGGAGACTGTGCTTCCAATGTTATGGGACTTTTAGTAAAATTGGTCAAATGCGACGTTGTTAAGGACGTCGTACGTGTGACATTACGGAGAATATCTAATTTTCTATTTAAATGATAGAGACCAAACTTCAAGTTCTTAATTTAAATTTTGTTCCCGACTAGTTTCAGTTACTATAACCTTTTTCAAGGGGCATTATTGCAAACAAGAATATCAAACTAATATGCGTACTTAATCAACTAGTGGATTACCGAATTTATCATATGACGTCGTTGATAAGAAGCGGATAACGTCACGTAATAAAAATAGCCATCGGAAGAGATGGCGAATCCCCCGACCAAACGCCAATATGGCCTTCAGAAGATTGTTTACCAATAGAAAGTGCACCAGAATTAAACCAGCAATAAATCACAGAAGTATTGTAGTTATGGCCATCACAAGATTATACTGTCAGGGGAGAAAACTAAAAAAAAACAGGGCACTCAGAAGTGTGGTTCTTGCGCATGACGTGCCCGCTTAAGCTCATGTATTTCTGTACAAAGTACCATCAGTATGTCTCAAATGGTATTGGAGATATGGTGATCACAAGCTGGTCATACTGTTATATTTGAAGGGTAGATAACTAAAAAATCACAGCACCAACAGTTGTGGGTCTTGCGCATGACACCCCTTCTGTACCTTGTATACAATTGCGTCAAGCTCCTTCAATACATCCACAAGGGTAATGTAGTTATGGCCATCACAAGGTTACATGTTTATTGTCAGGGGAGATAACTCAAAAACCAGAGCACCCAGAGTTGTACTTCTTGAGCATGACACACCTGCTTAACCTCATGTACATCTGCATCATGTACCACCAATATGTTTCAAAGAGTGTTGGAGGTATGGTGATGGGCTGGAGCCGAGCGATGGTCTCCCTGTTCACCGGCAACGGGGAATAGGGGTACCACCGAACGGCACCGATGCAGTGCCAGCATGGATTCGTTCCCTGGGACCCCACCAGCTGACGACCCGCGACACGGGGAACTGGAAAAAACAAGGTACGGTAATCACAAGGTGGTCATACTGTTATATTGGAAGGAACATCACATGTAACTCAAATATCATAGCACCCAGAGTTGTGGTTCTTAGGCATGAAGCGCCGTTTCAACATGGTATGCAAGTGTGCCAAGTACCATCAATATATCTTAAAGGGTATTGGAGTTATGACCATCACAAGGTTATATTGTCAGGAGAGATAATTCAAAAAACCAGGGCACCCAGAGTTGTGGTTCTTGCACGTGACACACCTGCTTAACCTCATGTACAACTGTACCAAGTACCATCAATATATCTTAAAGAGGATTGGAGATGTGGCCATCACAAGGTAGTGATTCTATATTATTGGAAGGGGAGATAACTCAAAAACCATGGCACCCAGAGTTGTGGTTTTTGTGCATGGTACACCGTCTCGGCCTTGTGAACAACTGTGCCAGGTATCATCAATATATCTTAAAGGGTATTCGAATCATGGGCATCACAAGGTAGTCACTATATTTTATTGGAAGGGGAGATAACTAAAAAACCATGGCAACCAGAGTTGTGGTTCTTGTGCGTAACACGCTGTCTCAGCCTTGTGAACAACTGTGCCAGGTACAATCAATATATCTCAAAGGGTATTCGAGTCATGACCATCAAAAAGTAGTCATTCTATTTTATTAAAAGGGGAGATAACTAAAAAAAGTATGACATCCAGAGTTCTGGTTCTTGTGCATGGCACGCCGTCTCAGCATTGTGAACAATAATTGTGCCAAGAACCACCAATGAATCTCAAAGGGTATAGGAGTTATGGCCATCACAAGGTTGCGTCTACGGACTGACGGACGGACGGACGGACGCCAGGCTGACCGCTATATCCCCGAACCTATTCGGTCGGGGGATAAAAATCGCATGACCACATGTGTAAAACACTTTGGCGGGATAAAGTAACGTCATGACGACATCCATGTCAACAATGCATTTTTGTGGAAACATTGTCAAATACAATTTAAAGTGGTCATATGATAAACAGAATCTTACACTCGGGTCATTTCATTTGATATTTATGAAACTCGCCAAAGGCTCGTTTCATAAATATCATTTGAAATGGCCACTCGTGTAGGAGCCTGTATTTAATAGATAGCGTTCGCAACGTGATATGATTAAATATATCATCCGATGTACATAACAATACGAAACCATTACTATTACAACCACTCAAAAATGGCATTTTTTATTTAAAATGTGTGCTATCTTGGAATCGATTGTTCATCAATCGAACTAAAGTTACTTACTGCAGAAGTTACTATCGCTGGTCAAATTTAAAATGCGGTTAACGGTTATTTAAAGCTGCACTATACGTGTCCCGGTGACATCAGAGTCATGTGTCACTGTAAAATCTGGACTGTGGTCGTGTTCTGGGACTTTGGCAAACAGTGTAGACCCACTCAGACGCCACATACTGCGGCTTCTGATCAAGGTTTAGACTGTTTCGCTGAATACTGAAATTTAAGTGTTAAACAAAATCATCCAGTGAACAAGTCCATGAAATATAGACCCCCGAAACTCCACTTTATAATTACGCGGGTACATGTAAACATTATTTTCCTTATTTCTTCTCCAAAACATAGGTTGTGGGTACTCGTTAGAACCGCCTCAATGAGGCGGTTCTAACGAGCAACCAAAAGCTATGTTTGGAGTATAAATAAGAACAAAAATCACAAATGTTCATCAGAAAATCGACCTATTTTGAGGTTAAACAATGCACTATATCATACGGATGTGTTATCGCAATGAGTTATGATTATTGTCCCAGCCTTCCCACAGAAATGATCGACCCACAACCACTATCAGTGTTTTAATTATTATTAATTATAACTTGTACTCGTTCAAACGAGTGTTTTGGAAAGAGTGTTTGTTTGTTTGTGTTGTGGTTTTACATCACCGTCAACACTAGTGTATTATTTAGGTCATTTTGAAACGTTGCTTCCGATTGGGACTTTTACCCGGCATTGAGATGATATGACATCTCAAGCCCTAGAGCCCCAAATATACAGGGACTTGCACACTTTGTCTGGACAGACTTAGACCTTCTAAGCGGTTTACTAGTACTCAGCGCCGTGTTGAAACCATTTACCCAATCTATTTTTCCAAGTCCCGATGGGAGGACGAGTTTTGGAACAAAAACTTTAAAATACATGAACCTATGAAGCCTCAAAAACATGAAATGAGGTTCCCTTGAGTGCTCATTACACGGGCTTGATTATGCGAGGAAATGTAAAGGATTGTTTTTTAATGATTTTACATTTCTTATACATCCTTACGTTTGTACAGAAACTCTCTATAGGACTGAGATCTACCAACGTGCGTCGGTAAATGTGGTTTACACCGTACGGGGCTTGCCATGGATTTTGTATGTACATGTAATTGTTTTTGTTTGTTTGTTATTGTTTGGAATGGGGTTTAACGTCATTGTCAACACCATTCAGGTCATTTTAGAGACGTTGCTTCCAATTTTATGGGACTTTTACCCGACATTGAGATCAATGACATCTCAAGCCCTGCCGCCCAAATAAAACCAGAAGGCTTATATGCATTGGACGATCCAACTCCCACCGCTTTTCCTTGACAAGTTTAGTCCTTCTAAGCGGTTTACATGTAATATGACTTTTGTCCGTTCCTGAGATTATTTCTGCCT
The DNA here is from genome assembly GCA_963580285.1 of Lucinisca nassula. Lineage (NCBI taxonomy): Eukaryota > Metazoa > Mollusca > Bivalvia > Lucinida > Lucinidae > Lucinisca > Lucinisca nassula. The sequence continues at coordinate 32,471,398 of OY757017.1, forward strand.
GTCTCTCGAAACAATGAAGATAGCAATCGGGTCTCGGCCCCTGCCCATCGGGGCTTGAAGACATAGGCGGGCTGCAGAGCTTAAACCGACTGCACACGAGTGCTGGTTAACCGCTTAGAGGATTTAAGCCTGTCGCGACAAAGCGGTGCGAGTCGGAACGTCCATGCTAACAAACCCTACTGGTTTCATTGGGTGACAGGGCTTGAGATGTCATTTGATCTCAATGTCGGGTAAAAGTCCCTCAATGTATGAAGCAACCTCCCCAAAATCACCTATACGGGAACGTAAAACCTCAAATCAAACAAACAAAAGCAATCGCAGCTGCAATCACTATAATAACAATGCTATTCCGACTGAAAATAACAATACTTTTCCGAGTGTATTCTGCTATGGAGATAGCCCTCTTCAGGGTCACAGATACACCTTCAGGGGAGGCAACTCCTGCAAAAGTATTGTTGTCTCCCATGTCAATAGGGGTCAACTCTTAAAGGAAAGAATTTGATCCTTTTTCAGTGCATCACAAAAAACACGCCTGTATAATTCTGACCCGCTTGAACCCCAGTTTTATATAGTAAAATTGGGTTTTCAGGAGTAAACCTTATTTTTCTTATTTCTGCTCTAAAACATAGATTATGAGTACTCGATAGAACCGCATCATTGAGGCGGTTCTAACGAGTACAAATGCACACTCTATATTTTGAGCATTTGTGCAGAAATAACAAAAATATCATTTCTTTTTTTTTTCATCTGAAAAGTTTCGTTTTTATTTTTCGACCGTTAAGTTTACAATGTTTTTGTACAGGCGTGTTTTCGTATTGGGGACAGGGCTTATAGAAAAGCGAACAGGAAGCAGCGAAAGTAGTCTCCCTTTGAAAAATGGCGGGAAAATCTGCCAGGTGTTTCCATTCACCTTAATGCCGGCATAGCATATAATGACACAAGTCAGAACGACAATATCAATGGAACGAATATTTTGAATTTATTACTCCAAGAAACAAACATGCTGTGTATAAATGTTAGAATCACCGCAGCGAGGAGATTCTAACAAATAACATTTGTTTCGAGGAAAGGTACCTCTAATAATCAACTTTTACAATGACAGAAGCTGGCCTCGGTAGCTCAGTCGGGTGCACGTCTGACTGGTGATCAGGAGGACGCTGGTTCGATACCTACCGGAGTCGACAACATTCTTTCGTGGAGGTTGATCATGAAATCTTTTCTACGGTCATTCTCTCCCTTCTGCTGATTCAAGAAGGGCAGTTCAGTGCCAGTTTCTGGCGAAAGAATGTGCACTGTACTGATTAACGGCATACGTATAAGCATGTCGAGGTAAACTGTTGATAGGTAAACTGACCGGCTAAAAAATGACCTAAACAATGTTGACTGGTCCGTTAAACTCCAATACAATTAAACAGACCTGCTATTCCTGTAACTTCTGAAAACGCTTACATTTTAACACTTTAACGCCTATCATACAATTCTACACCAGCTTTTAACCAAAAGAAATGTATTTAATAAAGTCCTTTGCATCTTACTGGATTTCAATCTCAATGATTATTATCTACTAAAATCATTCTGCCATTTTTTCTTCAACTTCCCGGTAGAGGAAGACTGCAAAATTGGCCTTTAAACTTAAAATTCCGGTACATGTATTTATTACTTAAAACTACCTGTATGTACATGGCCTGGCCATCACTCCAAGGAAAAAGGCGCGAAATAGGTGTCGCTTTGCACTGGCCTGAATTAGGTAGGAGACATAGAAGACATTGTTTAAAATAAATCGGTTATATTGATTGATTGATTTTGGGTTTTTCGTTTTTGTGTCGTCTCTCAGAGAATGGGAGAAATGGTATAGATAAGATTGTAGAGGAGATTAAAAGTGGGGGGCAGAGAAGCGGAAAATGAATGGAAGTGTAGAAACAGAAGTAACAACAACATTCCCCCTCTACCCTTACCTGCTGCAAAGGCAACAGGCCTTGCCCAACTAGTACTGTGAGCCAAGTATTCTAAGTAAAATAGTAGTGGAGGCAATGATCAGGAATCGATACAATCAACCCATATCTCCCATCAGAGACACCATAGGGAAAGAAACACAAACATGAAACAACAGACCCTAATGGAAACATCAATAGCGGAAAGCCAAAATGACAGTTACTTTCCCACAAATGGCCAATAGGCTATCCAAAATAAAACATTAGATAGATAGATAGATAGATAGATAGATAGATAGATAGATAGATAGATAGATAGATAGATAGATAGATAGATAGATAGATAGATAGATAGATAGATAGATAGATAGATAGATAGATAGATAGATAGATAGATAGATAGATAGATAGATAGATAGATAGATAGATAGATAGATAGATAGATAGATAGATAGATAGATAGATAGATAGATAGATAGATAGATAGATAGATAGATAGATAGATAGATAGATAGATAGATAGATAGATAGATCTATCCTTGATCTATCCTTGGTCCTGATGGGTCAACTGAACTCGCTCAAGAGCTATTTGCGCTCTGTCAACTGCATGGAGATGCACATGACTCGACGTTGTACCGACGCTGTATATCTCTATTATTTTATGTATATCTGTTTGTTCATTAACATGTATGTTCATACATTTATATTCTTGTTACATGTTCGTACATTTATACTTTTATGCACTGACTTTGACTCCTGACCGTGAATCTCATGTGGACATATATTAGCGTGAGAAGGAGCTATGCATGTCTCTTCCTTCGGGACTTCCAGTGTTGTGCTGCAACAAGCTGATGCTGGATATGGGTGTGAGAGTCCTGCCTGCAAATGAAACAATCTATAAATCAATGCAGACTCTGCCCTCACTTCTATTTTCTCCTTCTTTTTTCACTTTCTGAAAGCAAGGGAATGCCGTCAATCAAAGCTTATCTTGTTTCCAAAACCATGTCTCTTTCAAACTTCTCCACTGCATAAGTACTTACCACAGTACATTATTTCTGCTGCTTCTTTCTCTCCTTCTAACTGCTGAAAACCATTTGAACTATGTATTATAGAAGCAAAATGTCTATACGGTATATCTATCACTGTACTGTATTGATGTACTCTATATTACTCTCTGTCAATTGTGGTACCCACGGAGAGGGCAAATATAGGCCAAGCCTACGCCCAATCCGAGCCATATATATAAATGTCTGTATTATGCATATATGTATGATGACTGATATTTGGAATAAATAAAACAACATCAGCGACACAAACACCAAAAGACAAACCATAACAAAATAAAACCGCGACAGAAGAACCACCTTGGATAGGGCAGCGGAAACGAATTTCTCGGGGGGGGGGGGGCATGAAGGCCTCCTAACTCACGAGTGCAACATCTCCGTGAACACAAAAATCAAACAACCACAGAGATGAAACAACGGTGAGGACTCGACAGCAAGAAACCACTGTAAGTTTGACCAATTAATGACAACTAAAATTATAAAAAAATTTAATGATAATAAAGGTAACAAACGTTGTTTTCCGCAGAGCTTCCACCTTTGCTCCAAGATGGAGCATTTTTTAGACAGATTTGATTATAAATCCACTCATATATGAAAATGCCATTAATTGGTATTTAACTTCAAAATAGGCACGTACACAGCAAAATTAGACGGAAAATGTATTAATTTGCTTCTAATTAGCAACCTCAAGACTGTCAGTTCCACAGCTAAGTTCTTCGGTTTGTACTTATTAAACTATAAGTAAGGGAATTGGAGAAATCCGCCAGAATTTCCCGCCATTCTTTGCAGGGACGACAACTTTCGTAACTACCTTTTGGCTTTTCTGAATATTAAGTCCCTCTGAAAATGCGGTCTATACTTAAAGGAAAGAATTTGGTCTACACTTAAAGGAAGGAATTTGCTCCTCAGGAGCAAATTCTTTCCTTTAATTGTAGACCCAAATTGATAAGTAGGCTTAAATAGCTTTGAAGGAGTTGTTTCCCCTGAAAGCAAGTTCATTCCCCTTAAATATTTAGATATCCGTCCCGTGTCTGAATTTATAAATAAACACCTTCTAGAAAAAATTCAATCATCACGTTCATGTCAGAGTTTTTATTTTTTTGCCCACAATGGAAAACAAAACAACATATTCATGTCAGATTTGACTCGCATTCGAGAAACCTCCATGATGTAGTTATATGTAAACCAGGTATTGTAGGTACGATTGTAGTTGTTTTCTCCAGACGTTCAGATGAATCTTTATTAGACTTCATATGACTTTAGCTGTTGTTGGGACGTAAAACTCAAGCATTTTATTGAAAAGGCATCAGTGTAATATATAAACATGTCTCTTAAGAATGTTTAACAATTTCTTTCCAGCTAGCATTTTGTTACAAAAGCATAATGGCAATATGCAAAAAGTCAGTACCCCACATGTCCATCAAGAATGTATTACAATTTCAGCTAGCATTTTATTGAAAATGCAGCATTGTAATATGCAAACAATATATTGTCCCACATGGCCCGCACCCCAGCCCATCGGGACCAGGAGAAATAGCTTCCGCGCGGAGCTGAAACCGACCAAACTTTTGAGTACTGGTACATGTAAACAGCTTAGTAGATTTAAATATGTCCTATAGAAGGGTTATCCTTTGGAAGCAAGGAATACACCACAGAACTGATAAATATGGAGTGTGCATGTTTCTGGGCCAGACTAGCTAGTTTCGGAAAATTAGGCCTCATCAGTGACCCTCAAATATTTTCAAAATTCCACAATGGAATCAATGATCCCAAAGGACAAGAAAATATAAACTACACTAAGCCTGAACTAGGAAAAGTTGCGTGAGTCGAACCGTCGGTAGGGCTTGAGATCTCATTTCATCGCCATGTCGGGTAACGGTCCCACTAAATCGGAAGGCATGTCTCTCAAAAATGCCCTAAATAGTGTTGACAGGCACGTTAAACCTCAAGACAAACAACACAAACTCCCACATGTCCCTCAACAATGTTTGTATAACAATATCATCCCAGTTAACATTAGGCGGTGGTTGTGTGAAGCAATGGTGACGTGAAGCAAGGGTGCCGTGTTTCTTGCGCCACTGGGGAGGGAGGGGGTCTTACTGTTGGACAAGGTCTGCTGTCTTTGCCGCAGCCTGCTGTCTTTGCAGCAGGTAAGTGTAGAGGGGAGTAATGTTATTTCTTACGTTTCTACACTTTTATTCATTTCCCTCTTTCTCCTGTGTCTCTTACTTCCATCTCCTCTACTATCTATTTTATCTTTTTTCTCCCTTTCTCTGGGAGATGATACAAAATCACCCACACTGGTTGACGTGTTCTTAAACCCAAACCAATCCGGTTATCCGTGGTGTAGTGGTTATGCTACTCGCCTTGTAAACCAGGGATCGCAGGATCGATCCCGGGCTTCTCCAGAAGTTCGGATGAGTCTTTAAACCGATGACCCGTCTCCGTATGACCATAGCTGTTGGTGGGATGTTGGTGGGATGTAAAACTCAAACACTCACTCACTCACTCAATCCGGCTAACATTATAATACAAGGGTATCAAAGCAGTTCGCAACAAGTCGCTTCTCCCAAATGCCAATTATAGTATCATTCCAGCTATCATTATAGTGTAAATATATACTAACGCAATATACAACAAGCTGATTCTCGCACATGTCCCGCAAGAATGTAATTACAATACCATTCCAGCCAGCATTGTATATTGTACAAACTGACTCTGCAATTTGTTGCTACTAATCACGTGACTAACCATGATTTGCCCGAAATCCAGGTAACGGCTATTTTCGCCGCGCTATTCTTGGCATTGAAAAGTCAGATTGAAGTGTAAAGAGAGTATTCTGTCTCAACCCAAGAACAACTCTTACAGAACAATTAAAGCATGCTATAATAAGTATAGAAGCACTTGATGTTTCCTTGTCGGCACCCCAAAGCTGAATGATACCATAGGGGGCTTGAATCATAAAAAAAAAATGAAAAAAAAAAAAAAATGAACATTTTTTCTTTTCATGATTCAGGCCCCTATGATGGTAGTATAAAACCCCGTGCACGATACCCGCTACACCTAGCGGAGATAACATACAATTCAAGGGAAACAACTTTTCTTCTAATTCATACTTAAAACGAAGAAAATTATATTTATCTGTATAACCTTGACCGGGCACATGTGTTGACTTAGGCAAACAGTGTAAACCTAGATCAGACGCCGCAGAACGCGGCGTCTGATCAGGGTCGACACTGTTTGCTTAAACTACAGGAATTTAAGGATTACAGAAACCGTCCTTGTGCCCATTCAGGACCATTTTCCCAGCCTGCACTCAGGGACAATCGACCCACCAGTGCTGTCAGTCCTTTGATATTGTTCAGGTATATGTATAAATGCGATATGCCACAAATGCCTCTTAAGAATATATTACATTTTCATTCCAGGTCTCCATCAATCACCTGAGGTAACATTGATCTCATTTGTTGGGATGCATTTTGGTAATTAAGGAACCACTTTGCACTTATTATGAATACATCATCCTGTACACTTCCAGTTAATAATTCCAAGAAACATGGATAAATAAGCATCAGCTGTTTATGTTTTAAAAAAGTAGGTAAGAAATGAAATTACAGAATTTTTGGAATTACAGTAGAACTTCAATGGCTTGAACTCCGATGGTTTGTTTACCATGAATGAGTCGAACCCGTTTTTGAGTCCAAAGGGAATTCCTTCAAGTATGAAATAGACATAATTTAGGGAGATTTTTCTTCTTTTATCTTGCAAATGTATGCTGTGAGTACTCATTAGAATCGCATCGATGAGAAGATTATCGCCATTATATGCCTCCTGGTATGCCACTAATAAAAATCGCCAGTGGCTCAAACTAGCGCTGTTCTGAACAAATTTTCATAGTTCAAAAATGGTTCCAGCCATCGAAGTTCGACTTAATGATAATGCGCTTACTGCCAGAATCAAGTATCACCACTATGGACTAATTTGCTCTTGGTTCAAACATATGCTACTTTGTGAAGACAATGAACTGCCATGTCTTGGCTCGACGCGAGATAGAAGTTTTTACACTGGACAAGTTTCAGTTGATCAGGTTCTGTTTGTTTGAATTGATGTTTTACGTCCCCGTCAACAATATTTAAGTGATTTTGGAGACATTGCTTCCAGTTTTGTGGCACTTTTACCCGATATTAAGATGAAATGACATCTCAAGCCCTACCACCCAAACAAACCAATAGGGTTTATATGTAGGGACGGTCCGACTCGCACAAATTTGCCTGCGCCTAATTGACCGAAACTAGCTAGTCTGGCCCAGAAATAATGTACACTTCATATTTTCTAGTTCTGTGGTGTATTCCTTGCTTCCAAAGGATAGCCCTTTTATAGAACATATTAGACCTTCTAAGTGGTTAACCCGTACTTATATGCGGTCGGTTTCAGCTGTACGTGGAAGCACCATGCAGCCCAATCTGTTTCCCCTAGCCCCGATGGGCGGGGGCCAACAGTTGATCATGTAAACATTAAATATTTGAACGTAATTGAGCTGGGTAGAAAGTGGGTGTCCCCCCAGAAAAACTTAAGCCGCTGAGTCCTGCAGACCGGTACATATTTCTTGATTTTCTTTTATTTATTTATTGTTGTTGCTTTTTGGCCCATTCAATGCCGTTACACTTATGTCGAGCCGATCGTTAATCAGAAGTTGACGAAAACCGAAGTACATGTACCCGGAGCAAAACCATCATACCTTCCGTTGCAGAACATAATGTCTTACAATGTTCATTGAACCCAGCGAGGCTCGAACCTACAGCGATGAGAAGCTTGTAATTATTCACTTGGCCGCGGAGGCCCGTTAGTGTGTTTGGTTGGTTTTCCCTTCAACACTATTTTGGTGATTTCGGAGACGTTACTTCCAATTTTGTGGGACATTTCCCCGATATTGAGATAAAATGATATCTCAATCACTGCCGCCCAATGAAACCAATATGGTTTATATGCATGAACGGATCGACTCCCACCACTTTGCCTGGGCAGGCTAGACCTTCTAAGCTCCTGTGCGATCGATTTCAGCACTGCTTGGAAGCATCATGTAAGCCAATCTATTTCTCCAAGGCCCGTTAGACCGGTAATGTAAAGATGCTTATGCAAACAGTTTACACCCAGAAGAGACGACACAAAGTTAAGCAATCGGCGGCAGCACAGCTAGTTCAAAACAACAAATTCACATGACCAATAGTGTTGTGTGGACAATAAGCGTCGTTACAGTGCACAAGAGAAAAGGAATATCTCGCCAAAATATCGTGGCGATTTAACACAGGTGAAGAAAGACATAGAGAATAGAGAGAACTTGGATTCACAGGGGTATACATTATTTTTCTTATTTCTACTTCAAGACTTAGGTTATGGATATTCGTTAGAACCTCCTCAATGAGGCGGTTCTAACGAGCATACACAACCTATGTCTGGAGTATAAAACAAAAGAAAATGTTACAAATTTTCACCAGAAAAGTCACCATTTTAGAGATATGAAAGAATGCTTTATGTCGCATGGATGCGTAATCGAAATGAAACAGTTTTTGTTTGAAAAAATAAATGCAAATATTCAGTAAAATTCCTATATTAAAATCAACATTTGGTCTATTCAATAGATGTATTTAAGTCCACTTTTGAACAGCCCCATAGCTGGGCCCTGAAGTGAAGACGCTGTTTTCAACAAACACAAAGAAAGAGTAACTGCACACTTCTAAATAAGATTTTCTAAAAGCAGTCTAGTCTAGTTGGTCTTAATAGCGGAATTTTACTTTATTTGCGCTTAACAAGTACATGTTTTTCCAAATGATACCACGCCAATGCATTGTAGTAGTGAACGCAGGTGCGTGCATTTTTCAGAGCGCCATAAAGTTACACACAGTGTGAAAGAAAGTATTTGTTTATTACTAATTAAAAAATAATCTTCACTTTATTGGGAATTCAGCAGCTATATGTATTGCACGTGTATCCTTGATTGCTTTGATATTGTTTTGATTTTGAAACCTTGACACATTTGTTTCTTTTCCATTTTTGTGTTTAATATGCATTAGCTGCACAGACATCTGGTAGTGTCTTGTTTGTTTATATTGAAGTTTAACGGCCCAGTTAACACTATTTTAGGTCATTTTTGAGCCGGTCAATTTACCTATCCGCACACTTTACCTGGGCAGGCTTATAGTGCATATTATATTTTCTAATCCTTTGGAATCATTGAGTTCATTTAGAATCATTTAAATAGAGTTCTGCTTAAGCCGGTGCCAGAGGGCTAGGCCGGTGTTGCACATTTCAGTACTGGTCATTAACAGACTCAACAAAACCGAGTCTGCTATTTTCGTTTATTTTGGTGTTTGCTTACAAAGAGTCTAACTATTCAGAACTTATTTACACGTAAGCGGTTAACCAGTACAGTGCACATTCTTTCGCCAGAAACTGACAACTGCCCTTCTTGAATCAGCGGAACGGAGAGAATGACCGTAGAAACGATTTCATGGTGAATCTCCACGAAAGAATGTTGTCGACCCCGGCATGTAGCGAACCCGCGTCCTCCTGATTACCAGTCTGACGCGCATCCGACTGAGCTACCGAGGCCGGCCTGGTAGCGTTTTGAAGTCAGTGATATCTACAGCAGTACATCAAGGCAGCCTTCACTAAGCCTTCTCCTAACAGTTCAGACAGCACGGTTTCATCAGAAATTAAATAGGCCATGACAAGATCGCAGGAATCCTGGATGGAGCACCTGCGCTCAGTAAAGCCTAAGATCGGCCTGCGCTTTCCACCGATCCCCCACCCATTTAGAATGCAGCAATGCAGCATTCCATGTCTGTACAATGAAGTTTTGATTCAACGGGCCCCTACATGTACCTGTATGGTTCACAACCTTATCAGACCTTGCGATAACATAACCGTTACTCTAACACACCCTGGTGACCGGGTGCATTCTCACATACCTCCAAAATGGATACTTTTTTGATGAAAACTTGAAGTATATATGTTTTCTATTTATATTCATCTCAATGTCGGTTAGAAGTCCCAAAAAATTGGAAGCAACGTCTCCAAAATGACCTTTACGGTGTTGACGGGGACGTTAAACCTCAAACCAAACAAACAAAATCTATTTATACTCAAAATATGAGTTGTGGGTGCTCGTTAGAACCACCTCATTGAGGCGGTTCTAACGAGTACCCACACCCTGTGTCTTGGAGCAGAAATAAGAAAAATAGTGCCCGCAAGCTCCAGTGTTTAAAAGGGTGTTCATTACACAGACTTCTTATCGTGATGTATGTGCAAAAATAACGCCTCTTCTATGTATAGAACTGGCATTTTCAGATGAAATTGTTTGATATTTTCCTTAATTCTATACCACATTTGAAGGTAGCCGGTTCAATTCCCACAAGCGCCAAGTGTTGTTTCCTTGGGCAAGAGACTTTTTTTTTGTTTTGTTTTGTTTTGTTTTGTATTTTTGTTTTTTGTTTTTGTTTTTGTTTTTAATTTGTAAGACGTTCCTTTGCTCTTTCCATTGAACACATTTTCTTAATGAATGAAAAACATTAACCAAGCACTTTCTTTCATTTCTTTTGCAAACGTTGAATGAAAATGCACGAAAATACAAGCTTTAATTAACATTCTTCAACAGAGTCCATGCTTATAATGGATTCAGTTAAAATGCGATAAAACAATAAAACTGACTATAACTCTTGTTATTGCGTAACAAGATCAAAACTGGGGAAATAAATTCTTTATATGATGTAATAAAACGTCACAGAACAAGCTGGTTTCATTTACCACGTAAAATTTATGAAAAAAATTGTTGCCTTTATTTTTTTTCTTATAAAATAGGCGAGTAATTAGACGAGTGGTAGACGAGTGATTTTTTTCGCTGAAACAAGTCTGGGGATCTGATTAAATTTAAATAACGTGTTAATTAATGTGATTCATGCTTCGTTCTCCTTGTTTTATGTGGATTTTTCCTAATTTTATATGGTGAAAAAAATTTCAAATACGTAAGGGAATCAAATTCGATTTCATAAGGATAAAACATCCATGTTGTTAGCGTTGTCTTCCTGATTGGTGCAATTAACTGGCTTTTATTTTCTCATTACGAAACCACGCCTATACAAACCTTTATCACCGAAATATAGTAACCTTTATCACCGAAAAAATGAAAATTTCAAGGTTAAAAAAAATGTGATATTTTTCTTATTTCTGCTCAAAATACAGATTGTTGGTACTCGTTAGAACCGCCTAAGCAGCGAGGCGATTCTAACGAGTACCACCAATGCTGAGGCGGTTCTAACGAGTACCAACAATCTGTATTTTGAGCAGAAATAAGAAAAATAATGCTTACCCCTGCAAACCCCTGTTTTACTATATAAAAGTGCGGTTCAAGGGGGTCAAAATTATATAGGCGTGTTTTCGTGATGTTCTTTTTTCTGATGAAAATTTATTATATAGTCATTACGACAACACGCCTATATAACTTTTGACCCCCTTAAACCTCATTTTATATAGGAAAATTCGAGTTGACAGGGGTATACATAACTTTTCTAAGTTCTGCTCAAAAATAGATTGTTTGTACTCGTTAGAACCGCCTCGCCGAGGCGGTTCTAACGAGTACCTACAATTTAAGTTTTGTTTAGAATTATGAAAAATATCAGAATTTTTTTATGCGAAAATTTTAAGTTTTGCTGATAAAATTTTAAATTAATTTAAAATGAGGCACGTTTTCGAAATGTCTTGTTTCTGCGAAAATCATACAACTGTAGCAGGGGGTGGGCGGATTGGACGAGGCAAAGGTGCCATGTATCTTGCGTCACTGGGACGTCCAACTGATATTGGCTTGGTTGGACAAAGCCTGCTGACCTTGCAGCACGTAAGGGTAGAGGGCGGGGGGGGGGGGTATTTCTTCTGTGTTCACACTTCTGTTCATTTTCCTCTTTATCGTCTCTCACTTTCATCCCCTCTATAAGCCCCCGTCCATCGGGGCTGCATGATGCTTCCACGCAGAGCTGAAACCGATCCGCACACGAGTACTGGTAAACCGCATAGAGAATATAAGCTTGCTCAGGCAATGCGGTTCGCGTTGACACGTCCATGCTTATAAACCCTATTGGTTTCATTGGGCGACAGGGCTTGATATGTCTTTTCATCTCACTGTCGGGTAAAAGTCCCACAATATTGGAAGCAATGTCTCCTAAATGACCTATACAGTGTTGATGGTGACGTTAAACCTCAAATCAAACAAACAAATACACTTCCATTCATTTTCCTCTTTCTCATCTCTCACTTTCATCTCCTCTACTATTTCTTCCGTCTATTTTCTCCCTCTCTCGGAGACGAGACAAAATGACCCACAAGGGTTGACGTGTCGTTACCTGTATGCTCCGAATAATCATTAACAACTGTAGCACTACGAAAACAAATAGTACAAACCCCTATAAACCCCAGTTTTCTATATATAAAGTTGGATTCAGAGGAATATTCATTAACCTGATGGGTTCCGGCTGCATGTTAGAACCGCCGCATTGAGGCGGTTCTAACCGATACCCACAATTTATTGTTTCGTTACGAAAACACGCCTATATTAATCCATTGTAAACTTTACCGCCGAAAAATCGAAAATTTTAAGATGAAAAATGGTGATATTTTTCTTATATCTGCTCAAAATATAGATTGAGGGTATTCGTTAGAACCGCCTCATCGAGGCGGTTCTAACGAGTACCCACAGTCTATATTTTAGCGCGTTAGAACCGCCTCATCGAGGCGGTTCTAACGAGTACCCACAATCTATATTTTAGAGCAGAAATAAGAAAAAGAAGGTTTACGCCTGTAAACCCCAGTTTTACTATATAAAAGTGCATATATGGGGTTCAAAGGGGTCAAAATGATATAGGCATGATTTCGTGATGTTGAGCAAAAATAAAGAAAATAATACATACGCTTATAAACCACACGTTTCCTTATTACATTGGCTCGTTAGCGTGATGTAACCTTGGTATAAAACAAATACTAGCTTTTAAAAATGTTTTTGTCAAAGTGACAACTGGCCAGCTTGTAACTGTGACCCAGTGGGATGGTTTCTGACAGAAAAATGTCCGTTTCGTTCGGGACAGTAACAGCCTACGAAGAAAAAAGACCCGCCTATAACGATGAAATAAGTGAGGTAAGCTTTGTTGTAAAGTAAAATACATGTAGATACATGTACATGCTATGAAACACGTGGCCTTCGTCACATGATTTCATTGGATGACCAACGGAATTTTGGTTACTAAAGTAGGTCAGTAAAGAGCTGAATCATCATTGTCGCCGTCGTTTCATCGAGAAGGTAAATTCCATGTAGGGCGAACTTCTACAAACAAATGTGTAACGACGACGACGACGAGAGAGAGAGAGAGAGAGAGAGAGAGAGAGAGAGAGAGAGAGAGAGAGAGAGAGAGAGAGAGAGAGAGAGAATGTGTTTGTTTGTTTGATTTGAGGTTTAACGTCCCCGCCAACACTGTAAAGGTCATTTTGGAGACGTTGCTTCCAATTTTGTGGGACTGACATCTCAAGCCCTGCCGCCCAATGAAACCAATAGGGTTTATATGCATGGACGGGCCGACTCGCACAGCTTGGCCTGGGCAGGCTTAGATCCTCTAAGCGGTTAACCAGTACTCGTGTGCGGGTCGGTTTCAGCTCTCCGTGGAAGCATCATGCAGTCCATGTATTTCTTCAAGCCCCGATGGGCGGGGGCCGAGAGATAGAGAGTGTGTGCGTGGGGGGGGGGGGGGGGGGGGGGGCAGTGTGTGTGTGTGTGTGTGTGTGGGGGGGGGGGGGGGTTCAGGGTTGGAAGCGCTTGTATTACAGTTTTTGGAAGTATCATGCAGCCCATCAGGGTTGGAAGCGCTTACATTCAATTTTTTGTTATATTCTTGCTCAAACTATAAACCTTAGGTATCTGAAAAAACCACCTCATAGGGGTAGTTCGTTTTAGAACCGCCTCATCGGGGCGGTTCAAACGAGAACACACAATCTATGTTTGGAGAAGAGATGGAAAATGTAACAGTATTTCATCAGAAAATTGTCATGTCAGAATTATAAATGGAAGCATTACCCAACAAAGGCACGTTCTCATAATTGTCAGTAGTCTTTGATTGATTGTTGAAGTATTACGTCTAAGTCAACCACTATTTATTTCTTTTATTTTGAGACGTTGCTTCCGATTTTGTGGGGCTTTTTCACCCGACAATGAGATAAAACAATAACGAGCCATCTCATCAGGATCTACACTGGTTGTCATCCTGCACCAGTAAATTCTGACCCCCTTGAACCCCACTTTTATGCAGTCAAACTGGGGTTTACAGGGGTAAACTTTAATTTTTCCTATTTCTTTTCCAAAATATAGACTGTGGGTACTCGTTAGAACCGCCTCAATGAGGCGGTTCTAACGTGTACCCACAATCTATATTTTGTGTAGAAATAAGACAAATATCACAATTTTTCATCTGAAAATGTTCATATTTTCGGCGGTATAAGTTACAATGTATTTGTATAGGCATGTTTTCGTAATGGTAAATTATTCTGTCTAAAAGAATGGATGCGTCCAAATTCAAAACGAGAAGAATCCACTTCGGGAATCCAGGGGTGAAAGCATTACGAAAATATGCTCATACAAATAGATTGTAAACTTTCCCGCCGAAAAAAACACACGATATTTTAACATGAAAAATTGTGTTATTTGTCTTATTTCTGCCCAAAATAGAGAGTGTAGCTACTCGTTGGGACCGCCTCTTTTGAGGCGGTTCTCACGAGTACCTACAATCTATATTTTAGAGCAGAAATAAGGAAAGTAAAGTTTACCCCTGTAAACCCTAGTTTTACAATATAAATGTGGAGTTCGAGGGGGTCGCAATTATATAGGCGTGTTTTCGTGATGGCTTGCGTATAAGCCTGCCCAGGAAAAGTGTGCGTAGGTAAACTGACCGGCTCAAAATGACCTAAATAGTGTTGACTGGGCTGTTAAACTCCAATGCAAACAAACAAAGACTGCAGGAATGGATGCGTCCAAATTCAAAGCGAGAAGAATCCAGATCGGGGACTCAGGGGTGAAAGCGGACTAAGGAGACAAGGAAATTATTGTTTAACTTTTTATCTCCATTGAATTCCAATACTATTTTTTTAAATAAAATAAGCCTGCAGTTTTGTATAAGATTGATCCAAAAATCACTGCTTTGATCCGAAATACGCTATTTTAAATCCAAAATTGCGTTTGAAACAGCACGAAAGCCACGGAAATTATCTATTCTTGAATGCAAAACCATAAAAGACGGATTTTTGGATTATGGGAAAGTCAGCAAGAATCCTGTCGGATTAGCGAGATATAAATATTGCACTAATTGTCTTGCAAATCTCGCGGTACTGGATTCCATTCATGGGTCATACGTCGTGTTAACAAGTCTCTGTATTCAAGTCATGGTTCATATATCTACATCGCGTTGACAAGTGGGTGTGTAAGAAAAAACTCCCCTTTAAACCCCACGAAAAATTCCAGTATGAAGACCATCTTTGAGGCTATGCAGAAATGGTCTTATCATAGGACGCTGTTGACAAGCAGTGGATAACGTCGTTTAATAAAAGTCGTATTGCCACACGTGTAATAACACTTTGGCACGACGTCAATGTCAACCATACATTTTTCGGAAAAAAAAAATGTCAAATTTAAAAGCGATAAAAACCACTTTGAAGTGGTCATATGATAAACAGAAGCTTACACGCGTGGTCATTTCATATGAAATTTATGAAACTCGCCGAAGGCTCGTTTCATAAATTTCATATGAAATGTCCACTCGTGTAAGATCCTGTATTTATTAGTGGGGTGGGCCGACTTAAAATGGATATTCTACACCTTGGGACAGTGGTCATCAGTTTAAGCTGTCCAGGGAGCTATTGTGTTCGTCGTCGTCCGTCTATCTGTCCGTCCACAGCCTCTTAAAATGACTTCTCCTCCTAAACTACCGAACAGATTATACCTGGACTTGATCTTTGGGTGGTCTTCATTCAAAGTAGTTCAAAGATATCCGTTACATGCAAACAAAATAGTGCTCATGTCTTTGCTATTCGGTATGCATCAGGAAAACACACCTATATAATTCTGATCCCCTTGAACCCCACTTTTATATAGTAAAACTGGGGTTTACAGGGGTAAACCTCATTTTTTTTATTTCTGCTCTAAAATATAGATTGTGAATGTTCGTTAGAACCGCCTCATTGAGGCGGTTCTAACGAGTACCCACAATCTATATTTTTGGTACTTTTACTTGTGAGCCTCAAGTGAAATGCTTTTATTGACCCTTCCGAGGCGGTTCTTCTGTCGTGGTTTATTATTGTAATAGTTCGTCAATGCACGTATGTTTTGCTTATTTATTTATTTATTTTTTTTTTGGATAGCCATTTGGCCATTTTGTCAGAAAGTGTCTGTCATTTTGGCTTTCCACATGTGATGTTTTCATTACAGTGATGCTGTCATTACCGTTTGGTTGTTTCATTTATCATATGCCGTCGCGTCTGAGAGTGTAATAACGCCATGTATTATTTTCGATAATCCACTAGTGGATTAAATATGCAAATTAGCTGGATATGTCCCGTAACGTTACATGTATGACGTCCTTAACGACGTTGCGTTTATTAATGGCGGAATATTGATATTTTTGTAAACAATTGTGAATACAATGCGTTTTAAATGTCATATGATAAATAGAATCTTGCATTCGTGCTCATGTTTTATTGAATTTATTAAACTCGTTGAGTAAAAGGGATAAAATGCTCGCATTTTATCCCTTTTCCTCAACTCGTTTAATAAATTCAATAATACATGGACACTCATGTAAGATCCTCTATGTTCAAGTTTCTTTCCTTTTGGTGTCTCTGATGGGAGGTGTGGGGTAAGTGTATCGATTCCTGATCACTGCCTTCATTTCTACTCAACCAAAGCTGTTCAAATTATCTCCCTGGAGTCAAAAGTGGTCTCGTCCCGGAGTCATTTGCTTTGCATAGATCCGTATATGGAAAACATTAAAAGTCTTCTCGTCTGAAAGCGTTGGCATCTCCATCCTTAAACCATTTATGATAGCATACATTCAAGCTCATGATAAAGGCAGAAATTCGGGGTCTAACTGCTGGTTTTCTTTTGCTCCAACATTTCAGTTATTTCTTGCGGTCGGAATTCACGGTTGTTACATCTCTGTGGTTGTTTGATTTTCGTGTTCTCGGAGGTGCATCACTGAAGTGTTAGGAAGCCCTCATGTGGACTGAACAAATTATTTGTCAAAACCGCGACGGACGTGAGGTCGAGGATTGCGGCCACGTAAAATCGATTTAAGCACCCCCACTTAGTGAAATACATTTCACTGTCCGTTCCAAGGCGGTCCTTCGTCGCGGTTTATTTTTGTTTTAGTCCGTCTTTGAATGTGTGTATCGCTTATATCTTTTTGTTTTGGATATTCAATTGGCCATGTTGTGGGAAAGTGACTGTATTTTGGGCTTTCCTCTATTCATGTTTCCATTAGGGTCTAGTTATTTCATGTTTTTCTTTCCCTTTGGGGTCTCTGGTGGGATGTGTGGGTTAATTGTATCGATTCCTGATCATCTCCTTCACTATTATTTTAACATAAGATGTGAAAAATTGTGAAAAATGCAGAAAATTTTTATATCACGGTGTAATCATCCGAGCGATATAGAACCAGCAGGGTCCTCTTGTTAAACCTTTACAATGTACAAATTACAAATTTTACCTCAGAGACTAAAGTATAATATAGGCTATTTTCTATATTATAAAAAATGTTCCATGACAACCTGTTGTACATTTTCAAATAGAAAGGGAAATAATCATAACATTCATGCAGTGGATACCAGCGAGCTATTCTCCTACAATGCCTGCGTCTGAAAAACAGATATTTTTCTGTGAATTATTAATTCATTAACCAGGGTCCAAGTATATGTGACATGCCATTTGTCAGCATATACATTGTTTATTATAGCCCCGCTTTGAAAAAGTGGGGGCTATATTGGATTTGGCTTGTCCGGAATTCCGTCTGTCTGTCTGTCTGTCTGTCTGTCAGTCAGTCTGTCTGTAATATATTTGATAGTGGGTACCTTGTTACCGCAACTCCTCTTACAGTTCTAGGTCAATCCTTTTGAAACTTTACAGGTGTTTTCATATAGGTCTGAAGATGTGCATATTCTTTTTTCATTATCCTTAAATAATGTTTTTCACTTATTTCACCTTTTTTAACTTAGACAATTTTTGAGATCTACTAATGTTAAAATGTATAGGGAGTAGCTACCTTGTTACCGCAACTCCTCTTACAGTTCTAGGTCAATCCTTTTGAAACTTTACAGGTGTTTTCATATAGGTCTGAAGATGTGCATATTCTTTTTTCATTATCCTTAAATAATTTTTTTCACTTATTTCAGCTTTTTTAACTTAGATAATTTTTTAGATCTACTAATGTTAAAATGTATAGGGAGTAGTTACCTTGTTACCGCAACTCCTCTTACAGTTCTAGGTCAATCCTTTTGAAACTTTACAGGTGTTTTCATATAGGTCGGAAGATGTGCATATTTTTTTTTTTCATTATCCTTAAATAATTTTTTTCACTTATTTCACCTTTTTTAACTTAGACAATTTTTTAGATCTACTAATGTTAAAATGTATAGGGAGTAGCTACCTTGTTACCGCAACTCCTCTTACAGTTCTAGGTCAATCCTTTTGAAACTTTACAGGTGTTTTTATATAGGTCTGAAGATGTGCATATTCTTTTTTCATTATCCTTAAATATTTTTTTCACTTATTTCACCTTTTTAAACTTAGACAATTTTTGAGATCTACTAATGTTAAAATGTATAGGGAGTAGCTACCTTGTTACCGCAACTCCTCTTACAGTTCTAGGTCAATCCTTTTGAAACTTTACAGGTGTTTTCATATAGGTCTGAAGATGTGCATATTTTTTTCTTCATTATCCTTAAATATTTTTTTTCACTTATTTCACCTTTTTTAACTTAGACAATTTTTTAGATCTACTAATGTTAAAATGTATAGGGAGTAGCTACCTTGTTACCGCAACTTCTCTTACAGTTCTAGGTCAATCCTTTTGAAACTTTACAGGTGTTTTCATATAGGTCTGAAGATGTGCATATTCTTTTTTCATTATCCTTAAATAATTTTTTCCACTTATTTCACCTTTTTTAACTTAGACAATTTTTGAGATCTACTAATGTTAAAATGTATAGGGAGTAGCTACCTTGTGATCACATCTTCTCTTACAGTTCTAGGTCAATCCTTTTGAAACTTAACAGGTGTTTTCATATAGGTCTGAAGATGTGCATGTGCTTTTTTCATTTTCCAAAACTTATTTTTTACTAAGACTGTTTTTCAGATCTAATAACGCGAAAAGTCTATAAGGCGTAGGTACCTTGTTAGGGATTTAACCCTCTCACAAGTCTTTACCTTTAATTCATGAGTCTTTCTCCTCTGACAGGGCTATAGCGGGGCTATAGTCAGATCCTCTGACAGTTCTAGTTATTATTATTATTGTTATTATTATTATTATTACATATACATGGTAATAATTATAGATGTTGTTAGCGAGAGGACATAAATACGGAAGTTTCAAGCCCAACACTTACAGACTGAGGATCTGCGTGGTTTGCTACTTTGTATTGTTCGAAAAAATTGACCTGATACTGGTGAACTCTATTAACATAATTTAATACCCGACTGAATGCATATATTTATCTTCGCCGTTTTCCGAAGATGGCGATACTGTTATACAATGCTTTGTATTGGAGTTTTACGGCCCAGTCAACACTATTTAGGTCATTTTTGAGCCGGTCAGTTTACCTATCAACACTTTCCTAGGCAGGCTTATACGTAAGCGGTTAACCAGTACATTGCACATGCTTTCGCCAGAAACTGACAACTGCCCTTCTTGAATCAGCGGAAGAGAGAGAATGACCGTAGAAAAGATTTCATGATCAATCTCCACGAAAGAATGTTGCCGACCCCGGCGGGAGTCGAACCCGCTTTATACAATGCATAGAGGTCGGTAAATGGACCGCTATTCACGTGATGCCGAAAATTCACGAGAAGTTTACGAAAGCCGACGTATTAGGCGATAGCATTGACTTATTTATTCCTTGCATAAAGGTCAGTCTCAGGTCAAATTGTTCGCACTATAACTGATTTGAACTAAAATGTTTATTAGCATCAGTGCACGTGACCGAAAGACAACGATCCACTTGAAACTAAGGCGCAAAAGAGGACACTGTAACAAAACGCGCAATGTGTTTGAGATTCTTTTGTAAGAAACTTCCGTCCAGTTTTGAAACTAAGGGGCGAAAGCCGTGTAACTAGCCCCAATTCTTTTATTCATGTGCGTATTCATCATTGAAATATGTCAAGCAAGAAATATAGTGCATAACTTTATTTGAAACGTGTAGCATTTGATTAAATATTAGCAACTAGAACTTTTCAAATTCACTAAATGAACATATACATGTAATTTCCTTGTTTACATCAACTTGGAGATGTTGCACTGATATGGAACAGTATTAAGGTAAAAACTCAATTATGCAATGTGCAATTACAATATGAATTGTTGAAACCGCACTTTGCATTATGAACCTTTCCATATCTTTCTACTTTATTCGAATATGCAACATGCACATTCTAATTTGAGACCTTTGTATTTAAATATGGCATTTGGACGTCCTATTTTGCATTATTCAGTTTCGATTCTGCTGTGGTTAGACGGGGTACCAGTCATTGAGGTGACGGTAACGTTCGGTAATGTCCGTGGATTTGCCGTATTTTTTCCGATGACAAGCGTCCGTTTGAGAAGATCGCATTCGCTTTTCCAGGGCCCAAATTCAAGCCAGCAGCGATAAATTTTATCCAGCTATTCAATAATTCGGTTATTTACAATAATGTGTACGTTTGCATCTTTAAAATAAATTTTACAGCGCGGTTCCTTATTTATGAGAAACAGGATTTTTATTTAAAAGTTAATACTTGTTTGACGAAGGGGAAAATACTCTATCGTTGAACATTTACTAAATTACCATGAGGGATTAGTCTGTGCCGAATCCGTGGATTTGAAATGAGCAATTATTGTTAAAATTGATTAATTCATACAATTTTCATAAATCTGATCCTTCTGAGGTGTTACTTATAAAGATATTATTTACTAATTGCAACCTCACTCAAAACCCAAATGTTTGGATATTATAGAAGTATGTATATGTCCGCACAGCGTATCGCCGAGCGGTGGGGTAACCCCTATGTGCTTATGACGCCCGTTTACCGGCAACGGGGATTCGTTCCCTGGGACCTCACCAGCTGACCACACGGGGAATTTGGAAAACAACAACTAGTTCCCCAATTCCCATTGTAATTCTGATGTAAATACTTCATCCATTAACATGAACAGTACTTACTCATTCTCAGCCCCGACCCACAACCATAGAAACGCACCTGTGGTCACAATGACAGCTGTCCTATTCATATGTCCGTCTGTCTGTCTTCATAAGTTAGACTGGGGCAGGATAGCTTTCATCCAACAGAATCACAACGTGAAAATATTAGCTGGTCGTCTGTCAGTTCGTCCGTCCGTCCGTCCGTCTGTCTTCAGCCAGCAAAACCTTGCTGAGCTAGTGTCGCGACTGTCTTAACCAGCCTACTACATATTTCTTCAAGTTCTACATGTAACGATTTGGCAAATGGAGTGGCTGAATCCAAACCATTTTGTACTTACATGTATTTCCATGTATTAGGTCTACACCAAAGTTTTTTTTTCTTCTTGTTTTATTACAGTTAGACCGCGTACCCAGGTTTACCTGGCGGAACTTAACGACCTTATCTATTTATTTATTTATTTATTTACTTATTATTAAAGTTTACAGAATCCAGAAAAAAAAAAAAATGTTTTTGATGCATTAGATTTGTACATTTTACCGCCGAAAAATACAACAACAAAAATTGAAAGATGAAAAGTCGTGATGATATTTTTCTGACTGTTGCTTAAAATATACATGTTGGGTACACGTTAGAAGCGCCTCTTCGATCCCATTTTAACGAGTACCCACAATCTATATTTTTGAGTAGAAATGAAAAAAATAATGTTTACTCCTGCCAATCCCAGTTTTACCCTATAAAAGTGGGGATCAAGTGTGTGTGTGTGTGTGTGGGGGTGGGGGGGGGGGGGGGGTAAGAATTATAAAGATGTTATTTTATGGTGGGATGCGCTTGGTATGTGAGTGCGTTTTTAGTTTTACGTCTCGACAACAGCTAAGGTCATACGGAGATGGGACCTGGGTTTAAAGACTCATCCGAAATTCTGGAGAAGCCGGGGTCGATCCTGCGATCCCTGGTTAATGAGGCGAGTAGCATAACCACTACACCACAGAGGCTTCCAGCGCTTGATATGTTACATTGTTGCAGGTGCGGGTTTTCCACCTGCACTCCGGTATGAAAGAATTTGCTGCGCGTTGTGTTTTTCTCAAACAAGAGGTCCATGATGGCCCTGGATCGCTCACCTGACCCATATGATAGAGTTACAAGTGGGCCTCTGGGAGGGCCATTATTGACCCCAGGGCTACAATGTGCATAATGTTGAGGGAGGTCTAAAAAGGTGAAGCTTCATACCAAATATCAACAAAGCCTATAATTTGAACAATCTTGGCAAAGGTCCACTAGATGAAGCTACACACCAAATATCAAAGACCTGGGCCTTGGGGTTTCAGAGACCATTATTTAAAGATATTCCCTACATAGCCTATGTAAAACCAAATGGCCCCGGGGCGGGGACATTTTTGGCCTCAGAGCTATAATTTAAAGAATCTTGATAGAGGTCCACTAGATGAAGCTTCACACCAAATATCAAAGACCTAGGTCTTGCTGTTTCAGAGAAGAAGATTTCCAAAGATTATCTCTATATATAAGTCTATGTAAAACCAAAGGGCCCCAGGGCAGGGGCTATAATTTGAACAATCTTGGTAGAGGTCCACTAGATGAAGCTCCATACCAAATATCAAAGACCTAGGCCTTGTGAATTCAGAGACAAAATTTTTCAAGATTTTCCCCATATAAGTCTATGTAAAACCAAATGGCCCTGGAGCGGGAGCATTTTGGCCCGTGGGCTATAATTTGAACAATCTTGATAGGGGTCCACTAGGTGAAGCTTCATACCAAATATCAAAGACCTGGGACATGTTGTTTCAGAGAAGAAGATTTTTTTAAGATTTCCCTATATAAGCCTATGTAAAACCAAAGGGTCTCGGGCGTGTGCATTTTTGGCCCCAGAACTATAATTTGAACAATCTTGGTAGGGGTCCACTAGGTATAGCTTCATACCAAATATCAAAGACCTGGGCCTTGCGGTTTCAGAGAAGAAGATTTTTAAAGATTTTCCCTATATATGCCCATGTAAAACCAAAAGGCCTCGGGGCGGGGGCATTTTTGGCCCCAGCAATATAATTTGAACAATCTTGATGGGGGTCCACTAGATGAAGCTTCATACCAAATATCAAAAACATGGCCCTTACGGTTTCAGAGAAGAAAATTTTTAAAGATTTTCCCTATATAAGCCTATGAAAAATCAAAGGGTCCCGGGGCGGGGGCATTTTTGGCCCGTGCACTATAATTTGAACAATCTTCGTAGGGGTCCACAAGATGAAGCCTCATACCAAATATCAAAGACCTGGGCCTTGCGGTTTCAGAGAAGAAGATTTTTCAAGATTTTCCATATATAAGCCCATGTAAAACCAAAGGGCCCCCGAGCAGGGGCATTTTTGGCCCCAGGGCTATATTTTGAACAATCTTGGAAGGGGTCCACTAGGTGAAGCTTCATACCAAATATCAAAGACCTAGGCCTTGCGGTTTCAGAGAAGAAGATTTTTAAAGATTTTTCCTATTTAAGCCCATGTAAAACCAAAGGGCCCCGGGGCGGGGACATTTTTGGCCCCAGCACTATAATTTGAACAATCTTGGTAAGGGTCCCCTAGATGAAGCTTCATACCAAATATCAAAGAACTGGGCTTTGCGGTTTCAGAGAAGAAGATTTTTACAGATTTTCCCTATATAAGCCCATGTAAAACCAAAGAGCCCCAGAGCGGGGGCATTTTTGGCCCCAGCACTATAATTTGGACAATCTTGGTAGGGGTCCACTAGATGAAGCTTCATACCAAATATCAAAGACCTGGCTTACGGTTTCAGAGAAGAAGATTTTTCAAGATTTTCCCTATATAAGCCCATGTAAAACCAAAGGGCCACGGAGCGTGGGCATTTTTGGTCCCAGCACTATAATTTGAACCATCTTGGTAGGGGTCCACTAGATGAAGCTTCATACCAAATATCAAAGACCTGGGCCTTGTGGTTTCAGAGAAGAAGATTTTTTAAGTTTTTGGTGAAAAAAAATCTATTTTTGGCTCCTATGACCTAGATGTGCAACGGACCGGAACCATTTGAACAACTTTGAAAGGGGACCACCATTCCTGTGAAGTTTGGTCAAAATCCGATCAGTGGTTTAGGAGGAGATGTCGTTTGAAGAAATTGTTTACGGACACACGCACGGACTGACGACGGACGACGGACGAAAAGTGATCCCAAAAGCTCACCTCGTCACTACGTGACGGTGAGCTAAAAAGTGGAAACCTTTGCGTTTTGTCACTTGAAGCCAAAAATCTAGTATAAAAAGTCAGATAGTTTTCTATTTTCTTATAAATTAATGAATGCATTTAACACAAACAGTTACGAACATCTATATAAACATGTGACAAAACAAACTAGGAATCAGACCCCCGGCCATCGGGGCTTGAAGAAATAGATGGGCTGCATGAACTGAAACCGACCCGCACACCAGTACTGGTAAACCGCTTAGAGGATCTAAGTCTACCGAGCCAAAGTGGTGCTTACAAACCCAATTGGTTTCATTGGGCGACAGGGCTTGGAGATGTCATTTCATCTCAGTGTCGGGTAAAAGTCCCTCAAAAGTGGAAGTAACGTCTCCAAAATGATCTATACTGTGTTGAAGGTGACGTTAAACATCAAATCAAACAACAGAACCAAAATGCCTAGTTTTAGAATTCCGTTGGATATGCCCTAAATCAGAAATAAATGTTAGAGGGAACGTAAGTCGTTTCTCATCTGAAAGCATTTTCTCAAAAGAGAGTTGTAACTATGTTTGCTTCAGGTGATCATAAAGGAGCAGTCTCACCAAGGTCTACACGACATTGGACAGTAGCCTTTCTGTGCCATACAAAATTATTATAAGTATTTACAACAAATTTATATTTTAGAGGTGCAATGGCCTGAACACATTTGCGATATATTTAGATAAAACATGGACACAAAACAAACACAGCAAAGCTGATTCCTGGTCTGACATATAAAATAAAAATTATGTGTAAATGATTTTATCGGCAAGGGTGTAATGTCCCCAAATCGTCCGTTTTATGCCAAAAATATAGTTCTCTCGGTTCTTTCACTCCTCCGTGTCACCAATACGCTTGCAGATTCTTTTTGGTATCTTCCGAATACAGGCGGACGTTTACGGAAAAACGATCACAGCGCCACTTAACGAGAATAATGAGAACTAGAAGAAGCAGAAGCGGAATATTTTGCACAATTGTAACTGAATATAGCATAACAGAATATCAAAATTGCATATTGCAATCTCAATGTTGCATAATTGAGTTTTTACCTAAATCCTGTTCCATACACTGATGAGTTAGGAGGCTTTCCTGCGGACTGAACAAATTGTCTAAATTGCGACGGAAAGAAGGGCGATGATTGTGGCGACGTAAAATCGATTTAAGCCCCCCCAGTGGAATTAGTTTCACTTTCCGTTCAAAGGCGGTTCTTCTGTCGCGTTTTTAGCTCACCTGTCACGTAGTGACAAGGTGAGCTTTTGGGATCACTTTTTGTCCGTCGTCCGTCGTGCGTCCGTGCGTGCGTGCGTCCGTGCGTCCGTGCGTGCGTGCGTCCGTAAACTTTTCTTCAAACGACATCTCCTCCTAAACCACTGATCGGATTTTGACCAAACTTCACAGGAATGATCCTTAGGTGGTCCCCTTTCACAGTTGTTCAAATGGTTCCGGTCCGTTGCACATATAGGTCACAGTAGCCAAAAATAGATTTTTTTCACCGAAAACTTAAAAAATCTTCTTCTCTGAAACCGCAAGGCCCAGGTCTTTGATATTTGGTATGCAGCTTCATCTAGTGGACCCCTACCAAGATTGTTCAAATTATAGTGCTGGGGCCAAAAATGCCCCCGCACGGGGGCCCTTTGGTTTTACATGGGCTTATATAGGGAAAATCTTTAAAAATCTTCTTCTCTGAAACCGCAAGGCCCAGGTCTTTGATATTTGGTATGAAGCTTCATCTAGTGGACCCCTACCAAGATTGTTCAAATTATAGTGCTGGAGCTAAAAATGCCCCCGCACGGGGCCCTTTGGTTTTACATGGGCTTATATAGGGAAAATCTTGAAAAATCTTCTTCTCTGAAACCGTAAGGCCCAGGTCTTTGATATGTGGTATGAAGCTTCATCTAGTGGACCCCTACCAAGATTGTTCAAATTATAGTGCTGGGGCCAAAAATGCCCCCGCACCAGGGCCCTTTGGTTTTACATGGGCTTATATAGGGAAAATCTTGAAAAATCTTCTTCTCTGAAACCGCAAGGCCCAGGTCTTTGATATTTGGTATGAAGCTTCATCTAGTGGACCCCTACCAAGATTGTTCAAATTATAGTGCTGGGGCAAAAAATGCCCCCGCACGGGGGCCCTTTGGTTTTACATGGGCTTATATAGGGAAAATCTTTAAAAATCTTCTTCTCTGAAACCGCAAGGCCCAGGTCTTTGATATTTGGTATGAAGCTTCATCTAGTGGACCCCTACCAAGATTGTTCAAATTATAGTGCTGGAGCTAAAAATGCCCCCGCACGGGGGCCCTTTGGTTTTACATGGGCTTATATAGGGAAAATCTTGAAAAATCTTCTTCTCTGAAACCGTAAGGTCCAGGTCTTTGATATGTGGTATGAAGCTTCATCTAGTGGACCCCTACCAAGATTGTTCAAATTATAGTGCTGGGACCAAAAATGCCCCCGCACGGGGGCCCTTTGGTTTTACATGGGCTTATATAGGGAAAATCTTGAAAAATCTTCCTCTCTGAAACCGCAAGGCCCAGGTTTTTGATATTTGGTATGAAGTTTTATCTAGTGGACCCCTACCAAGATTGTTCAAATTATAGTGCTGGAGCTAAAAATGCCCCCGCACGGGGGCCCTTTGGTTTTACATGGGCTTATATAGGGAAAATCTTGAAAAATCTTCTTCTCTGAAACCGCAAGGCCCAGGTCTTTGATATTTGGTATGAAGCTTCATCTAGAGGACCCCTACCAAGATTGTTCAAATTATAGTGCTGGGGCCAAAAATGCCCCCGCACCAGGGCCCTTTTGTTTTACATAGGCTTATATTGGGAAAATCTTTAAAAATCTTCTTCTCTGAAACCACAAGGCCCAGGACTTTAATATATGGTATGAAGCTTCATCTAGTGGACCCCTACCTAGATTGTTCAAATTATAGTGCTGGGGCCAATAATGCCCCCGCCCCGGGGCCCTTTGGTTTTACATAGGCTTATATAGGGAAAATCTTTAAAAATCTTCTTCTCTGAAACCACAAGGCCCAGGTCTTTGATATTTGGTATGAAGCTTCATCTAGTGGACCCCTACCAAGCTTGTTCAAATTATAGTGCTGGAGTTAAAAATGCCCCCCCGCACTGGGGCCCTTTGGTTTTACATGGGCTTATATAGGGAAAATCTTGAAAAATCTTCTTCTCTGAAACCGCAAAGCCCAGTTTTTGGACGGGTTTTTTAAAAAAAATCCGTCCTTTAAAATAGCGATGTCCGGGCGGGCGGGCGGGCGGGCGGGCGTCCTGCGGGCGGGCGTCGTCCCAGGTTTACCTTTTGGTTAACCTTTTTTTCAAAGTGATATTTTTCATCTATTCTGTAGCAGATTGTTTTAATATCAGGACTGATGCATAAGTGGAGATACCGCTTTCATGTATTATCCATAAATGGCGCAAAAGACTAGAATTTTGGCGGAAATCGTCATTTTTCAAACTTGTGTTTTTCAGGTTTACCTTTTGGTTAACCTTTTTTCAAATGCCAGTGTAGTGGATAGAGTGCTGGACTACGAATCCTATTGTTGACTATGAATCTGAGGGGCGCGAGTTCAAACCCCAGTGGAGACATTTTTTAGCTCACCGTCACGTAGTGACGAGTCGAGCTTTTGGGATCACTTTTCGTCCGTCGTCCGTCGTGCGTCCGTGCGTCCGTCCGTGCGTCCGTCCGTCCGTAAACAATTCTTTAAACGACATCTCCTCCTAAACCACTGATCGGATTTTGACCAAACTTCACAGGAATGATCCTTAGGTGGTCCCCTTTCAAAATTGTTCAAATGGTTCCGGTCCGTTGCACATCTAGGTCATAGGAGCCAAAAAGAGATTTTTTTTCACCAAAAACTTAAAAAATCTTCTTCTCTGAAACCACAAGGCCCAGGTCTTTGATATTTGGTATGAAGCTTCATCTAGTGGACCCCTACCAAGATTGTACAAATTATAGTGCTCGGGCCAAAAATGCCCCCGCTCCGGGGCCCTTTGGTTTTACATGGGCTTATATAGGGAAAATCTTTAAAAATCTTCTTCTCTGAAACCGTAAGGCCGAAGTCTTTGATATTTGGTATGAAGCTTCATCTAGTGGACCCCTACCAAGATTGTTCAAATTATAGTGCTGGAGCCAAAAATGCCCCCGCTCCGGGGCCCTTTGGTTTTACATGGGCTTATATTGGGAAAATCTGTAAAAATCTTCTTTTCTGAAACCGCAAGGCCCAGGTCTTTGATATTTGGTATGAAGCTTCATCTAGTGGACCCCTACCAAGATTGTTCAAATTATAGTGCTGGGGCCAAAAATGCCCCCGCTCCAGGGCCCTTTGGTTTTACATGGGCTTATATAGGGAAGAGCTTTAAAAATCTTCTTCTCTGAAACCGTAAGGCCCAGGTCTTTGATATTTGGTATGAAGCTTTATCTAGGGGACCCCTACCAAGATTGTTCAAATTATAGTGCTGGGGTCAAATATGCCCCAGCTCCGGGGCCCTTTGGTTTTACATGGGCTTATATAGGGAAAACCTTTAAAAATTTTCTTCTCTGAAACCGTAAGGCCCATGTGTTTGATATTTGGTATGAAGCTTCATCCCACACGGCCATGGTCCTTCTTTCCCCACCCCCCCACTCCGGGGCCCTTTGGTTTTAAATGGGCTTATATAGGGAAAATCTTTAAAAATCTTCTTCTCTGAAACCACAAGGCCCAGGTCTTTGCTATTTGGTATGAAGCTTCATCTAGTGGACTCCTACCAAGATTGTTCAAATTATAGTGCTTGGGCTAAAAATGCCACCGCCCCGGGGCCCTATGGTTTTACATGGGCTTATATGGGGAAAATCTTTAAAAATCTTCTTCTCTGAAACCGCAAGGCCCAGGTCTTTGATATTTGGTATGTAGCATATCTAGTGGACCTTTGCCAAGATTGTTCAAATTATAGCCTTTGTTGATATTTGGTATGAAGCTTCACCTTTTTAGACGTCTCTGAACATTATGCACATTATAACCCTGGGGTTAATAATGACCCTACCCGGGTCCCACTTGTTACTCTATGGATCAGGTGAGCGATCCAGGGCCATCATGGCCCTCTTGTTTTTTCTTATTATGGCTTGTATTTGAGCGTGGGTATCGCTTGTGTTGTTTTGTTTTGGATAGCCAATAGGCCATTTGTGGGAGAGTAACTGTCCTTTTGGCTTTCCGCTATTGATGTTTCCATTAAGATCTAGTTGTTTCATGTTTGTGTTTCTTTCCCTTTGGTGTCTCTGATGGGAGCTGTTGGTTAATTGTATCGATTCCTGATCATTGCCTTCACTTCTATTTTTAACAACCAGTTCCTGGCAACAAAACTGTTTCAAACAGAAGTGTATTATCACCAACTAATACGTCTTCTGAATCAAATACGCAATTGATTGATTCTAATCACTTCTTGATCGTTATTATAAGATTCGTTACTGTTATCAAAACAGTTGTTATTTTTCTTTCAATATCAGCATGTATCTGGCAGCATAATGCAGCATGGCTCTTGAAAGATATCTTTAAGGTCTATCTAAGAGAGTGTAAAACCCAACCACTTGCTTTGATGGTTTCTTCTCGATGGTGTCTCAGCAAGCATGACTGGTATTCCTATTATAATAAGCCACGTCAACTGGAGCAGTTGCATTACGGCATAGTCTATTTTTTCACATCTCCAGAATGGCAATGTTTCTATTGAAAATCTGTGATATTTTTCTTATAATACTGCAATCATAGGTTTTGGGTGCTCGTTAGAACCGCCTCATTGAGGCGGTTCTAACGAGTACCCAAACATATGTCTTAGAGCAAGAATAAGAAAAATAATGTATACCCCCGTTAACCCCAGTTTTTTTCTATATAAGGTGGGATATAGGGGGGGGGGGGGTCTTCATTTCACGGACTTGTTCTCGTGATGGTCTCAAGACAGGTGAGGCGAACAAAGACAAAAATCACAGAACGATGACACTCGTGCGCTGAAAATGGCGTCTTTCTTATCTCTACCTGCCCATCGGGGCTTGAAGAAATAGATGGGCTTCCACGCAGAGCTGAAACCGACCCGCGTACGAGTACTGGTAAGCCGCTTAGAGGAGCTAAGCCTGCCCAGGCAATGCGGTGCAAGTCGGCCCGTCCATGCTTATAAACCTTATTGGTTTCATTGGGCGGTAGTGCTTGAGATGTCATTTCATATCAATGTCGGTAAAAGTCCCACAAAATTGGAAGCAACGTTTCCAAAATGACCTATATAGTGTTGACGGGGACACTAAACCTCAAATCAAACAAACAGACAAACACACAAACTTTTTTCTATATAAAGTAGGCATAAGCGGGGTTTTCAGTACATGGGCTTGTAAACCTGATGAGACCGCGTGCTTACTTACTCTCTCAGAATACAGCTTTCCTGACCGCATTATGAAGTTTAGGCCAATGTTTATCCGTATAAAGAACATTGAAGACTCTGGTCAGACTGCATGGATGCGCAGGCTTATCTGAGTCATCGCTGGGCGCACATAGCAGAAGACATTTTTTGTTTGTCCCGGCTCATTATAATTCTAGGTTCTTATAAACTCAGACTGAGAACCATTGCTGTATGGCATTCATATTATAGCAAATCAAAGTTAATCTAAAACTAATTTAATAACCTTTGAAGACAGAATAGAAGCAGTTTTTAGCGTTAAGCTGGAGAAAAAAGGAGGTTCCTTAAACATGGAGATAATTTTATTAAGACTGAATGGAATGTAAATAAGTAAACACCTGGTGGTTGATGTACAAAGACTAATTATTCTAAATTATATGTACTAAGAATGATTATTCTTAATGAGAACTATGCAATTGTATTATCTTGTTATAGTTTTTGTTTTTTATTTGTAAAAGGGTTGCAGCGAAATCTTCATACTTGCAGTATGACTGATTCGTTTTCTTGGAAAGAACTGGGTGGTTAAGATGGAGAAATGCATTTAGTAAAACTAATGGCAGAAATTTAACTGCATATTTACGTATTTGCAAATATGATTGCTTCATTTTCGTGGAAATAACTGGGTGGTTAAGATGGAGAAACCGTGAAATATAGTATAACTATGTCAGCAATAGTATTACATATTCACATATAATAGCATTTTATGTCGAGTTTTGTTTATGTCAAGAAGTGTGTGGATTTTGTCTTCGTAAGGATAACAAACCTATGTGAGATCAGGTTTTCTTATATCAGTCCAAAGTGACATTTTCTGGACTCAAATGTTCAAAACCAACAATATCTTTTATAAGTGTATTGTTAAAACTGGGATCATATGCTAATGTATTAGCATAATGTAAAAGCTACTCACATTGTTCCAGAACTTGCTAGATCTTTAAGCAATTTGGCCACTGACGAGCCTGTAAGTGAACAGCTGGTCCCTGATGAAACTGTTTAGCAATATTATCTTATTTCTGTTACAAACATTGATTGTGGGTGCTAGGTACAGTTGTCTCATAATGCCATCCTTAGCTGTACAAGCCTTGTTAATGCGAGGTGAAGGAAGCTGGACTTTTCTCCCAGGCGGTTCTAACGAGAACCCACAGCCTTTGTTTTGGGGTATGAATAAGAAAAAAATATTACAAATTTTCATCGGGAAATGACCCTAGAATGCTCTATGTCGCACTGATTTGTTCTGACAGAAACAATTTTGTGGCGTTTATAAGAAATATCTTTGAGAAAAACTACTCTCGGTTTCGACTATACCGCGAACACTCGACACTGCACAGGTACGTTTTGTATCCCTGTACACTTACAGGTGTTTAGCTATGTTTGCTTAGTGTATACTGTATATTTTAAGGACTTTTTAAAAGACTGAAGTTGATAACTATTATCAAGAATTGACCAACTTTTATCAAGAAGTTACCATAATTAATTGCAAAAGTGCTAATGTTTCACTGACGCCATGTATATTAGCGTTTCACCTGTGATGACAGTGTTGTTGATTATTTAGTATTTCATAAGTTTGCGGATGTTATTATTATTAACAACATTGCGTCGCCGTAAATATTGAATGATAAGAAATGAACGATAAAATCTGAGAAGCATTCATGATATTCCACCGCCCGCCCATCGGAGCTTGGAGAGATAGATTGAGCTACACGGTGCTTCCGCGTAGAGCTGAAACTGACCCCACATTAGTATTGGTAAACCACTTAGGAGGACTAAGCTTGCCCAGGCAAAGCGGTGTGCGTCAGACCACCCAATGCATATAAGCCTTTTGGTCATTTCATCTCAATGTCGGGTTAAAGTCCCACAAAATCGGAAGCTATATAATTAATATAAGGTTAATGCACTGATGTTGTTAAGTTTTTCCCTCTCTGAGATGTCGTGCCCTTCGATATCCCAGCCAGGTACAATATTCCCAGTACATCCTGTTATGAAGAGCCGTGTAATACCCTTTTATATAGAGAAAAACTGGGATATACAGGGGTATGCATGTTTTTCCTCATTTAGGCGGTTCTAACTAGCATCACAGTCTATGATTGATGGAAAAAATAAGAAAACATCACAAAATTCCGCTGAAAACTATCAGTTCTGGCGCAACAAAAGCCACCCTTTTATCACACGTATATGCTATCGTATTGTCAGTGTAATGACCCTATATACGCATTAATATTAATATTATTATTTTTCATTATTATTATTATTAATACACTCAAGCTTCAATGGCTCGAACACCTTTGGGACCTCGAAAATCTGTTTGAGACAGGGGTAGTTCGAGCCACTGAGGTTACTGTCAGGAGGCATAACGAGATACTTTTAAACATCTTTTCGGTGTTCTATAATGAATATGTATGTTGTGTGTACTCATTAGAATCGCCTCATCGAGGCGATTCTAATGAGTACACACAGCATACATTTGCAAGATAAAAGACTAAAATTTCCTTAATTTTTCCCTACTATTTCTTATGTAGAGGATTTCGCTATGGGCTCAAGAATGTGTTCGACTTATCCATGGTAAACGAGCCATCGGTGTTCGAGCCGTCGAAGTTCTACTGTATTATTATTATTATTATTATTATTAACACCACAAGATATAGTGTAGTATTTACGGAAGATGTGATATTAGATTGCATAGACAGATTTGGACTTGCAGCTAAATCACATACACTTTGCATGCATGGACTGCAACTAGTTAAAATGAAGCTCGTTTAAATAATGTCTTCGTGAAATACAATTTTCTTTAAATTTTGTTGACTACATATTGAACTCAATGAACTCAGTGATTCACCGTTTGGATAATCATTTCGGAAAGTTTCATTTTCTTCCGAAAAAAATCCGGATTTTACAGACAACCGTAGATTTTGTCTTGAAACCAGCTGGATACCGTTTCATGTACCCGAACAGCATGCGACCTCATGCTTTGTTATCTTAAAGGAAATTTGATATAATGAACACGTTCTGCGTAATGCAGTTTCACTGTTTCTAAGTAAAATTAAGCACACCAGTGATTCCATTGGTTCAACGACGTTTTTATGGTAAGTTTGAAAGCTTTAACCAGTTGGTATTCAAATAAACTGAAATGAATAACAATAAGTTTGCTGAAAACTTTGGAGTGGATCTAGACAAAGATGAACGGTGTAAGAAACTGGATACATTGCAAGTGAAAATTACCAATGTCTTGAAGGTTTTGTCGCTTACGTTTGATGGTATTGTTCAAGCGTTACGTTAACGTGTCCTATACTACTTTATATAGGAAAAGTTG
Source organism: Lucinisca nassula (assembly GCA_963580285.1). Classification (NCBI taxonomy): domain Eukaryota; kingdom Metazoa; phylum Mollusca; class Bivalvia; order Lucinida; family Lucinidae; genus Lucinisca; species Lucinisca nassula. The sequence goes on from OY757017.1 coordinate 32,505,821, forward strand.
GGTTTACAAGGATGCACTATATTGTTCCTGTTACTGCTCCGAAACATAGATTTGTGTATTAATTTGAACCGCCTCAATGGGGCGGTTCGAATGCATCACGAAAACGGGCATATATACTTTTGACCCCCTTAAAACTCACTTTTATACAGTAAAACTGGGATTTACAGCAGTATATATTATTTTTTCTTATTTCTGCTCAAAACATAAATTTTGGGTACTCAGGCGGTTCCAACGAGTACCCACAATGTATGTTTTGGAGCAGAAATATTAAAAATGTCGGAATTTTTTGTCTGAAGATTTTCCCTTTTTGGTGGTAAAAATAAAAGTCAATATATTTGAACAGGCGTGTTTTCGTAATGGAATTTCCAAAACCAATGTAGTTTTTAGTTAACGGGTATCCTGGTAAGCAACACTTTTCTCTATATGAAGTCAGGTTACAATAGTGTTCTTTACGTGGACTAGTTAACCTGTGGCCAGTTGTTCAAAGAATCGTTAGCTTAACGAGCTCGTTAGGGGGCAGTTGTTCAAAGAGTCGCTAGCTTAACAAGAATGTTATTGGTCAAATTGTTAAGTGTTCTAGCAAGCTCAATATATAAATTTTTGGGTATTTATGCTGAAAAATTGTGAACAGCTTTTGCAAATGCAAAAGCTGCTCACATGTTTCAGGAAAACTCATTGCGAAATACGCCTATACAAATACATTGAAAAGTTTACTGCCGAAAAAAAATGAAAATTTTAAGATGAAAAACTGTCATATTTTTCTAATTTCTGCTCAAAATATAGATTGTGGCGTTGAGGCGGTTCTTACGGGTACCCACAATCTATATTTTAGAGCAGAAATAAGAAAAATAAGGTTTACCCCTGTAAACCCCACTTTCACTTTATAAAAGTGGGGTTCAAGGAAGTCAAAATTAAATAGAAATGTTTCGTGATGATTAGCATATTTGCCATATTAAATGATCAAAGATTAAACGATACGTTAACTAACGACGTTTTCAGTTTTGAAAAACAGGGCCCTGATGTTTATTAAGGACAATATGCTCTTTAATGAATGATTTTAACTTTACAACGTTTTGCAAGATCAATTTATGGCATAGAATGAACTATATTGTAAAGCGGAATAATAAAAAATGCATCGGGGAAGAAGTAAATCAATAGACGTCAGCTCTTTTGGGCTAGGTTTATTAAACGTCAGATCTGGCAGGAAGTCATTTGACGCTGGAACGTTAGGAACTAGTTTGTTAGTGCCAAATCTGCAGGATTCGAGGAACAGAATTAGTGGAAGCCGCAAATCTCTTGATGTGGTCCGATCTCGAAGGCCAAGTCGCTTGTCAGTTGACGGTGGCATACGTGGTGGGCGGCGAAATTTGTCATATGACGCCTGGCTCAGAGGCGTAAGGGTAAGTAAAGATTAGTCACATTAATTGTCCTGAAAAACGCGGCAAAACTTTCAAATAGTCCACTTTGAAACTAAAGGGAGAAAAGTAACGTGATTATTTCTAAACAATATGCAGCAAGAAATATTGGTGGTAGAACTTTTATTGGCAACATGTAGTTGAAGCCTCCGTTGTATTCGCCACATAAACCAGAATCCGGAGTCCGATTCCGGGCTTCTCCAGACTTTTGGATGGGTCTTTAAATCGAGGCTCCGTTTCCATCTGACCGAAGTTGTTCGCGGAACGTGTACGTCAAATACAAACGAAAATATGTAGCATTTTATAAAATATTTGCAACAACATATAGAACAATTCAAAGTCATTAACTTAATTCATTTCTTCTTCAAAACAATTCTCAACAGCCATTTCCTTGCAACCACAACGTTCGAGTAAGAACCTTCAAGCGAAGTAGGAATTGCTTCTGTAAATTTGTGTTCGAATTGTCCAACTCATTACCCACAAAACATATAGACATTCTCTGTGAAGAGGCTAAGGCAATGCAAAGTTCGCATCACCAAAAAGCCGAGTTTTTTGTGTGTGTGTCTTATGGAGCGAGCAACCAAAATCTATTTTTTCGTACACCCTTGTGACGTTACAGAACTGTCTTTATTAGGTGAACTTATGCCGTCCGCCGTTAGCGTTTCACATTTTTGACATCTCCTTCCGAACCGGAAGTCAGATAAAGCTGATACCTGGTCGGAAGCATCCTGCTGACATGGAGATTCAGATTTGCTGAAATTGTTCCGTTCGGATTTCAAACGACATCTCCAAAACCAAAGGCGCAATTAAGCTGAAACTTGATGGGAGACATCGGGGTGACATGTAGATTCAGATTTGCTAAAATCGTTCCGTTTGAATATCAAAGATTGCCGCCATGGCAGCCGTTTTGATATTCTTCAAACGTCATCTCCTCCCAAATCAAAGGTCGGATTGAGCTGAAACTTGATGGGAGGCATCAAGGTGACATGGAGATTCAAATTTGCTAAAATCATTCCATTCAGATATCCCCGATGGCTGCCATGGTGGCCATCTTGAAATTCTTCAAATGGCATCTCCTTCCAAACCAAAGGTCGAATTGAGGTGAAACTTGATGGTAGGCATCGGGATGACATGGACATTCAGATTTGCTAAAACTGTCCATTCTGATATGCCAAGATGGCCGCAATGGCGGGCATCTTGGAATTCTTCAAACGACATCTCCTCCTGAACCAAAGTCGAATTGAGCTGAAACTTGATGAGAGACATCGGGGTGACATGGAGATTCAGATTTGCTCAAATCGTAAGTGTATGAAGTTGACTTGGAGTCTGGAGTATGGAGTTTGAAATTCGATTTATTCCGTAGTAGTAAAGTATAGTAAAATATTAGTGAATGTTATGCAAAATCGTTATTCAAAGCCGCGAATCCCAAGCCAAGTTCATACACTCCCTATCCAAGATAATATTTGTTCCAATATCCTAGATGGCCGCCGTGGTGGCCACCTTGAAATTATTTAAACGACAACTTCTCCCGAACCAAAGGTCGAATTGAGCTGCACTTGATGGAAGGCATCGAGTTGACATGGAGATTTAGTTTTGCTCAAATTGTTCCATTCCAATATCCAAAATCACCGCCGTGGTGGCCATCTTGAAATTCTTCAAACGACATCTCCCCCCGAACCAAATGTCGAATTGAGCTGAAACTTGAAAGGAGGCATCGGGATGACATGGAAATTCAGATTTGCTAAAATCGTTCCATTCGGATATCCAAAATGGCCGCCATGGTGGCCATCTTGATATTCTTAAACGACATCTCCTTCCAAACCAAAGGTTGAATTGAGCTGAAACTTGATGTGTGACATGGAAATTCAGATTTGCTAAAATCGTTCCGTTCCAATATCCATTCTTCAAACGACATCTCCTTCTGAAGCAAAGGTCAAATTGATCTGAAACTTGATGGGTGGCATCGGGGTGACATGGAGATTCGGATTTGCTAAAGTCGTTCCGTTCTGGTGTCCAAGATGGCCGCCATGGCAGCCATCTTTAAATTCTTGGAACGTCATCTCATCCCAGAACGAAAATTGCTAAAGGCAATTTGATCTGATAGTCATAATGGCCACCAAGGCCCAATATTAATGTAAATAGAGATAATACATCGGGTTTTAATGTATTTTAAAGGATTTTGAAATTAGGTGCGGCGCTTTCATTTCAATCGCTACTGCAAGAGGAATCATCAAATATTTTTGGAGAAGACAGTAGGAATTTAAACATGTATGTTTTCTGGTATCTGCCCACACAACAATTCAAGCGCCATCCTTATTAGTCAACGCCATTGAGGAAAATTTTTAACAGACTTTCAAGACACGAACCATCCCCACTGTGAAAACAGTTGGGGCAATTTTAATTAATGTGTGTGGCAGGTATTTTTGGCATTAGATTACACGTGTTCATCTCCATAATAAAACTGATTCATGAACCAGATATTATGGGCTATCCTCGTTTTAACCCTTTTTGTACGAAATGGAATCTTCCTCCTTATATATAGCAGGAGTCCATTTCAAAATTTAGTCGTGTCAGGTTGTGTTTTCTTCAAAATCCATTTGGAATCTGGCTTAACGTTAAGCAAATAGTGTAGGCCCTGATCAGACGCCGCGTTCTGCGGCGTCTGATCGGGGCCTGCACTCTTTGCCAACCACCCGTTTTGGGGTTTCCGGTACTGAATGGGTTAATAATTCTACTTACATAAGAGTTCGTGCATTTTAACGGTCTGACTCCTACTCATTCAGAAATGGATCAGCTGATTAATATATCACAGTTCGGAAGTCAGTTGTTAAATAGACCAAATCACGAGCGCGTTGCGAAAATGATGTCTACTTAAAACTGACAGACAAATTGTGATTTTTTTTCAACAAATCACATACAATTGCTGATCCAATAGCGATTCTCACACACTAAAATCGATAATAATTTTGTGTTTCCTTCAAATTCTCCCAAACTTTCACTATTGTTAGAAATTATTGACTGCAGTACACATAGTACTTTGTTGTGTTTTACCGTCTGACGTCATCGAACTATTCAAGTGACGTCATAAAGGGCAATGTTTGCGTCACGCTCTTCCGCCACATGATTTATTCAGGAATAAATCAGTTCAATGAAATCAATGCATATCTGAAACAAATAAACTTGACCTTAGCGACCCGGACTACTTTTTCTCGCGAAAAGTCATATGTTATCGATAAAATAATTCTGTAAAATAGTAACAAAAATACCTTGAAAAGCACTCTTTGAACTGCAAAAATGCTGTATTCAAAATGAAGATCTGTTTATGTTTTTTGACTGACAGTTGTGACATCATAGCCAGGTCTAAATTGTGACGTACGTTACTATCAGTGTCCTCATAAAGATTTTTATTTTCGGCGGTTACGAAAAGTATTTCATTTCGTGTTCCGGCAAATTTTATTGCAATGAAATTACTACGGATGGTCGTTGATCTTGTACAACTTACGATTCCAACGGCAAATTGCAACGAAAGCGCCCCAGATCTCCATATTATCTTCATATAAACTCTTCAAATGGGACAGGCAAACCAACTTGGCGGCTAGGTCACAATGTTGTTTACAATGCTGCCAGGTACGTAAAGACCCCCTGACGCCATCATAAAATTCTAAAATGCTACGTTCAGGGCGATAAACCGTAACGAAAAACAAAGCAAGGCCCATCTTTTGCTACAACAAGTCAAAAATCAATGCTCAAACACCACTGTTCCAAATCAGTGCTCGTATAGAACGTGTATTTCATGATTTGAACATGGGTTTTATTGTTTGAACCCGGCTTCTGGTCCCATCACGGCAACGAGTCCGTGAATTGAAGACCCCCTAAACCCCACTTTATAGAGAGAAAACTGGGGTTTACGGGGGTATACATTATTTTTCTTATTTCTGATCCAAGACATAGGTTGTGGGTACTCGTTAGAACCGCCTCACTATGGCGGTTCTAACGAGCACCCTCAACCTATGTTTTGAACATTTATAACAAAAATATCAAGGATTTTCATCAGAAAAGTAGCCATTTTGGAGATGTGAAAACTGCACTATGCCGCACGGGTGAGTTATCGTTTTGCCATTCAAGAATAGCTTCAAACTCGAACACGGATGCCTCGATCACCATGGCAGAGTCAAACTCGTACTTGATCCCTACAGACTTTTTTCCAGTAGTCCCAAATTACACCACCAATAAAGGGATGAATAAGACAGATTTTTTCCGCCATTTTTCAAAGGGAGACAACTTCCTGGACTTCATATTCGTTTTTCTGTTAAGACAGTCCGATCAAAATGGGGTCTAGTCTTAAATGTAAGAATTTGCTCCTCAGGAGCAGATTCTTTCCTGTAAAAGTTGACCCCTTTTGACACGGCAGACAAACCATCTTTTGAAGACGGCTCCCCTGACGGTGTATCCATTCCCTTTAAAGGGATGAATAGGACTGATTTTTCGTATTAAATTGTCTGTACTCATTAGAATTTAAATGTTATCGATATATAGATTTGGTTTTGTTTGGCGTTTAACTACCCAGTCAACACTATTTAGGTCACATCGAACCGATCAGTACAGTGAACTAAGCACACTTTTCCTGGACAGGTTCATACGTAAGCGGGTAACCAGTACAATGTGCATTATTTCGCTAGAAACTGACAACTGCCCTTCTTCAGTCAGCGAAAGGAAGATAATGACTGCAGAAAAGATTTCATGATCGATCTCTGCATTTGGACAACTGACGATGTATTGAGAAACATAGCAATTTCCCGGAGTCCAAACATGAATGACGTCTTTTATCTCTTTTTGCCACTGATAGGCTGTTGAGCTTGACTTGCACATGTGCATGTATTTGCATAAAAAAGGTGTTTATTGCGGAAGGATACCAGTAGCATGGCGTGTGGAACGTATACATGCATATACGAACTTGGTTGATTATTGTACTAGAATACTTGGTTAATTTCCTCAGTAACGGAATGGTCTTCTGTTATGCCTATAATACATTTTTCTTAACCCGTGTATGACGCATAGAATCGTCCATTTTGGGAATGTTCCTTTATCAATATAAGAGTTAACTGTTAAACTTTATTTATTGCAAGTTTAACAAAAATCCTGGTCGGTTACGCAAAAACAGTGTAGACCCTGATCAGACGCCGCGTCTGTGGCGTCTGATCAGGGTCTTTACTGTTTTCCGATTGCCCCTTTTATAGGACTCTTGGCTTATATGGGTTCATATGAAGAGGTCTACAAGAGATCGTAATAATTCGTGTAGTTGCACGTGTTAAGCGAGAACCTCTTCAAAAGAGTTAACATCCCCTTTGTTCTTATGTTTAGTGCCAATTTAATATGATCGACTTCCTTTCATTTCAAAGCGGTTTCCATTGTATGTTTGTGATACAAAATAAGCGTAGTACCTGGATACCGAAAATGAAAAGCAAACTGAACGGTACTACACTGTACAAAACGCCCAAAATAGATTTTATTTATTTTCGTACAGTTGCAAATAATATCATGGTGTATTGTTTAGGGCAGTGTAAAAGTGCAAACGGTTTTCCCCTATTGTTTATAAAAAAACAGTTGATCTATAAAAAATGCGTTTAGTACAACAGTTGTCATTTTCTTTATACACCAGAGTTGCAAGGACCAAAATACAACAATAGTACAGGCATTGAAATCCATCTTTTGTATTCTTAATTGCCTCTTTTTTCGCACTTTACGAAAACACGCCTATACAAATACATTGTAAATTTTATCGCCGAAAAACGAAACTTCTTTTAAGATGAAAAATAAGGTTTACCCCTGTAAACCCATTTTACTTTGAGCGAGTTCGATCAACAACTGGACTACGGCACACCAGAAGTCAAACTGCGCATGTTCCTTCATAAGTGTGATCGAACAACCGCTGGTAGATCTTTTGTAAACAGACATGTCAGTCCCCATGGCACGATTGGTATTTTTGGACGAAGAGGATGATCACCATTTTGAACACTGGAGAAATTGGAGTGCCGACTCTGTCTTTCATATTGTGCACAGTTTACATATTTTTACAGATAAACGTGCTTTAACAACACTTCAAATGTGCATTTTCCCTTGTGCGAACAGATTTTCATACTTTTCACCGCCATCTTGTACACTGCTGTACTAGAGAAACCGCAGCTTTGGCCTGGTTGGACCAGGGTGACGTCACGACTTTCCCGCCATTGAACAAGATGTCGAACGATCAAAGTTTGGTTACATGTAACCATAGGTTAACTTCGGTTAACCATGGTTGGTGATCGAACTTCCTCTATATAAATGTGGTGTTCAAGGGGTTCAGAATTATATAGGCGTATTTTAGGTGAATTCAGAGTATTTCGTTAAGATACAACACAGTAAATCAAAACGACAAATTCGGAGGTAAAAAAAAACGTAAGCTCGTTCTCGCGACTATTCATTACGAAAACACATCCGTGCGATATAGTGCATTTTTTCATATCTCCAAAATGCCTACTTTTCTGATGAAAATCTGTGATATTTTTCTTATTAATAGTGCAAACATAAGTTGTGGGTGCTCGTTAGAACCGCCTCCATGAGGCGGTTCTAACGAGTACCCACAACCTATGTCTAACGAGTACCCACAACCTATGTTTTGGAGCAGAAATAAGAAAAATAATGTATCCCCCGTACACCACAGTTTTCTCTATATAAAGTGGGGTGTTTGTTTGTTTGATTTGAGGTTTAATGTCCCCGTCGACACTGTAAAGGTAATTTTGGAGACGTTGCTTCCAATTGTGTGGGATTTTTACCCGACATTGAGATGAAATGACTTCCCAAGCCCTGTCGCCCAATGAAACCAATAGGGTTTATTAGCATGGACGGTCCGCCTCCCACCTCGGTTCCTGGACAGGCTTAGATCCTCTAAGCGTAAAGTGGGGTGTATGGGGGTGTTCATTTCACGGACTTGTTCACTGTTCACGTTATGATTTGCCCAAATTAATGAAGTCCCTTAATCTGTCCTTTCCAGGTAGCATTGCGATATATATGTAACACACTTGTTTGCTAAAATGGCGTTATACATGTGACCTGTCAGAGAATCAAAGGAGTGTCGGGAAAGAAATTCTCGAATGTAGGTTATATAATTAATGATTTTGCAAGGCATTTGCAAACTTAAAACAGTACATGTATACATATATGCGAGAGAAAATGTTCAAATTTACCAGATAAATATGATTTGAGCGAAATGGTGCTAAAAACTGAAAACAAGCCGGACTACGTTTTTGCGCGGAATCACATATCAGTAGTTCTGAGTCAAAGCCGGAGGTTGGCTACAAAACTCGTGAAACAGCTAGAGAATCTGTCATTAATCAAAGCGCCAAAGGCACTGAAATGACAGATTCTATGAGAAAATCATAACACTGTAAACACTTACAGAAACATTTCTAAAAAGATCTTAAAATTTAGAAAAGTATTCCTGCAAATTCCATTATAATATGATAAGCTTGCAGATGTCTATACACCGGTGGTATTATGAAATGCCGTTGGATGTTTCAAATTTTTTAAATAAACTATTTACCTTTTCAAAACCAAACATTAAAATTCAAGTTTTAACAATGCTACTGTCCTTAAGTAACAGTTTTTGTCAGGTCGATTTTGGATACCTCTCCCAAAAGATACTCTATGGGAAAGAGATCGGAGGAGAAAGGCTCGCTAGTCCAGTTCATGAATTCCATTGGCTTGAAGACATTTTTGAGTAAGAATTTTGTCCTATGAACCCCCGCATGATCCTGATGGATAAGATTTCCCGGATTCTGAGCGTAAACAAATAAATGGAACCACGTGAGGCCGACGCACTTGATTGATGTAACGTCTCGCTGTTAAGTTCAGGTCTCAGCCATGATCTTGAATGTCCTTAATTACACTAAGCTGCGTACGCTAACTACAGTACATGCAATAGCTCGCCACACAATTACGCTTATTCCACCCGATATGTCATGCTCTTTTACGCACATGTCTCCTAGGCATACCTTACGCCTACACGTCGAAACACCCCGAAACGACAATCGGCATGATTCACGCTGAAGTGCGATTTGTCACTGAAACGCAAATCACGTCAGTCGCTTAGACGCCAATTTACCTATTTCATGCATCAGCGTAAGTGTTCCGTGCTGTGTCGACGCGTTAACTTGGGTCACGACAGGGACGTCTAGTCCGCATAAGGGCGACGAACAGTGTCAGTGCTTACTAGACGGTAGTTGAGACCCCTTGTTTATCTACAGGTGCAGTGTAGCAGCTGCCGACGAAGATCTGTTTCGCATATGCGTCTGTCGGCTGAATCGATCTTGACGTACTGACATCGGTCTTCCGCCACGTCGATGTCTACTAGCGTCCTCTGTTTATAGTAAGATGTCGCTCCAATAGACGATAGATCACACAAATATGGCACCCAAAATCAAATCATCCGCTTTCCGACCAGCTTCTAAATGTCCATTAGAAGTCTCGATCCCGGGCTTCTCCAGACTTTCGGATGAGTCTTTAAACCAAGGTATCGTCTCAACATGACATTAGCGGTTGGTGAGACGTAAAACTCAAACACTCACTCACTCAAACTATCTGTCCAGGGGCACGCTTACGATCACTTAATAAAAAATGCTGCAGCACACTCTCACTTAATGCTTTTTGAGAACAAAATTCAGTTTCTTCTTTTCTAGGCACGACCTTACATCACACATCAAAATTTTGATCCTGAGCATGTGGTTTCTATCAGTACTGTTGAGAAGGTGGTACAAGGGATCGTGCCCGGACTGGTAACCATATGTCACGGTTGATTTAACCTTTTTTAGCTTAAGGGTAAGGTACCTAAGCGTGTTGTAATCATGCAATCGTTTTGGTTTCAGAATCAAAGCACTGAAAGTATTGGTGTGGTGTAGGTTGGGATAACAGTCCTAGGCTGAGATTTAAACTGTTTACTTTAACTCTGAAATTCAAAACAAATAGTGAAGATTTTGACAAGAAGCGCGTTCTTCAGCGTCCGATCTTGGTCTACAATGTTTGCCAAGCTCACACTATGATTCCAGGATAACCCTCTTCAGTCTTATGGAATACCCTGGTCTCACTGTGGCTATTTTCTGCAAGAAAAGGGTTATTCTGAGAAGTCAGTGATAGTCACGAAGACGTTAGCTCTGAATCGATTTTCTTATTAGTAACTTCGGGTCGAATGCCAAACAATCAAACCAAACATAGCCGCGTCGTTTTTTAGTGTTGGGTACATGTAAGTGTTACCTGTAAAATCTGCACTTGAATCAGAAGTCGGATCTGGCAAACAATGTAGACTCAGGTCAAACGCCGAAGAACACGGTGCTGATCTTGTTCTACACTTTTTTGCATCAGTTACTAACATCTTAAGTTTAAACGAGTCCGAGTTTAAGTTCATGACCAGCCTGCATTTAGAGACAATCGGCATGAGTGTTGTCAGTGCTTTGATTTATTCACTGCGTGTACTCTTCCATCACTGAAGTTGGGCTGGTCCATTCTGCTAAATATGGCACCTAGAATTATATCAAAGGACCTACACTGTTTGCATTGGTATCTGTACCATATTCCAGGGTTGAAAGGGACAGCCTTTCTTTCCAATTTCTCATTGCAAAGTCTAGTATACACCTAAGTTGTAACTGACCTAGACTTGACCTCTAAAGTCAGAAAACCCATTAATCTTCTTGTCTGCAACTGACCTGGTCCTACAGCAGGCTGGTCTTTAAAGATTAAATATTGACAGTACTGTTGGAAAACAGTGTAAAACCTGAGCAGACGGTTGAGCAGACGCCGCATTGATCTGGGAATACAGTCTCGCATGATGCAGCTGATTCATATGAAATGCTGAATCTTTTCTCTGAAAGGTAAGATAAAATCGTCAAGTCGTCTGCTTCAAAAGTTCGTATTCCGATTATAGGATAACTAATACGCTTGTACAACTTTGATTACTGCGCCAAAGCGGACTACATTTTGTGCGGACTCATATTTCTATGGCGGCCAAAGCCGGAAGAAAGCGGTAAGAAAGCCGGAACTACTTTAAAACAAGCAGGATAGCTAGAAATGACAGATTGAATCTGTCATTAAAAATGGGTATTTAGGGTGTCTGAAAGAGCTGTTTAACCCAACAAGACAGGCGTCGTTCAGCTATTGTTTTGTAGGTAATCTAAGACTGTACAAAATGTTTAAGCTGATAAAAGTCTGAACTAGAATAGAAGTCTAAACTAGCTGATACTGACATCCCTAGAATGATAAATGGGTTCGCCACTGGTTATCTCTTCCATTGTGATATGCATCCCGAAAACACGCCTATATAATTTTGACCCCCTTGAACCCCACTTTTATATAGTAAAACTGGGGTTTCCGGGGGGTATACCTTATTTTTCTTATTTCTGCTCTAAAATATAGATTGCTGGTACTCGATAGAACCGCCCCGATGAGGCGGTTCCAACGAGTGCCCACAATCTATATTTTGAGCAGAAATAAGAAAAATATCACAATTTTTCATCATAAAAGTTTCAGTTTTTCGGCGATAAAGGTGGCAATGTATTTGTATAGGCGTGTTTGCGTAATGTAGAACAGAAGTATAAACTAGCTGATGCTGACATCCCTAGAATGACAAATGGGCTCGCTACTGGTTATCTCTTCCATTGTGAGATGCTGGACAAGTCCATTTGATGGGCATTATGCGACGTAGGTCCGGGTCTTCTCTGTTTGTCAATTTCTCTTTTACGGGTTACCAGGGTTTTTTATGGTTGTGTTGAGGTTTTGCGTCCCCGTCAACACTATTTAGGTCATTTTGGAGACGATTTAGTAGGACTTTTATCCGACATTTGGTTGCAATGGCATCTCATCACCCAAAAAAAAAACAATTATGTCTAAGGGACGGTCCGACTTGCACCACTTCGCCTGGGCAGGCTCAGACCTTCTAAACGATTTACCGGTATTTGAATGTTCGGTCGGTTTCAGCTCTGCGCGGAAGCACCTTACAGCCCTTGCGCGGCGGGCGGGGGCGTACGGGTTTCCAAGTAAGATCGGGTTAAAAGTGTCTATTTTCAGATATAAATTAGTTGTAGGCAGAAGCCGCCGAGTTGTGGATATGCAATTTGTAATCAAACATCATGAAAACACGAAATCATGTCTTGCTCAAGTGTATGTAATTTGCACAAATTGATTAGTATTTCCATGTCTACATATTTCTATCAGGATAATTAAGTGCCATTTTTTGCCACAGAAAATATTTTTCCAGCAAAACCAATATGCATTCGGCATTTCTTTGCATTCCCTGGTACCAGTGGCGACAGACTTGTGCAAAGTGCTTAATTAAAGTTGCACAACAGCGTAGTTAACGGAAGAATTGTAACTCATGGGAAGGGTCGTAACTATTGTTGAGAGAACTTGTGGCCCAACCCCGTCCGTTGCTTGCTATTATATGAAAGAAACGTATGTTGTCTATACATTAATTTGGAACCGTCATAATTTATATGTCATAATGCATGATGAGGTAATTGGTTACTTTCCTAGTGCCTCTTTGATAGAAGAGGTGTTGTGTTCTTTTATGCACTTGTATTCAATGGCGCCTCCAAAGTGCAAGAAATCAATTATCTTCGTCGGAGGTTCATGCAGGTTCATGAACTTTCATGAACACCAGTCTAAGTGCATTTTGTTTGTTTGTTTGATTTTAAGTTTAACGTCCCCGGCAACACTGTAAAGATCATTTTGGAGACGTTGCTTCCAATTTTGTGGGACTTTTACCCGACATTGAGATAAAATGACATCTTAAGCCCTGCCGCCCAGTGAAACCAATAGGGTTTATAAGCATGGACGGGCCGACTCGCACCGCATTACCTGGGCAGGCTTAGATCCTCTAAGCGGTTTACCAGTACTCGTGTGCGGGACGGCTTCAGCTCTGCGTGGAAGCATCATGCAGCCCAGCTATTTCTTCAAGCCCCGATGGGCGGGGGCTTGACCAGTCTAAGTACATCGAGCTATATTTACATTTCCAGTGTAAAGTCTAATGTAAACCGAAAGAAAATAATGTAGTTCATACATTTACTTTCATAAACGCATCGATTCACATGATTTTCAGTGAGTTCAAGTGACATCAGTCTAAACCATGGTTCTCTGCGGGCATTAGTGACGTCAGCGCTGTTCCGCTCTTTCTAGAAAACAGCGTGTAAATGTTTTTCCGCTTTAAATGTTGCCCTATAAGCATTTTTTCGCCCGGTGATGAGGGGCAAAGAATGTAAATATAAAAAATAAACTTATTTTTTCTGCTTTTCATGAAAGTTTGAAAGTGCATTGACTTTGCACGCGACCCAGTGCGTTTCATGAACAGCAGAAAACATGGCAAAATAAAATAAATTTCTAAAATGTCCAAACAGAAGCCACAGTAAACAATGCACTGACAGTACTGGAGGGTTGATTTATTTATTATATTACGATAACACATCCATGAGACAAAGTGTATTATTTTTTCTTGAAAATTGTGATATTTTTTTTTCTTATTTATATAGTAAATATAGGTTGAGGGTGCCCGTTAGAACCGCCTTACTAAGGCGGTTCTAACGAGTACCCACAACCTATGTCTTAGAGCAGAAATAAAGAAAATAATGTATACCCCCGTAAACCCCAGTTATCTTTATATAAGCCGAGGCTAACATCACAAAAACACGCTATACAAATACATTGTAAATTTTACCGCCGATAAAACGAAAATTTTACGATGAAAAATTGTGATATTATTCTTATTTATGCTCAAAATATAGATTGCAGGTAAACATTAGAACCGCCTCAACCAGTAATCACAATCTACATTTTACGGCAGAAATCAGAAAAATAATGTTTATCCCTATAAACCCCAGTTTTACTGTAAAAGTGGGTTTCAAGGAGGTAAGAATTATATAGACTGTTTCCGTGATGGAGATTCATCACAAGACAAGTTTTCCAATGTCTTAGAGCAGAAATAAAGAAAAAAGTGCATTCCCCCGTAATCCCTAGTTATCTCTATATAAACTGAGGCTTTACTTTACGAAAACATGCCTTGTAAATTTTACCGCCGATAAAACGAAAATTTTAAGATGAAAAATTGTGATATTTTTCTTATTTCTGCTCAAAATATAAATCGTAGGTAAACGTTAGAACTGCCTCAACGAGTACCCACAATCTATATAATACAGCTGAAATCAGAAAAATAAGGTTTATCCCTATAAACCCCAGTTTTACTGAAAAAGGTGGCTTCAAGAAGGTCAGAATTATATAGGCTGTTTCCGTGATGGAGATTCATTTCACGGATTCGTTAACATGATGCATCACGTGAACAAGTCCTCGAAAGGAACACCCCACTAAACCCCACTTTATATAGAGAAAACTGGGGCTTACGGGGGTATATATTATTTTTCTTATTTCTCCTCCAAGACATAGGTTGTGGGTACTCGTTAGAACCGCCTCGAGGCGGTTCTAACACCAACCTACAACCTATGTTTGCGGTAACAATAAGAAAGATATCATGATTTTCATCAGAAAACCCGCCAATTTGGAGATGTGAAAATGCACTGTCGCACGGGCGTGTTATCGCTGGGATAAAGGCCCTTAAACCTTAAATTCCTTTATTTGGCTAACGTTGTTATCATCAGGGTCTGATCTGGGTATTCTCTGTTTGGAAATGTCGCAGCAAATGCGCCAAGTCAATGTTCTACAGCTAACCTCCTTTAACCCTTTTTGTACCGAATGGAATCTTCCTCCTTGTATATAGCAGGAGTCCTTTTCGACACTTAAGTTTAGGGGTGACATGTTTGTGCTGTCTTTAAAATTTATTTGGAAAATAGCTTAACTTTTTGCAAATAGTGTAGGCCCTGATCAGACGCCGCGTTCTGCGGCGTCTGATCTTGGCCTGCACTGTTTGACAATTACCCAATTTGGGGGTTTCCGATACAAAAACGGTTAAACAGCATTCTGGCGTCATAGAGTAGTCACAGGCAGTTACATTAATTTTGTACATGTTCAGAGATAGTCACTTGGACAATAGCAGGCGGGAAGCTTCTGTTTATGTCGATTGATATACAAGGGACCCAAGGTGGAAGGGAGCTGCTTTTAGTAAATTTATGTCGATTGATATACAAGTGGCCCAAAAATGATTATGTGAAATGGTAAAGAAACTGATAAAGGAGGAATGAAGACACATTCGAACCTGAATATTTAGGAAAAAGTTGAATGACTGCAGTCTACAAATGAAAATCATTTTGTTGGGTTTGAAATTAGGTTAACATGTCCCGTCATGCAAGATTAATAACTAGGAGTTCAGGTATCACCAATCCTCATTTGCTTTGTTTCTTCGTTATAATAACTTTTGCAAGTAGCAT
The DNA here is from genome assembly GCA_963580285.1 of Lucinisca nassula. Lineage (NCBI taxonomy): Eukaryota > Metazoa > Mollusca > Bivalvia > Lucinida > Lucinidae > Lucinisca > Lucinisca nassula. Next base: position 32,521,629 of record OY757017.1, read on the forward strand.
GATCGCATTACCAGGGAAAATACAGATTCGCATGTTCACATTATGATACAGGTAACAAAAAACATGCAAGAGACTAATGCGAATTTGTTTTGTCTGTTTGTGTTGAGGTTTTTACGTCCCCGTCAACACTGTTTCGGTTATTTTGGAGACGTTGGTTCATATTTTGTGAGACATTTACCCGACATTTAGATGAAATAACACCTCAAGCCCCATCGCTCAACGGTTAGCTGACATAGAAACATTGTCATTTGGCACAACAACACCTTGATATCTAAGCAGGCATTTATAATTCTCTCAGCAGTTTCGTAGGAGTTGTGATGAACAGCTCTGACATTCTTAGTCGCCAGCAATAGACTGTGGACCCGTCTTTCCATTGGAGTAACCCTCTGCGCTTGGTCTGTCTTGGCTGTCAGCTGGATTTTCAAGCTCCTCATTCATAGCTTTTCCTTCTTGGTCCTGGTTCATATCAGATGTATCTGTAAACTTTAATGTGTTTTATTTCATTCAATTACGATAACACACCCGTGCGTCATAGTGCAATTTTTTTATCTCCAAAACGGTCAATTTTCTGATGAAAACTTGTGATATTATTTTTAATCATACTCAAAACATAGGTTGTGGGTACCAAAAACCTATGTCTAGAAGCAGAAATAAGGAAAGTAATGTATACCCCCGTAAAACCCAATTTTCTCTATATATAGTGGGGTGTAAGGGGGTGTTCATTTCACGACATGGTTCCTTAAATCACACTCAGTGATGAAAATGAGACACTGCTTGTCATGCTAAATACTGATAAACAGAGAGTCCCAAAAGATATATTGTGAAACTTGATTGGTTCGAACACCTTTGTGACCATGAAAACATGTACGAGACAGGGGTTGTTCGAGCCACTGAGGGTAATTTAAGGAACCATGCCGGAAGGCATAATGCTTATTATAAAACACAGGTAAAATTAGGGTAACCATTACAATTGGGGCGAATCTTCCTGGTGCAGGATTGTCTAAGGACGTGTCACCGGTAAACAGTTCTGATTCTTATTCTTATGAGTATACACAATGAACATTTTAAGACTTCAAACCAATGTTTTGAAAAGGTCCCCATCACTGACAACCTCTGACATACACGTCCAAACTCCCAATAAATGTTGGGCATCAGGATTGTTTAATCCTAAGCAAACTCGCCTCTCCACAACGAATATGCATAAGGATTGACTGAATTATTTTGTCAAACCAGTAATTTGTTTATAATGTATCACAATGTTAAACATATTTTGGGCAGATACATATTCAGGTTTCACCTCTCCATAAATGATGGGCATGAGGATTGTTATATCTCTGGCAAACTCACCTCTCCACAACAAATAGGCACGAGGATTGGCTGAATTCATTTGTCAAATCAATATTTTGTTTATATTTTGTTTATATCACAAAATACTAAACATATTCTGAGCAGATACATATTCAGGCCTCACCTCTCCATAAATTTTGGGCTTGAGGATTGTTTAATTTCAGGCAAATTCACCTCCCCAAAACAAAAAGATACGACGATAGACTGAATTTCGACAAGACATTGTTAAAATGTCTCATGTTGTGTCTTTATATATGGGTTGAGATGCAATAACATATACTGGACAAACCTCATCGCTTGAGCTTTCAAGGACCTGATGGATAAGAATAGCTTAAAACTTATAAAAAATACCACATATTCATGAGATAAACATGTTCATGGCCCGTTGTTTCAAAACCTGCTTAGTGGCATATCTTGTTCACAGCTTTCATCAGAAATTTATCCTATGCATTTCTACAGTGCCTAGATATCAAATTAGCCACACTACAGTGTAGGAAATCCAATTACTATTGACAGACGATCAACTGTGAGTCGCGAAAACTAATGACACCAGAAATGTGTCAGCAGAAGTCCGCAGAATTTGATCATCCAACAATTCTTCACTATTCGTGCGTCTAATATAACATGATAATCAGCGTCAATTTGTTAATATATAATGACAACATTTACCTTTCTTTTTCTATGTTGAAACTGGATGTTCTTTGTTTCGTACTGGCATCAAAAAGGAAGATATCGATTTCGGCCTTTTCCGGTTGCAAGACGTGTTTTTAGCATTGAAACACATGTGGTTGTAAGACAGCATCAATATGGCGTGTTTAAGATGGTGACAGTTTCTTAAACATATTCAGAGTAGCACTTAACATGTATTGAGCGTGTTTTTACAGTGTATCTGCCACAGTAGCAACATTGCAAGAATACATAGTAAAATCCGGTTAAACTTTTGTAGTCCCTACAGATATACCCATGCACAGGAGTTGGGGCGGGGTCAGGGAATCAGTCACAGTATTTTCATTTGTCGCAAGAATGTTTCACAGCTGTAGAATTTGAACTCTAAAATATGCTCTGTGTTTAATACCGTTTTTTGTTTTTTTTTTTTTTTTGTTTTTTTGTTTGTTTGTTTTGTGTTGTTGTTTTTTCTTAGCTATTTCTATTCTGTATTTCTAACGGTGCTTCCACTTAATTCACTAATCAGTTCTGATCAAATGTATAAAATGAGATGTTCTTGTTCTTTCCTTCTTTATTTCTTTCTTTCTTTTGTATTCATATCACGTTTTTACGCTGCTTTCCATTCATAGATGATGTAACTAATTTTCTTTGTCTTCCAGGAGATGACTTAAAATAAGCCCTTGTGCTTACCGTCAAATCCTGTGATATATACGTCTAATATTGTGTATTGTATATGTTTACAGTGAAGTCAGATAAATACAGTTTAAACCAACATTAGCTTTTGTAGCAGTTTTTCTTGGCTGGCCGTGACGGGGCTCATCTATAAGGTCAGTTTTCAACCACCTTAACATTTTTTATGCCACCTGAAAATTGACGTTTTACAGGCAACAGGTGTCTCGTGTATCTGGTACGGTTCACTATATATCTGTGAAACTGAAACACTCAGCCCAACGCGACCTTGAATGTAGGCCCATGTAGGCCCTAATTTCAAAGCTTGTTTTGTTTCTCATTTTGCTTACAGTAAGGTTTGGGTGTACATGACTGAACCAGGTTGAACTTTCAAGAACTTTTAAAAGTCTGAACGGATAAGACCGAAATTTCATTCTTTTATAGAAAATCTCGACCCTATGAATTCGTACACTTACAGCCAAGCGGCATGGTGGGCCATTAGTGGCATTATTAAATGAATGCCCCTTGTAATTTTGGTACGCAGCAAAGGTGGCTATCCTTACGGGCTAGCATCTCATAATGTTTTACCAACACTTATTCTAGTTCTATTTTCCATGTCAGGCGGTCACACGGTTTCTATTCAAGTACATTGGATGTCCTTTTTTGCTTTTGTATACCCCGAAATTAAGGAAATTAAACGAACAGGCGCACTGAAATTTGATAAGCCCAATTATTTTTTTGTTTTGTATAGGTTTGTAAAAATCAGTTTAAATGTATTATGCAGTAAAAGCGTTTGAACTGAAACCGAAACAATCCATGAAATAGTAAGGCTTTAATAAATATGAAAATAGCATGTTCTGCTTAATGAAGCTGACTTCTAAAAACATGGTTATATCATAATTTCCTATCACATAAATGCTTATAATCGCTGTGCGACATTTCTGTATGCAATCAACATTTGCTTTTATCAATGCCAGAATTAATGCTGACATTACCACCTTAAGCTTTTCAACTGATGTGTTAATATCTCTAACAGTATTTGGAAAAGATAACCGATATTTTCTAAGCCCTCTGCTTTTGCATCAAAGACTAGAATGTGCGAGCCCGGAAAATATAGAATTATCGCACAGGCGAGACTAGGGGAGAAGCAATGCTCGTCGCGCTGACGTTGAGGTAAAAGGCATGTATCTAGTTGCACTACATGGCTGCGCATGTGCATGCGCATGCGCGTTTGAAGAACACGATTCGGACAATGCTGTGAGACATTTTCTCACGTGTTCTGCTTATAATATTGTGATGGCACTTATTTAATGAGGAAAACGTTTCATTAGACTTATTATTGGTATTTACGGCAATACTGGGCCCTGGAATTTATTCGAGACGCGTTGTACGAAAATATACTCTGTCATGAGCGGCCATCGACGATTAACTTGAAGATCTGTCCGGTACATGTAATCGCCTATGTATGACCAGTGCTGCTGTTGTCCAGTTTAAAAGAATTTGCTCCTTGTTTGTCGATTCAACCATCAAAAACATTGACCTGACTGCTGGCTTGGCGTTCCTGTTTGAAGGATCTTATGGTTATAACGTTGCTCAGTTTCAGATGGCAGTAATAATGTGGAGATAATCAAACTAATCTAATAAGCAGGGGTGAATACATGTTTTGTGTTTGCTATCTTGATCAAGAAATAACCACTTTCCGCGCTCGATCTGCAAACTGTATGCCGGAGAATGACTGCTTTCCCAGTTATGCATTACGAACACACGCCTATACAAATACACTGTAATCTTAACGCCGAAAAAATGAAAATTTTAAGATGAAAAATTGAGATATTTTTCTTATTTCTGCTCCAAATATAGATTGTGGGTACTGGTTAGCACCGCCTCATCGAGGCGGTGCTAACGAGTACCCACAATCTAAATTTTAGAGCAGAAATAAGAAAATAAGGTATACCCCCGTAAACCCCAGTTTTACAATATAAAAGTGGGGTTTGAGGGGGTCAAAATTATATAGGCGTGTTTTCGTGATGCATGGTATTCTTTCAAATTCGCACTCCAGAGACAAAATGGAATATCGTTTCTTGGATTTAATCATTTATTAATAATATTTTTCTTGCTGTAACTTGGAGAAACTAAAGACTTCGAGAAATTAAAGCATTCAATGGATTTGCATTTAGTTAAGAATGAAAATAAACTATTAACAGGAGAATAAACAATTAAATTGAATATTTCAGAATCTTCGACACTATATTCAACAATATTTTGCCGCAAACTTGACGTCATCATGTAACGTCGCTTATCATTGGATGCCATTTGGTTTCACGCAGCTGACCCGTGCTCGCCGTTTTGTGCAAATAGGATGATTTGTTGTTGTTGTCTTTTTTATTTTTTACAAAACGATTAAATACAACTTATACTTATTAAGGATTGATGACACATAGGGACAGTGGTCATTTTTAAATGATTCTTACTCAGACTTAACAAGTATTTTATATGTAGAAATCATATTAAAGTTTAGAAACTGAAGTATAATATAAGTTAAATGAATTTTCATATATTGTAAAATAAAATTGTATTGACGTTATTAATTGAAAACTAAAAAATATGATTTTTTTTACATTTTTGGATTCAGTTTTTTACTATTTGTTTAAAAAGGGCATTTTTTCTTCGATATATAGGCATCACAAGTACGTGCTCGAAATTGTTGTATCACAGATTTTTTTCTAGCCTTGTTCAAAATAAGATTTAGCAATTTTTATTTTCTGGAACGAAATTAATTGGTCGTAGTGATCGAAAGTTTCATTTAAACCCAAATGGAATAAGACATCAAAATTGTGTGATATATTTATCAAGCCGTGACTTCAAAAAATATTTGTGCCAAACATTATCCAATTTGGACACTAATTAAAGAAACTGAATCACATTGAAGACAGCCACCTACACAGAATTTCATTTTTGTTTTCATGAAAGCTGAAAATTAATTACTGTCCATTTAAACTATTTTAGATAAGAGTGACTGGGCTGAAACAGCAGCCCTTTGCCCAGTTTATCAATCCGTGATCGCCAAAAAAAAAAACATCATCAGTATTATTCTGCATCACGCGAACAAGTCCGTGAAATGAAGACCCCCTAAACCCCATTTTATATAGAGAAAACAGGGGTTTACGGGGGTATACATTATTTTTCTTATTTCTACTCCAAGACATAGGTTGTGGGTACACGTTAGAACCGCCTCAGTGAGGCGGTTCTAACGAGCACCCTCAACCTATGTTTTGAGCATTTATAAGAAAAATATCAAGGATTTCATCTTAAAGTAGCCATTTTGGAGATGTGAAAAATGCACTATGTCGCACGGACATGTTATCGAAATGATATATGTACATTTATATTTCTCAAATTTTGCATATTCTACTCTTAGACATACATAACTGCTGACACATAAATGATTGACCATGATGTTAAATGACTGCATAATTGCTTCACACATAGTTACATACTTGTATATTTATTGAAGATGAACCAAGGTAGTTTTATGCCCATTTACCACAGCTGTGTCTAGTCGCCGATTAGCCTAGCCACTAGGCGTTAAAAAGAATAATATGGAATTAAAATAATCTTTTGCATTAAAATGAACAGTGTATAAAAGTTAAACTAGTCTCTCTGGCTCAATTTTGAGACTTGCCATTACTAAGAAGTTGATAAATTTTTAAACCAATAAAAATGATTAGACTTTTATTATCAGACTAGTAGCTAGTCTAGTCGCTGATGTACCAATTTCTAATTTGTTCCATGACCATAGAATGGCATGAGTGCTTATTTGAAACAAAAACAAATCTTAAGGGTTTTACAGTAAATTTTACATTTGCTTCAATGCAAAATAGAAGTGAAAGCAATGATCTCGATACAATTAACCCACAGCTCCTATCAGAGACACCAAGCAAGCCTATTAAATAGACAGAAAATATAAGCTGTGAAATATAAAAACGATTAAGAAAAAAGGTAATTTGATAAAAATGCAGAAAATATTGATATCATGATTCAGTCTATCCTTAAACTTTGTTTAGCTGCATTGACAATTGTCATATGGGGAGGTAAATCGTCCGTTTTATGCTCAACAAATCCTTTACAGTTGTCTCCTAATTAAAAGGTGGCTACGATCACTTGAAGCATCTAAGCAAATATGATAATGCGACCCAAACAATTGAATGTTCAAGGTTTGCAATTTAATGTTAACCCTTATCTTGCTGTTCACGACAACCCCTATCTTTGCAAACAGTGTATATCCAGATCAGATGGCTTCTGAAGAAGCCATCTGATCAGGATCTACACTGTTTGACGTTCAGTTTATGAATTTGTAGCAATAAATTACATCAAGTAATCTGATTGGTTCAAAGTCAGAAATGGGTGTGGCTAATCTGAATATTCAGCAAGAGAAGGGTTATAACAATACTTCTACTAATATCATTTTGAAATACTCTTTTGACATGACGGCCCCCGCCCATCGGGGCTTGAAGAAATGGATGGGCTGCATGATGCTTCCACGCAGAGCTGAAACCGACCCGCACACGAGTACTGGTAAACAGCTTAGAGAGGATCTAAGCCTGCCCAGGCAAAGCGGTACGACTCTGCCCGTCCATGCTTATAAACCCTATTGGTTTCATTGGACGGCAGGGCTTGATCATTTTGGAGACGTTGCTTCCAATTTTGTGGGAATTTTACCCGACATTGAGATGAAATGACATATCAAGCCATGCTGCCCAATGAAACCAATAGGGTTTATATGCATGGACAGTCCGACTCACAACACTTTGCCTGGGCAGGCTTAGATACTCTAAGCGGTTTACCAGTACTCATAGCATGTGTGGTCGGTTTCAGCTCTGCCTGGAAGCAGCATGCAGCCCATCTATTTCTTCAAGCCCCGATGGGCTGGGCCTGTGGTTTTGCAGTCGTATTTGAAGAGTTTATATTACCTTTTTGAGCCTTTTATTCACTTTATGCCTTTGGAACCGTAAGTTATACACACAAGAACAACGATCGTCCATGGCTAATTTCATTGCAACAACATTTGCGGGGTGCCTCGGAAGATATCTGCACACTCGGCCGAGCGGCCGCGTGCTCAAACAGCTTTCTCTGGGCCACGCACATGTTAATGCATGAAAAACTATGGATGATCCGTATAATATCACACAGTTGTATTATCGTAATGCGTGTGCTTTATGGGCACCTGTTGACAACTAGGAGAACCACCCATGAGACACAGTGCAATCTTTCTTGTTTCCTCTGATGAAAATTTGGTATACATTACGAAAACATGTCTATTCGAATAATTGTAAACTTTAACGCCGAAAAATAGAAAATTTTAAGATTAAAAATTGTGATAGTTTTCTTATTTCTGCGGAAAATATAGATTGTGGGTACTCGTTAGAACCGCCTCATCTATATTTCAGAGCGGAAATAAGAAAATTAAGGCATACCCCTATAAACCCCAGTTTTACTGTATAACAGGGGGTTCAAGGGGGTCAAAATTATATAGGCGTGTTTTCGTGATGTGTTTCTGATTTATGCTCCAAACATAGATTTTAGGCGCTATTTAGAACCGCCTCATTGAGGCGGTTCTAACGAGTACCTACAATCTATGATTTGGAGCAACATAAGAAGAATATTGTACGCCCTTGTAAAACAGAAGTGAAGGAAATGATCAGGTATGGATACAATTACCTCACACAACACATCCAAGACACCAAAGGGAAAAAAAACACAAACATAAAATATTTACACAAAAATGAAAACACTTAACAAGCAGAAAGCCAAAAGGACAGTTACTTGCCAACAAAATGGCCAAACGGCTATCCAAAATATGTAAACCCAAGTTTTGTCTATATAAAGTGGGCGTTACAGGGTGTTCATTTCACGTACTTGTAAATGTGATGGGCAGGGGCGGTTGTTTCTTGCGTAGTGACTATGCATGTTGATTTGAATCTTCGCTGACCACATGTCCAAACACACATTTTCGCTTTAACGCGACTCATGCAGTCTCAACATGGCATCTATTAGACTTGTATAAACATTGTGGTTGTAGTAGTAGTAAGTTGAAATCGCTGATATTTATATTAATAATTATGAATAATTAATGCTTTCTGAAAGGCACGAAAGAGCAAACTTGGATTAATTGAAATAGTATGAAGTTACCTTGACACGAGAAAGACTTTTGCTGAATCTATCAAGGAAAATACACAATTCATCTTACTGGAAAAATAAAAACACACGTTGTATATTTTAAAAATAACGCATACAGAGAACATGTGGAGAAGTTTGTTAGTGAAATGAAATGGTCCTGATTAACAAAAAGCTTCTGAATAGTCTGCAAGATTTTCAGAAACTTGTCAGGTTTGCGATCTTTCCAATAGATTAACCCACCTGAACACGGTTCAGACATTACTACAAAGGTTTCTTAAAACTCATTGGTTTAACATCTGTTGATTATGGAATAGAAGTGTAAATGATTTTGTCGGATGATTTTTGGAGTTTAAGAAAGGACGTGCTTGTGAGAGCGCCTTTGGCAGAAATGGAGCGAGGGACAATTAAAACCAAAACGGTGGATTTTGGAACCGTTAAAACTAAGTCTATTGATACCAAAATAATGGTAAGTGTTAATAAAATACTTGTACATTAAAATTACTATATTTCATGTATGACCACATTTGGAACTGATCAAAAGTGGTCACTGAGACAGCTTTTGAACGGTCCCAGATATCTAAAGTGGTCTATGAGACAGTTTTTGAACGATCCCGTATGTCGAGAGCTACATTTGGGACTGATCAAAGTTTTGATAAGTACCAAATATAGTCTCTTGCTGGTAGCGCTGTGTGTTGAAAATGAAAGAAGCTATAATTGAAACCTTCTAAATATGCTTTTTAAGGAAGATATAGTCTTTATTTAGCCGCTCTGAACCCTTATCCTACTGGACACGACAACCCTACCTTTGGTAAACAGTGTAGCTCCATATCCGAAGCCATCTGATAAGGATCTACACCGTTTGTCATGCAGTTTGTGAATAGAACAAATGTTTTTATAATAAAGTAATTTGAATGGTTGATAGTGCGTGTGGCAAAATTAATTTATTCATAAGAATAAGGGTTAATAGCGGCTTTTCATTTATATTCTGTTAGTCAAGTTGGAATGGGAACTACGCGCAGATTTTTCCGCCATTTTTCAAAGGGAGATAACTTTCAGGACTTCCTATAAGCCCTGTCCCGCTGAAAAGGGGGATGTACTCTTAAAGGAAAGAATTTGCTCCTAAGGAGCAAATTTTTTCTTTTAAGAGCTGACCCCTATTGTCATGGGAGACAAAAATACTTTTGCAGGTGTTGCCTCCCCTGAAGGTGTATCCATTCCCCTTAAGTTGATATGGAGATCTTTTCTATGTTTCTGTATCGTCACGTTAACAAGTCTTTGTAATAAACATCCATGTGAGCACAAATTTATTTGAGTATTAAACGTTCATTTAAGAAATGTTTTTTATTTTTCTGCTGTCCATGAAAGTATGAACGCAGTGAGTCGCCTGCAAAATAAATGCACCCCGAAGCAGTTCATGTTAACTTTGCTAGCGACCCGCTGTCGTTCATACTTACATGAACAGCAAGTAAAATTAAGTTTATTTTTAATATTTACATTCTTTGCTCCTCATCACGTGCGAAAAATGCTTATAGGGCAAACTTTTAAAGCTGAAAAACATTTACACGCTGTTTTTCAACAAAGAGCGGAACAGCGTTGACGTCATTAACGCCCTAAGAGAACCATGGTTCAGGCTGACGTCACTTGGCGTCACTGAAAATCATGCGACTCGATATGAACTACATTGTTTCCTATAAGTTTACATTAGGCACACTGGAAATGTAAATATTGAAGTATGAACAACATTGGGTCACGAGCAAAGTTAGTGAACCCTAAGGAGTTCACATAATCATGATTTCGGGGTTCACTTCGTCAGTTCTCAAACTTTGTTCGTGACCCGATGCTGTTAATGATCCAATAGATGTAGTTCGTGATAGATTGGACGCTGTTCGTGTCTCGATGCTGAACATTATGTTACAATTTACCGCTCATTATTTTCCATCCATTATGTGCCGAACAAAGTCTTGGTTGAGGGTTAAAACTGAAAGAAAAAGAGAAAAAATACAATTGCACGCACTTTTTCTGTAAACAGCGGAAGAGCGCCGTTGACTTCGTAACGTCGCCATCGTCCAATCAGATTGGAGTAAATGATAGTTTTTGACGTCAATTAGTGATCGGTGACGTCAGTGTATTTCTTGAGGTCTGAAAACATTGCGACTCATTATCTAACCCAAAGCAATAGATAAGGTAAGTAGTTTGTGATAATTGAATGATTGTTATTGTCAATACTCCATAAAAAACCTATGTTGTGGGTAATTATTAGAACCGCCGCACAGAGGCGGTTCTAATGAGTACCCACAACAAAGGTTTATATGAAGAAGTTAAGAAAACTATCCTTCAATTATCGCAAAATACTTACCTTATCTGTTGCTATGTAACCATAAGGGATTTCTGTATTTAGAATGTAAATAATGTCGCTGATACTAAACTTTTTGCATGGTGCAATATCAAAAGGGACTCGGGTGTTTGTTTGTTCGTCCAACATTTTCTGACAACCCTAGCATCGACTCTAATAATAAATTTTGTCTCCCGCATGCGCGACATAGCCTTTGGAGGAGTTCTTGTATTAAGAAAGGCATGGGTATTCATTATTTTCTCCATTGCTGCATGAAACTAAAATTGTGAGGCCACGTCAAAAAAGTGGTCCCCACGGGTTCTCTCGGTCTATGTTTGTAGCTGAAATAATAAAACTAGTATAATTTCTTGTAGAAGCCTCTGTGGTGTAGTGGTTATGCCACTCGCCTGATAAATCAGGGATTGCAGGGTCGATCCCAGGCTTCTCCAGACTTTCGGATGAGTCTTTAAACCGCTGTCCCGTCTCCGTATGACATTAGCTGATGGGAGGACGTAAAACTGAAACACACTCACTCACTCACCCACAATTTCTAGTACAAAAACGTAATTTGGGGCATTTAAAGAAAGCCATATGTCAAATTGGTATGTTGCCCTCCTGCGCATGTCATGTCTTTGTGTAATGAATGAGAAACGGTGCTGTCTCCGCATTACGAAAACACTCCTATCTAAATAAACTGAAAATTTTGAACTCCAAAAAATGAAAAAATTTTCTGATAAAGACAGATTTGTTATACATGTATTTTTATAATTCTGCTTAAAGATAGATTGTAGACACCCGTTACATATAGAAGCGCCTCGGCGAGACATACATACGAGTACCCACAATGTATATGTCTGATTAGAAATAAGAAAAATAAGGTATACATGTATTTCCTGTCAACCCCAGTTTTACTATATAAAAGTGGGGTTTAAGGGGATCAAAATTATATAGGCGTGTTTTCGTGATGGGGTAATAAATAGCCCTATAACGTACTTCATAGGGCTGACTATCGAGGCCAATTTCGACTATCGTGATAGTATTGCTATCGTGGAAACTACTATCACGATACTATCACTATCGCGGCATACTATCACGATACTACCGTGATACTATCGGGCACTGTTATAAATGATTCATAGATGTTATATCACTCACATAAAATGGCTAAGAGTGACAGAACGAGTTAGGAAAATTGCAATGGTCTGAAATTGTATGTTTATTGTGTGTTTCAATATCAGCATTCATTCCTTCGGGGCTATTCCAGAAAAAAAAACATAATAGGGCGACGGCTTTTTTACATATCCCCACGACCTGCAGAAGGACCCACCGCCTAAAAATAGCTTGTGTATTCAATTAATTAGGTAACCCGATTAATTAATGACATTTTAGCACCTCTTTAAGGGCGACATGAATCTAACAAACTGCATTAAAACTTGAATTTACATATTTTTAATTTGAAGTTAACATCAAAAGCTAGAAGTAAAGTAATGATCAAGTCGGTGTTTTCATTTAGCAATATGTACAGGGATCGACCAGGGCTCATAATACAAATGCAACCAAAAATAAAATAAGAAAGACACACGAAAAATAAAAACGTCAATTTGTCCCAGGTTGTTCAGTGTCCACCATCAAAACGTCCAGAATCACCTTAAGTAAGTACTTGATAGACGGAGACCTAAGGCCTTGTGCTGCACGTTTTTTTCCTACAGAATGACGACAGGAAAATAAAATTTTGTCAGCTTAAATATTCCCCCAATAATTCAATCCCAATCGGTCCGGCCAGCCAACTGATGACATCATCATTGATGCATTTGTGCATACTTATCGACTAATCTGAGTCTTATCATGTACTCGCATGCACATTCTGTGCATTTCTTGAGAAACATTTCTAATGAGACGACTAAAAAGGGCGGTTTAACAGTCTGGTCCTAATACTCATTAGCTATCGTGTTTTTGTCAGACACAAAAAGAGTCACATATGCAACAAGTTAAACTGCATTATACCATCGTTTATTATACATTTACCTATGTGAATGAGTCAGCACACAGCGAAAACAAACATTTCTTCATACATAAGATCAGCTTGTGCATCTTTCAAATGTCTTCAAAACTGAACAGGGAAATGGGGTTTGTCCCAGAAGTCATACTACGCAAGGCTAATACAAACAACAAACAATTATATATGACTGCACAGGCTGATCTGAGCCTTCAGATGTCGCATAGGTTTCACTGTCATGTTTTCAAAAAGTTGCATGCAACACACGCGTGAGCAAGCTATAGTCTTTCAAAACGCAGTGAGACCTGACTGCACTTTTAATTTTGGACTAGTCCGCGTTTTAGGTAAATCGCCTTCAGTTGGGATGTTATATTGGGCGATATAGTTTTATTTGAGGGCGTACTGCATCATATTAACCACTTGGCCACGACTTCTACATAGTGGCATTATCAAAAACTTATTTATAATTTTAAAATCCTGTGAAAAAAATCAGAAACCTACTTCTCCTAAAACATGGAATAGTCCTACCACGCTTGAACGTTGAACTCTCAAAGGTCGTTGATAAACTATATCGTTGACGTTTTATTATTGAAAAACGCGGGAAATTTTCTGACTGCCTCAACTGCACGTGCAAAAATGACAGCGGGAAATCAACGCCGCGAGAAATTCACCACACAGCAAAAACTATGAGACACATGTGCGACCAGCGAAGACTCAGATCATCATGCACATATGTGACTGCTTATCAGTCTGTCCTGATTACAGCTGAATGGATATCCTAAGCAAAAATACTTGCGTTATTACACAACAGTACAGGTATATTTTCAAAGTCTATTCAAGAAAACAAGTTGGCTGCTTTCAAAAAGCATCCAATAGGTTTGGTCTTGTCAGTCTACATTCTGATTTGAGCAAGTTGATATCATTATCCCACTTAGTGCATTTTTTGAATACAAAAATTAAACTTTAATACAAAACGTGTATATAAAATTTCGAAGTCTGTGACCTTGGTATCAGGAAGGGTAGGTAGTGATGAGTATTCTGTGGTAAATTGTTTAACGCCATGACAAGTATAAACTAAATGTAACTTACATATGGTTTGCACATGTACAGCACAAAACTTAACCAAACGAAAATGTAAACATATTTTTTCAAAGGGTCATAACTCTGTTAATATTTGGTGGCATATCTTCACATCTTAGCCTTACTACATACACATTTTAGGCTTGATCGGATGAAACTGTATAGTAGGATTTATACGGAAACGAAAAAAAGTTTACGAACGGACACCAACCCCGTAACTTAATACGACCGTTTTTTTTTTTTTTTTTTTTTTTTTTTTGTTATTGTTGTTTTTTAAACGGACATATGAAAAGATTTTTCCTAAGTCATCGGGCCTTCTGTAGGGCCTTGGTTATCTATTTCATTTGTTGTTAACGTCCCTGTTAACACTGTATGAGTCTTTTTGAGACATTGCTTCCAATGTTGTGGGACTTTTACTCAGTACTGAGATAAAACGGGCAGATAAAACTCCTTCTCAAGCCCTGTCACCCAATGAAACTAAATGGTTGAAATGCATGAACGGTCCGACTCGAGCCACTTTTCCTGGGCAGGCTTAGATTTTCTAGGCAATTTAACACTACTCATGTGCGGCCGGTATCAGCTCTGCGTGGAAGCATCATGCAGCCTAATCTATTTCTTCAATCCTCGATGGACGGGGGCCGATCAGACCTTGGGGCAATATATTTGACTGCATGAGCTGAAACCGACCGAACTTTGAAGTATTGCTGAACCGCCTAGGAAGATCTAAGCCTGCCCAGACAAAGTGCTGCAAATCAGACTGTATCTTAAACCTCGGCAGTTTCTTTGAGCGGTACCTCCGCAAAAACCTGAAATTTGCTATCCTTTTGTATATCTTTGAGGATCACAATTTAATTGTAAAAGAAACTGATTAGTAAAACGTCAAGTGTTGAGTGGAAATAAAGAACACCACTCTCGGCTTATCAGATACAATAGCTCCCATCGAATGCGCCAAAAAGTCTTTTAACAACTCAGTCTGTAACTGGTGGCAGGTCACTTAGTAGTCATGAAGTTTTTGAAAAGAAACTATTGCTATCTGTGCTGGGCTCAAGAACAATAAACAGCGACCCATCAACGTTATGACTTTGTTTCGCTCCCTAAATATTATATATATTTGGAAGAGTTAGAACCTTCGACATTGGCACTGACGTTAATTCTAGTAGCAAAGACATGAAAATGTTTTTACACACCCAGCGATATTTTTATGTTTGGTTTTTCGATCCTTTCAAGATTATTTCACTCACATCAAGCCGATCGTTAATCGGAGGTGAGTGAAAACTAGAGTACCCGATGAAAAACCTCCTGACCTTCCGTTGCAGAACTTCTCATTATGTGACCTATGCCATGCTCAAACATACACCGTTGAGAGACCTAATGATTAAGAGTCAGCACTCTTATCCACTAGGCCACGGAGGCCCGTTACATCCAGCGATCTTTATAAATGAGGAAAAATAACGTTCTCTATCTTTCCAACATTTACATATACGTATTATTAGAGCGTACTGAAAGATGTTCAGAATATATAAATCTGTTTAAAGTAAACTTTGCAAGTTTTGTTTATTTGTATTTAACGGCCCAGTCAACACTGATTTGGGACTTTTTTTAGCATGTCAGTGTACCTATCCACGCTTTTCCTGAGCAGGCTTTTCCGTAAGCGGTTTACCAGTTCAGTGCACATTTTGTCGCCAAAAACTGACCCCTGCCCTTCCCGAATCAGCGGAAGGGAGAGAATGACCATAGAAAAGATTTCATAATCTCCACGAAAGAATGTTGCCGACCCCGGTAGGTATCGAACCCGAGTCTTCCTTATCGCCAGTCAGACTGCATCCGACTGAGCTACCACAGCCAGCCACACTTTGTGAGTAGTAGTAGTTATGTTCTGTTGTTTTTCGTTTCCATGGCACCATGGACTTACTCCATAATGGCATTGCAAGACGTAAAATTTGCGAAAATGACTGCTACTCCTGCAAAAGTAGTTTCTCTTTGGATATGTCTAAGGGGTATACTCTTAAAGGAAAGAATTTGCTCCTGGGGAGCAAATTCTCCCCTTTTAGAGTAGACCCCTTGAGAAGCAAATTCTTCCACTTTTAGAGTAGACCCCTTTTTCAGTTGGACAGAGCCAACAGAGTAGCAACCATAAAGTCCTTAAAATTGTATTTCCATAACGAAATCATGCCTATAGAATTGTGACCCCCTTTAATATGTTCTATAAAAGGGTTATCCTTTGGAAGCAAAGAATACACCACAGAATTGAAAAATATGGTGTGCACATGTTTTCTGAGCCAGACTAGCTAGTTTCAGCCAATTAGGCCTCATCAGTGACCCTAAGATATTTTCCAAATTCCACAATGGAATCAATGATCCCAAAGGACAAGAAAATATAATCTACACTATGATGTAGGGCAGGGAGACGTTTTACCGCCGCCACCCATTCCCACACACCAGTTGTAGTGAAGTTAAATACGGTAGGTGACCAATTAATTGGAACACCCTAGCAGTTCGAACACCCAAAATTATTTCGAATTTGTGGCTGAAAACTTTCTCATTTAATTCGAACTCCCAAATTTTTCAGAAATCAGAATTTTTAATACTTCGAACACACACAAAAAAATGCCGAAAAAATGCATCCAGAACAAGCATTTCGGACCGTTCCCGGGTTTATCATTACAACATCGTACTGGTCGTATATGAGCTAGCGCACGAAAAAAAGAAAACTTAGCATGAAATGTGTGCGACTTCCAAAGACTCGGATTAACATGCACTCTGTAAGGCAAATGGTTTTCGCTTCTCTCACTTGGGATAGCCCTGTGGTAGTGGAAGGTTCATACCCTCACCGAATACTGATCAGACTGCGAGAAACGCAGGCTGCAAGTGCTTAGATCAACCTTGATGAGCCACAGGAGTTTCGCTTATTTATGTTGTGAAAATCCCATCGTCTGCATCAGGCTCATGCGATCAGCGAAGACTCTAATCGGATTGCATGAATGAGTACGCTAAGATGTGTCTTCGCTGGTTTCTCAACGACCTGCAAACACTGAACATGCGCACCCACTACCTGTATGCAAGGCAAAGGGTTTCACTTAGCCTTGTGACTTCGTAAGATTTAAGGGTTCAGTAAAGTAGAAGTAAAACAAAGATCAGGAATTGATACAATTAACTTACTCCATCCATAAAAGACACCAAAGGGAAAGAAATACAAACATTAAGCGACCAGACCATAATGGAAACCTAAACAAAGGAAGGCCATATGGACAGTTACTTTCCCACAAAATGGCCATCCAAAATTAAAAGACACAAGTGATACACACAGTAAGTAACAAACAACAACATAAATAAATCGCAACAGAAGAGCCGCCTTGGAACGGTCAGTGGAAGATTTCCACTGGGGGGCTTAAATCGATTTTACGTGGCCACAATCCTCGCCCTTACTTCCGTCGCGATTTAGACAAATAATTTGTTCAGTCCGCATGAAGGCCTCCTAACTCATCAGTGCAACATCTCCGTGAACACAGAAATCAAAGAACCACAGAGGTGAGACAACGGTGAGGACTCGACAGCAAGAAACCACTGAAATGCTGGAGCAAAAGAAAACCAACAGTTAGACTCCGATGAGCCCGACCAGAGACAGAGCATCAGGCACCAACCAACATTATCTCTTTAATTTTCAATAAGCCTTTACGTTGGAGCCGTCATAGAATCTGAGGCCTGACCCACCGGCGTGCAATTAAAGAGGGGAGCAAAGTTGCCAACCGTGATTGGGTTAACTACCATGCATGCAGTCTGTCGTATAATATCCATGTTGTACCCAATCTTTTTATATCGAAGAATGATTTTACGAAATTGGGTGCTGAAGTCATTGCGGTTATATATTTTTCTGAATTTATATACTAAGTCACCATAAAATTCGGGTTCCGATAGACCTTGTTGCAGAAGAGATTTAAGACTGATCTCATTGCATCGATGTTCAGGATGATCCTAGTCGGTGATGTAGCATTGTGGTCTACAAAGGCTTGGATCACCATGCATATGCAAGTGTATTCGCTTTGCTCTCACACTCTTTGGAGCGTAGCTTCAGCTTTCATTATTATTTGTGTGCCAGTGTTACCCTTTTTCCATGTGCTGTGGCATTGATTCAATGCCTCTTTGATAGCAGAAGCGCCCCTTTAATATTAATTGAGAGTTTCCCGCCTTTTTCCGCAGAACGTCTTTTAGTACGTGCGAGTGAAATTCATGGTTGTTGCATGCAAAAAGGTAGTTTAATTCAGGTTACCTGGTTGGGCTACCCTGGTTTTCTGAGGAGCATGTGAAGATGCCCATTTTTTTCACGGTGACAAGGTTTTATTGGAGTAATTTCGGGGAACATGATTAAGAAAATAAGTCATATTCGGTGTGGGGGGAAGACTCAGGTCAGCCTGCACATTCATGCAGTCTGAATAGTCTTCGTTGTTCGTATGTGCCTACCATGGCCTCTGTGTTAATCAAAGAACAACATGTGAAAACTATGGCCACATTGGCTAGATGCGCAGGCTAATCTGGTCCTTTGTTTGAAACCTTTTTTTTTTCGCCGTGCGCCGGCTTAAAACGACGGCATGTACATTTGACCGGCCCAATCTGCTTGCGACGTTACAAACACATCCTAAGCTACCAAGTGCAAGGGTCAGTCTGTTCAGATCTCCTATCCCGAGTAAAATACTTATTGCCAACATGTGCGTACAGAAAAGACTGATAAGTCTGCACAGTTGTGCAATCGGGATTGTGTCTTCAATGTTCAAGAGGTTTGAAATGTTTCATCGCGCATAAAGTGAAGATCAAATTTGTGTATGATGTCCGCATTTTCTTTTTCTTGTTACTTGCCTATCTAAATAACATGATGGTTTTGCATCCGCACAGTCTAATCAGTCTTCACCGGACTACTTCGATGGGCATTGAATTGCTACATGCCCCCGGCTTACGCTGATTTGAGACTGCTTATTAGTAAACAGAGAACACACAAACAAGGCTGCGCAGTCTCGCCTGAGGCTTCACTATGCGCTTAAACAATATAGGTGGGGTGGGGTGTGAAGTATCTATGCGCCTAGCTCCACTGGGTAGCTGCACGTGCGGGTTTCAACATCCCATCCCATATATACATGTAGCTGGACTTTGTCTGCTGCGGTGTAGCCGGAACAAAAAAAAAATATTTCAGACTATAAGGAAATTCTTTGAAAAATCCTCTTTTTCCTAGATATGGGCTACTCTTAAAGGTCATATACAAAGGTATAGAAATCCATTAAATTTAAAAAGACATTGATTAAAGAAATCGAAGGGCGAAAACCGCATCAAATTATCTTTATTAGTTTCCAAGATATTACAATTTGAAGTGTGAAATATTTCATGGAAACAGAGCAGCTTCAGACTGCCTCATTAATATTCATGAGGTAATTTATGGTGTCATAGATGCACATTAAAATTTTTAAACTTTTTAAATATGAAATACCTTGTGTTTTATTGTCATTAGGAATGGTAAAATCAGCTATTTGAATTATTTAAACTGATTTCAACTGATATGCTAAACCAGTTTTCTCATATTTTCAATTGCAAACCTTAAATTCAAATTTTAAATATTTTTTAAAATAATTTTAACTCAAGTTCCTGTTTTTGTAAGAGGGTGATATAACATACAGAACTTACTGATCTGTTCAAACATCATGTAAAAACACTTAAATTAGCTAGTTTGAATGAAATTTTGAATTAAATTGTAGTTTTAAACATTTTAAAAAAATACTTTAATTGTAAATTTAAGCTTGAATTTCGAAATCAAATTCCTCATTTCTATCCTAAATTATGAACAAGATACACAGTAATCAAAGTGCATGAGAAAACTGTATTAGGCTACTGCAAAATGGAAAATATGGTAGTTTAAAATTATTTTTAAAAAGTTTAAAGCCTCTATGACATCACAGAATATTGCATTGTGGGTTAAAATCAAAGTAAATTCAGGGGAGGCTACTCTAAGGGGAAAATAGGTATGTATCAAATATAAATGTGCATAACTTTGGAACGAATGGGAATTTTTTCGTGCGATTTTCAATAAAATGACCCGCCTTGTGTCTTCTTTCACCCTGCTTCATATTAAGAATTTTAAAAATTTCTTTGTAATTGCTCTTTAAGAAAAGAATTTGCTCCAAACAAATCAATTTCTGTTATTCCTGGGATCACAAATTGACTCGCCCATTTTAAAGGGAATAGTGATAGTTCAATAGGTGTAAATGTCATTAATGACAATGTGTATCGCATTCAAAGACCCCCTGCACACACTGACTTATTTATAGATCAAACTTTTCTGCACTGCATAAGTGATATTTATAACTTCTTATCACGTGCGGATTGACAGGGCCACGGGGAAAAAAAACGTAGTCGTATAAAATATTGAACACAGCCTGATCCAATGTATGGAATTCTTTCAGATCAAACAGTTCTAACACTGATAAATTTCCAATCTGATATTTTCTAATAATTCCAACACCAGGATCAGTATTTATTTTTTTACTGTTCGAATTAATTGGTAATTTACAGTATGTTCTATAAAAGGGTTATCCTTTGGAAGCAAGGAATACACCACAGAACTGAAAAATATGGGGTGTACATGTTTTCTGGGCCAGACTAGCTAGTTTCGGCCAATTAGGCCTCATCAGTTACCCTCAGATATTGTCAAAATTCCACAATGGAATCAATGATCCAAATATAATCTACACTTTTATATAGTAAAGCTCGGGTTTACAGGGGTATACATTAATTTCCGTATTCATGCTCTGAGACACTGGATTGTGGGTACTCGATAGAATCGCCTCGTCGAGGCGTTTCTGTCGACTCCCCGCAATCTATGTTTTGAGCAAAAAAGCAAATATTCCAATTTTTCTTTTTAAAATTTCTTTTTCTTTGGCCAAAAAATGACAATGTATTTGAATAGGTGTGTTTCGAAATACGGTAAAACTGGTAGACTAACTGCCACACGTGCCAGGTGTATCAATTTCCCATAAGATATTTTTATTGTTGGAGTTGAAACGCTTGCTTTTCGGTCTGTTTCGCTATTCAGACAGGCTGTTTCCTGTAATTGCAGTATAGTATTGCATCATCGTTTAAGCTGATTGGTTGATCGCGTCACGTGCCCCTCCATGGAACAGCTACAATCTGGTCATTATACCCGGTTTGCCCGCCTCATGGCGACCAAACCAAAAAGAACAATCGAAACTATCGATAGTTGAATGAACTATCGGCGATAGTTATCGATAGTCCAAAGTACTATCGATGCATTGCTATCGAGGCAGTCCCTATCGCGATGCATCGAACTATCGATGCATCGCTACACCCCTACTTCATTTTGAGAAAACTGGGGTTTATTATTATTATTATTATTATTATTATTATTATTATTATATATAGATTAGAGGTACGTGTAAAGCTCGCACTCGGTAGAACCGCCTCGTGGTTCTAACGAGCACCAATAATTTATGTTTGGAGCAGAAAAGAGTGAAAAGCTCTAGTTTTACAGACATGAAAAGATTGCATTGTCATTAGCAGCCGAGTGAGTTATCTTAAAGTTGATGATACACATTGCAACAAGGCAAGCTTGTACTACATATATAGAGAGAAACTGAAATATTGACACACTAAACACGAGGGGCCCCTGCCCATCGGGGCTTGGAGAAATACATTGGGCTGCATGGTGCTTCCACGCAGAGCTGAAACCGACCGCACATTATTACTGGCAAACCGCTGGACGTTTGGGCTTGAAATGGTACTGGTAAACCGCTTAGGGGAACTAAGCTTGTCCAGGCAAAGTGATGCTAGTCGGGCCGTCCTTTTGGTTTCCGAGGGCGGCAGGACAAGAGATGTCATGTCATCTCATTGTTGGATAAAACTTCCACAAAATTGGAAGCAACGTCTTCAAAATGACATGTTTAGTGTTGAAGGGGGCGTTAAACATCAAATCAAACAAAACAAACAAACAAACATTATGCATATTATTCCAGTCATACGAGAGAGACACGGTGATATATCAGTTCCTTGGCTCATGTCTTTGATCACAAAAACTACTCAGATAAATTGCCTCCACGTGGACATTATATCTTTTTAAATTGAAGAGTTCTTAGTACTACTGGGAACTAACTGAGTTTTTGGCTCAAGATATAAAGATAACTGTCGGATGTAATTATGTAGAACTGATGTGGAAACGTATCTTATTAGTAAAGTTTCTGAGACAAATTACACCACACATATTCAGGTTAACGAACCTAGAAGTGCTCCATATCATAAGAATGTTTCTAGTTTAAACCACTGCATCTTTTACGTGCTTGACAATGAGTTATCGGATTAAAATTTATCAGGTATACGTTTGTTTGATCCCTAAACGTCCGACATCCCTAAGTTTCCGATAATCTCAATCCCTCTTCCTTTTACTATATAATATACTTCACTCATCTACTAATTATTTATAACTTCTTAAAGATTGATTTTCGAATTTGACGTATCAGATTATGATGCATTTAAAATATCTGAGTCCTATACGTATGTATTTATGATGTTTAAGCATATGTTAAGTCCAAATAAAACAAAAGTGTCCGAGAAACTCGTAATCAAGTATTATTAATTATTATTGGGGAAAAAAAGTTAAATTTTGAATATTTTACAAAAAAAAAAAAAAAAAACACAAAAAAACGCGAAG
Organism: Lucinisca nassula; assembly: GCA_963580285.1. NCBI lineage: Eukaryota > Metazoa > Mollusca > Bivalvia > Lucinida > Lucinidae > Lucinisca > Lucinisca nassula. The sequence continues at coordinate 32,544,597 of OY757017.1, forward strand.
TTCTCACTTTATATGTAATAGTTGATTTCAACAGCTTCCTGAAATACTTAAGAGTTTGTCGGACACTTTTGTTTAGTTTAGACTAAACATAATGTTTAAACATCATATACATACGTATAGGACATATATATTTTAATACATCATAATCTGATATTTCAAATTCGAAAACCATCTTTAAGAAGTTATAAAGAATTAGTTGATGAGAGAAGTATAGTAAAAGGAAGATGGATTGGGTTTATTTTCATGTTGTCGGACATTTAGGGGTGGCGGACATTCGGGGGTGCTTGCTTGGTTCATCCCAAAGTGTTTAACCGGCCCCGATAGCTCAGTTGGTAGAGTGCTCGCTCCAGGGAACGGGAGGTCACGGTTCGATCCCGGGCCGCGACATACCAAAGTCGTTACGAATGGTACTAGCTGCTCCTCGCTTGGCACTCAGATTTACGGGGTAGAGCTAGGACTGGTCGACCCAGTGTCAGGAAAATGTGACTGGGTGTGGTATCATGTAATGTGTCTTTGTTTGTTTGATTTGAGGTTTAACGTCCCCGTCAACACTGTAAAGGTCATTTTGGAGACGTTGCTTCCAATTTTGTGGGACTTTTACCCGACATTGAGATGAAATGACATCTCAAGCCCAGTCGCCCAATGAAACCAATAGGGTTTATAAGCATGGACGGTCCGCCTCGCACCGCGGTTCCTGGACAGGCTTAGATCCTCTAGGCGGTTTACCAGTACTAGTGTGCGGGCTGGATTCAGCTCTGCGTGGAAGCATCATGCAGCCCATATATTTCTTCAAGCCCCTATGGGCGGGGGCTGAATGTAATGTGTCTGGGACATGATACTTCAGTGAGCTCCCTGTCGCAACCAGACACCGTCGTGATATGACTGAAAAATTGTTGAAAGCGACGTTAAACCCGAATTCTAATGCACTTGCGTATGTAACGCGACGTCTGATTGGATATCGTCAAAAATTTGCGACAGTATATTCTGCGATATACTGTCGGAAACCCGACGTCATCACGTAACGTCGCTTTTCATTGGCTGGCATTTGGTTTTACGCAGCTCACCGCGCTTGTCGGCTTGTGCAAAACAGTACAATTTTTAACTTAACAATCGAATAAGTGCATTAGAATGGGGATAACTGTAAAACGAAATTTCCGACCGTAAAACCTCCGATTTACCTCCCCAAATGACAATTTTAAGTACAGTTATCCCCTAATTCTCACACACACACACACACACTCATCCCAAAGTGTCCGATAAGAAAAAAAAAAATCAAAGTACTGAGAGTACTGGTGGGTCGATCGTCTCTGAGTGTAGGTTGTGAAAATAGTCCTGAGCTGAAAATCGAACTGTTCGTTTAACTATAAGCAAGCACAGTAGAGCTGATCAGGCATCTCGTTATGTGGCGTCTGATAATGTAGATTCTGTTTGCCAATGTCCAAGTGTACGAGCACGGTCCACCCGCCCCCGCCCATCGGGGCGTGGATAAAAAGATGGACTGCATGATGTTTCCACGCAGAGCTGAATGTCCCGTAACATTGGAAGTTACATCTCCAAATGACCTATACAGTGTTGACGGGGATGTTAAACCTTAAATCAAACAAACGAGCACAGTCCAGAATTTTCTTCTTACGCTGCGCTCTTACGTCTTACGGTAGTACTTGGATTTTGTTCAACAGGGTGGGGAGGGTGCAAACGCAGCCCTCTCCCATCTTTTGGAAATTATTTCAGATTCATACAGTTTTTCATCCTCTGCAGGATACCTGAAATTCGCATCCTCAACCCGCCCCTTTTCAGAGTCTACGTACGGCCCTGAATCATGTTCAAAACTGTTGTTGCATACATATGGCGAACAGTGCCGACCTGATCAGAAGCAATGTACTCTTTATACGATCTTGGCCTATGCTGTATGTCTAATAATGGTACCACCTACAAAGTCTGGGCTACTCATTTTTGCACTTAAACATTTCAGGGTTCTAAAATTAAGTTCTTAGCAGGAGTGCGAAAAGTAAATTTTTACTCGACTTGACATACATTTGTGTAACAGTTTTATAAATAGAATGTTCCGAAAGACGTCACGTGACATCGTGGCCTGGATTAAGATATTGCTTTTCTTTCATTGCACGAGCAACCTAATTCGTTTAACCCTCAAGTGCCACTACTTAAGCCAGCAGTGAAGTTCCTGTGCAACCTGCTGATCAGACGCCACATTCCGCGGCGTCTGATCTGGGTATTATCCAGCACACGATTCCTGTCAAGACTCTATAGATAGCTCTTGTTGCATCGATAAAAATAGCGCAACGTTTCAAGTCCTATTAATAAAAACATAATATTGGTTTTCCCAAATCAGTGATGGTCACGTGGACAACTGCATTAATTCCATTTGGCCATTTAGTAAATTTGGGTCGATCGTAAACCGATAGACCCAAAAACATTTATCGCGATTTTTTCACTTAATATGACATAATTGATGATTCCCCACCGTTTTCAACAGCTTCCCGAAAAACGTTTCCTACATACGTTTAGTCATTGGTATGTCGTCTCAGGTTTGCTTACTTTAGTCGTTTCGCTTCAGCTTATGTGTGTGTTTGGGTTTTACGTCCCACCAACAGCTAAGGTCATACGGAGACAGGACCTCGGTTTAAGCATTATCCGAAAGTCTGGAGAAGCACGGGATCGAACCCACGGCCCCTGGTTTATGAGGTGGGTAGCATAACCACTACACCACGGGGGCTTCTTCGCTTCGGCTTATTCGGTTACGTTTGTTATGTCGTTGTCTTTTTTCTTTCCATTTTTTCATGTCGTTCAGAACATTATCAAGTTAGACGAAAAAGGACTTGTCTCATAACACCCGATGTTTTGGTGACTTCCATGCTTATTACTTGGCTTTCATCACGAGAACACGCCCAAATGTTTCGTACCCCCACTCCCCCCACACACACACTTTGACCCCACTTTTATATAGTCAAACTGAGAATCACAGGGGTAAATCTATTTTTTTCTTATTTCGGCTCTTAAATATAGATTGTGCGTTGTGGGTACTCGTTAGAACCGCCTTATCGAGCAGAAATAAGAAAAATATCACAATTTTTCATTTTAAAATTTTCGTGTTTTTTTTTTTCGGCGGTAAAGTTTACAATGAATTTGTATAGGCGTGTTTCCGTAATGGTTCACTTGGTCTTAAAAACTGTTTGCTCCTGAGGAGTAGATTCTTTTTTTTTTTTTTACTAGTGGACCTCTTGTTTTGGTTTAAAGGAAAGCGATCGGGCATAACCAACAGTTACCTCCCTTGCAAAACATGGCGGATAATGGTTCAGGCGTATCACTCCTCTTAAGTTCACATGAGTGTGCACAGATGGCAGTAAAATGACGTCATTAAGTGACCTGTCTGACATTTCAAGTGCCTTGATTTCTTTGTACCATAACTGGCATATCAGAACATTTGATGAAATAAAGAAAGAAGTAAATCATAAAATTTAAACGATCATAAAAATCGCTTCAAGAAGTCTACATTTCTCTAATTGTTGACACCGTCAGCGATCCATTGGCGGAAAAATGTTCTTATTATCATAACCACGTGTGAAGGAAGTTGTTGGTTCGTTCCACTTCTGCTTTTCATCTGTGGGTGTATTATCGTTATCACTAAACATGCATGCATACTGATGTGACTCTTGATCTCTGCAGAAAGAATGTGAAGGGGAACAGACACACTACGACTAGGGGAAGCAACTCTTTCAGACGAATAATTGATGCACGTTCTTATCAATAATTGTATTCTGACATGGTGTCAGAAGAGGCGATTATCAAATGATTATTTGTGCTATGCTTCTTATTTCTACTTCACATCACGTTAACCCTTTTTGTACCAAATGGAATTTTCCTCCTTATATATAGCATGAGTCCATTTCAAAATTTAGGGGCGTCAGGTTGTGTTTTCATCGAAATTTATTTGGAAAATGACTGAACTTTTAGGAAACAGTGGAGGCCCTGATTCAAAATGATTCCCAGCAGACACTCAACGATGAAGCCATGTTGTGTGCGTGTAGAGTTAGTCCTACTTCTGTGATAGTTGAATGACTTTATTTTGTATTAACCGCCTCATATAAAAAATATAGGCAATTCTAATGAGTACCCATAGTTTATGTCTTGGAGCAGAAATAAGCAGAATAGTGTATACCCTTATAAACCTACTTTTAAAACTAAAGAGGTTTTTTTCCAAGGTGTACCTTTCAGGCACTTCTTACCGCGATGAGCCACATTTCACTTGTAGACATGGGCTTTCAAGGCCATTACCGCGCAGAGGTTTTAACTTATTTTCTTGCAATGTTTCTTCTCTTTGTTGAATAAATAGTTTGTTTACTCCATTACGAAAACACGCCTATACAAATACGTTGTCAATTTTTCAGCCCAAAAAATGGAAATTTTAAGATGAAAAAAATGTGATTTTTTTCTTATTACTGCTCAAAACATAGATTGTGGGAACTCGATAGAACCGCCTCGATGAGGCGGTTCTATCGAGTACCCACAATCTATGCTTTTAAGTAGATATAAGGAAATACTGTTTACCCCTGTAAACCCCAGTTTTACTATATAGAAGTGGGTTCAATTAAGAGGGTCAAAATTATATAGGCATGCTTTCGTGATGCGAGGAAAACACTCTTTCCTCTAAGCTAAGGTCCCTTTCTTAGATGGGTTCAGTATACAGCAAGACAAACAGGAAGTCACGAAAGTTCCCTCCGTATAAAAATTAGCGGGAAATTTGCCAGGTGTCTATCTACACCTTAAACTCTCATGCTTCTGAGAAATTCTTACTCATGGACAAAAAATATTGGCTCTAAGAAAAAAAACGACAGGACGTAGTGAGCAATGTTTCGTGGCAAAACAGGAATATAGCTGATATGTTGGGGCCGTAGAGTGGTGCGTATTACTTTATCATTAACTCTCTTCTTATTTCGTTAACTATTTTACGTAATGTACACTCTATAAACCCCACTTTTTATAGACAAAATGGGATTTTAAGATGGAAACATTATTATTTTTTTATTTCTGCTCTAAGTCACAGGTTGTGGGTACTCGTTAGAGCGGCCTCAGTGAACTTATGTTTTTGTTAAAAATAAAGAGAAATATCACAAATTTTCATCAGAAAAGTATCTGTGAAATGAATGCTACCTCAAAGAAACTGCTTGGGTTTATGGGATGAGCCGACTCGTATCACTTTGCCTAGGCAGGCTTTGACCTTTCAGGCGGTTTATATACCAGAACTCAAAAGTTTAGTCGGATTCAGCTGTGTGCGGAAGCACCCTTATTGGATTTCTATGTGTGTTACTGTGTCCGCCTTCGTGTACGGCACTAGCTTCAGTGACCTGGGATGGCTGTTTTGGTAAGCTTGAATTTTTCTTAAGTAAACTTTTTCTGTTTTTTTTTTTTTTCCAAGGAACTCAAGAATGTTCTCTCTAATCAACATTCATGTTAAAAAATCAGTGCTCAGGACCGTCCATGCTTATAAACCCTATTTGTTTCATTGGGCGACAGAGCTTGAGATGTCATCTCATCTCAATGGTGGGTAAAAGTCTCACAAAATTGGATGCGACGTATCAAAAATGATCTGTATAGTGTTGACAGGGACGTTAAACCTCAAATCAAACAAACAAATTATATCACGTGGATATGTTATCGTAAGTAGAATAAGTCTTTGACTATGAGAATATTTATAGATGTCAGTATAATAGTAATAATCAAACAAATCTAATAACCAGCAGTGAAAATATAATTCTTTCAGCGATCTCTCAGAAGGGAGAGCAACCACTTTTTTAGCGCCCGCTATGTAAACATTATGCCGAAGAAAAACATCTTCTAGCTATGCCTAGAATTCTTTTAATTCTGGTTTTTTGAGTCGATGAGGGAATTCTATCTGAATTTAATCATATATCAATGATGGTTTTCTAATTATACCTGGGCAAAAACTACTTAAAATTATTTGCTTTGCTATGAAGGAAATATGAGAAATTGGAGAAAAAAATGACATTGCATAAGAGTATAAAAGAAGAGGCTTTTCATTTCCTAAGAAAGTTCAGACTATTACTTCAGTTTAATAAATTGAATACAATTTGTGGAATATTTGGTGAAATTTCCAGGATTTTTGTTTATATTTTTCTCAGTTTAATAGCTAATGTGGGAGATCGCTAGAATCGTTCCCATCACATTTACATGTTTGCAAAAATAAAACCATTGAAAAAATTGTAAATGCTTCTTAGTTTAAAAAAGAGGGCTTTACAGGAATATTTATTATTTAACATGACTTGATTTTGGTCAAAAACAGATTTTGGGTGCTCGTTAGAACCGCCTTAATGAGGCGGTTCTAACGAACACCCACAATCGACGTGGTAGCCAAAAAAAAAAAAAAAAGAAGATATCCACAATTTTCAAAACATGCAATTCTAGAGGGATGAAAGAAATTCTTATATCACACGGGTGTATTTTCTTAATGTCATCGAGTGCGTAGTGACAGCAGTGCGTTTTGTTTTTGTTTTGTTTTTTTTTGTTGTTGTTGTTCCTAGTTTTTGTGTGTTTTTTTATTTTTTGTTTGTTGTTTTTTTGTGTGTGATCTTTTTTTTTCCTCTGTCTTTTTTTTTCTAAAAAATGAGAATACTGTTTACTTTTGATTGTCAATAGGTCTGATATTGTAGATATGGTAGATATATTTATCTACCATAGATATCAAAAGAGCAAAATTAAGTGGAATTTCAATGGTTCGAACACCTTTGGGTTGATGAAAATATGTTCGAACCAGGGGTAGTTCGAGCCACCGAAGGTTAATTATAGTACCCGATCTGGAGGCGTGCAAGGGATAACGTTTTCATCTTCTATTAAAAAAAAGTATGTCTTATGTTGTTTTTGACTCATTAGAATCGCCTCATTGATGCGGTTCTAACGAGTACATGTACCGACAATCAATCTTTTGAGCCGTAATTGGTAAAATAAGGGTTACCACCGTAAATCCCAGTTTTAGTATATAGAAGTGGGGTTCAAGTGGGTATGAATTATATAGGCGTGTTTTCGCGATGCCAAAGTTAGACCTCATTATGCTCTTATGACCTGGCATTATGATTCATTCTTAGTAGTTCGAGCTACCCCTAGTTCTAACTAATGTTGTGAGAACTTGTGGCCCAACTCCATTGCTTAACATGTTGCAATAAAATATGTTTATACTATATACCCCTAATAGTTCGAAGTACCCTACCTTGAACAAATTTTCAGCATGGTCCCAAAAATATTCCAGTTATTGAAGTTCGACTGTATAAGAAGCAATGCGAAGCATTCTCTATGGGAACGAGTTGGAATAAACTCTGGTAAACAAGTCATCGGGGTTCGAGCCATTGAAGTTACTGTACTTACTCGGGGTTTGAGCCATTGAAGTTACTGTAAAACCCTAGGACTAACAACACATTGCAAACTTTTGTTAAGTATTTGGCGAACAAACCAAGCAATGAACCTATAAAATGCCATTCACGACAATTCTCGTCCGCTTTGCCGTCTGCTGGTTACCTTAAACTATCTTTTTTTCGCAAACAGTGTGGACCCAAATCAGACTGCTCCTGTAGGAGCAGTCTGATCTGGTCCCACATTGTTTACCTGTATGCAAAAATATTTTTAAAAAGTTTGCAAAAAAGAATCAGCAGACGACATAAGCAGACGACATTTTCAGATTTAGTTTATATCGACGTCATATAATGGTTAATTGGACAAAACAGACATATCTTATGCAGTGGTGTCGAAATAAATACACTACTTTTTCCTTATTAAATTTGAATTTAATAATAATTGTCTGACAGTAATAACTCTTTTATATAAATATAAGTACTTGGATATATGTACTTTCATGTGTTGGTTCCTTTCCTTCTGGATGCGGTGAACATAGACAGCTTCAGACCTTTCAAACGATTGCTTTGTTCATATAAGTCACATATGTGCATCAATGTTTGCCATTTTTGTCCGAAGCCATTTTTCATTTTCGCGGCTCATAGGTATTCAGCAACTTGACTGGTGTTCAAACATTGAGACAGCGCTCATTACTTAAACATCTGTGAACATGGATGTCTGATGTAGATGCTTTTGTCGGATGATTTTTGGAGCTTAAACAAAGACTTTAAAGTGCGCGCTCCGCTTGCCGAAATGGAGACAGGAACAATTAGGACAAAAATGGACATAGAGGCTCTTAAAGCCAAGTCTCTTCATACTAAAATTATGGTAAGTTTGAATCATATTCATATTAAATCTGCTCAATACATCCAACATGTAAAAGCGTTTAGCATCACGTGAACAAGTCCGTGCAATGAAGACCCCCCTAAACCCCACTTTATATAAAGAAAACTAGGGTTTACGGAGGTAAACATTATTTTCCTTATTTCTGTTCCAAGACATAGGTTTTGGGTACTCGTTAGAACCGCCTCAATGAGGCGGTTCTAACGAGCACCTACAACCTATGTTTTGAAAAATGTCACGAATTTTCATCAGATAAGTAGTCATTTTTTAGATGTGAAAAATGCACTATGTCCCACGGGTGAGTTGGTTGGTTGGTTGATTTGAGGTTTAACGTCCCCGTCAACACTGTAAAGGTCATTTTGGAGACGTTGCTTCCAATTTTGTGGGACTTTTAGCCGACATTGAGATGAAATGACACCTCAAGCCCTGTCGCCCAATGAAACCAATAGGGTTATTAGCATGGACGGTCCGCCTCGCCCCGCGGTTCCTGGACAGGCTTAGATCCTCTAAGCGGTTTACCAGTACTAGTGTGCGGGCCTGATTCAGCTCTGCGTGGAAGCATCATGCAGCCCATATATTTCTTCAAGCCCCTATGGGCGGGGGCCGTCCCACGGGTGAGTTATCCTAATGGGAGGTTATTTTTGTCTCTCATACATGGAGAAAGAAACAAATTATCATTTTAAGATTTCTGAAATACACTACATTTGCCATTTATTTGTGATGCAGAAGTACGAATTGCCATTTTATTTTATTGACGAATAAATCAATTCTCTGTACACTTTAACCGGTTATTCTATTCTGAAATCGTGAACATCACCTTATTTATTTATTTGTTTATTTATTTATTCTTTTACGGCTCTTTCAAGGTTATTAAAAACTGAATTTTGTCGCATGAGATACCTGCGAAGGACAAACAAAATGGAATTAAGTGCTTGTTCAAAAATGGGGGCACTGCCACCTTTTGCTACATAAAAATACAGAGGAGATAGCAAGCTTAAAAATATGTATGTACAGTAACCATTTAAAATTGATTGTGACGACATGAGCATTTATATTTGGAATTTAGCTGCCCGGCCAACAAACCGTTCATTTTAACATAAATAAGCGTTTAACCAGTCGCATCACAATGCCGCATAGTCGAATCATGTGTCGTATTCACATTATGATGTGCTCTTTGTTGTATCCATATGTCACCAGTCTTTCTCCACTGTCATTCAGTGGCTTGAGATGGCTCTGCTCTTTGTTGTATCCATATGTCACCAGTCTTTCTCCACTGCCATTCAGTGGCTTGAGATGGCTCTGCTCTTTGTTGTATCCATATGTCACCAGTCTTTCTCCACTGTCATTCAATGGCTTGAGATGGCTCTGCTCTTTGTTGTATCCATATGTCACCAGTCTTTCTCCACTCTCCATCAGTGGCTTGAGATGGCTCTGCTCTGTGGTGTCCATATGTCACCAGTCTTTCTCCACTCTTCATCAGTGGCTTGAGATTGCTCTGCTCTGTTGTGTCCATATGTCACCAGTCCTTCTCCACTCTCCATCAGTGGCTTGAGTTGGCTCTGCTCTGTTGTGTCCATATGTCACCAGTCTTTCTCTACTCTCCATCAGTATCATGAGATGGTTCTGCACTGTTGTGTCCATATGTCACCAGTCTTTATCCACCCTCCATCAGTGGCTTGAGATGGCTATGCTCTGTTTTGCCCAAATGCCACCAGTAGTGGCTTGAGATGGCTGTGATCTTTGTTGTGTCCATATGCCACAAGTCTTTCTCCATTCTCCATCAGTGGCTTGAGATGGCTGTAGTCTGATGTGTCCATATATCACCGGTCTTTTTGTGTCTCCATTAGTGGCCTGAGATGGTTGTTTATATGACACTAGTCCTTCTCGACTCTCCTTTCGTGGTTTGCGATATATATGTCAACAGTCTTTCTCCACTCCTCTTCAGTGGCTTCAGATGGTTGTGTTCTTTGATGTGCCCATATGACACCAGTCTTTATCCATCCTCCATCATTGGCTTCTGATGGCTGTGTTATTTGTTGTTTCCAGATGTCACCAGTCTTTCTCCACTTTCCTTCAGTGGTATTAGAATGCTTTGCTCTTTATTTCGTCCGTATGTCACCAGTCACCAGTCTTTCTCCACTTTTCATTCAGTGGCTTGAGATGGCTGCGTTCTTTGTATTTTTGCTTTTCCCAAGTAACTTGATGTATTTTCCAATTTATGGTATGCAGTATGACCGCCAAGCTCGAGACCTTGTGGTTGTACCTTTTTACGGGCTAGGCCGATTCAAAGACCTTGAAGACCACACTATCATCTGTAACATTCAAGGGGGTGGGGTTAGAGAAAGGTTCTTTACACAGACCTCTTCTCGAAGTCGTATACTGAGGTTCAGAAGGCCTGGTGTCACAGATTTGAAATTTAATTTTTGGGCCATTTGCAACATCACGAAAACACGCCTATATAATTTTGACCCCCTTGAACCCCACTTTTATATAGTAAAACTGGTGTTTCCGGGGGTATACCTTATTTTTCTTATTACTGCTCTAAAATATAGATTGTGGGTACTCGTTAGAACCGCCTCGATGAGGCGGTTCTAACGAGTGCCCGAGGCGGTTCTAACGAGTGCCCACAATCTATATTTGGAGCAGAAATAAGAAAATAATCACATTTTTTCATCATAAAATATTCATTTTTTTGGCGATAAAGGTGGCAATGTATTTGTAAAGGCGTGTTTGCGTAATGAACAACAAAGACGCTGATCAGCCTGCGCGAAACCGCAGTCTGATAAGCGTCGTTGTGTTCGCTGTTTAGATAGTACAGTTCCTCTAGTTTCTATATCTAAAATTCCAAGACTCTTGCTAGTCTGTGTAGATGAGCAATCCGATTTGTGACTTATCTGGTCGCCAACCCCGAAAGACCGGGTCTCACTGCAAGTACGAGTGTGTCTGTACTTTTCATTTTCAACACGCCTTCATTTGATACTGAATGAACCCTGGACAGATGTTTTGTATCCGTACAAAATGTATATATCTATATGTTTATGAAGATTTGGTGGAATTAATTAGTGACCAATTTACAATAATTACACCTGTTTATTTTGTAAGGTAAGTCACAGGTGAGACTAAGGTGATGACCCGTTAAAGCCATTTGGCAGATTCTTATTGGTCTCTGGAGAATTTCAGATTTACTTTGGAAAGGCTTCAGTTGAATGGATAAACCTGGCATATACAGTAGAACTTCGATGGCTCGAACACCGATGACTCGTTTACCATGGATGTGTCAAACCCATTCTTGAGCCCCTTGCGAAATCCTCTACATAAGAAATAGTGGGGAATAATTAAGGAGATTTTAGTCTTTTATCTTGCAAATGTATGCTGTGTGTACTCATTAGAATCGCCTCGATGAGGCGATTCTAATGAGTACACACAGCATACATTTTCATTATAGAACACCGAAAAGATGTCTAAAAGTATCTCGTTATGCCTCCTTACAGTAACCCTCAGTGGCTCGAACTACCCCTGTCTCGAACAGATTTTCGAGGTCCCAAAGGTGTTCGAGCCATTAAAGTTCGACTGTACATATCTGATGCTGTTTGAAGGGAGATCATTTCCTGGGGACGAGTCCCTTCCGAAAAAAAAAGGTTGGATCGTTGCTGTCAGAGCCGAGGGTGTGTTGTATCTTGCGACACTCAAAGGGCACCCAACTAATACTGGCTTACAGTTGGAGAGGGCCTGATGTCCTTGCAGCAGCTGCGGGTTGATCGAGGAATGTTTTTTTTCTTTGTTGTTGTTTTTTTTTTTTTGTTTGTTTTTTTGTTGTTGTTTTTTTCAGTTTCTAAATTCCCTTTTCTCTGTCTCGCTCTGTCCCTCACGTTTACCTCCTCTCATCACGAAGACACGCCTATATAATTTTGACCCCCTTAAACCCTACTTTATATAGGAAACGGCTTTGGAATGGTTCTGGCGAGTTCTAACAATCTATGTTTTGAGCAGAAATAAGAAAAAATATCAGACAATTTATCTGAAAATTTCCTTTTTTTTTTTTTTTTTTGTAGTAAAATTTTCAAAATATTTGAATATGCGTGTTTTCATAATGATAATCAACGTCTTTAAAATGACCTAAATAGTGTTGACTGGAACGTTAAACACCATATCAAGCAAAAACCATTTTCGTGTATACTGATGCGTCAGCTTGTATGTTGTACCTTGCACCAATGCCACATTTTTACTGTACGCCACCATGTATTGTTAGATTTTATATGTAGAGAAATGTAGCGATTGGGAGAAAGGGTAAATTTATTCATATTACAATGTTATTAATCAAGTAATTTAGTATCGGACCAGTTACATGTCCTCGGTCAGCTGCGTTGGCCCTCGGCCTTCGGCCTCGGGCCTACGTAGGAGACCTCGGACCTGTGGCCTTCGGCCTCGATCCAACGTAGCAGTCCTCGGACCTGTAACTAGGTCAATACTAAATTACTTGATTTAATGACACAATTAAAAAAATAGCCATCGGAAGAGATGGCAAATCCCCCGACCAAACGCCAATATGGCCTTCAGAAGATTGTTCACCAATAGAAAGTGCACCAGAATCAAACCAGCAATATATCACAAAAGTATTGCAGTTATGGCCATCACAAGATTATACTGTCAGGGGAGATAACTGAAAAACCAGGGCACTCAGAAATGTGGTTCTTGCGCATGACATGCCTGCTTAAGCTCATGTATTTCTGTACAAAGTACCATCAGTATGTCTGAAAAGGTATTGGAGATATGGTGATCACAAGCTGGTCATACTGTTATATTGGAAGGGTAGATAACTCAAATACCACAGCTCCAACAGTTGTGGTTCTTGCACATGACATCCCTTCTATACCTTGTATATAATTGTGCCAAAGTCCTTCAATATATCTCAAAGGGTGTTGGAGTTATGGCCATCACAAGGTTATATTGCCAGGTGAGATAACTATAAAACCAGAGCACCCAGAGTTGTAATTCTTGAGCATGACACACATGCTTAACCTCATGTACATCTGCATCAAGTACCACCAATATGTTTCAAAGGGTATTGGAGGTACGATGATCACAAGGTTGTCATACTGTTATATTGGAAGGGGAGATAACTCAAATATCATAGCACCGAAATTGTGGTTCTTAGGCATGAATCACCGTCTCCATGTTGTATACAATTGTGCCAAGTACCATCAATATATCTCAAAGGGTATTGGAGTTATGGCAATCACAAGGTAATGTTGTCAGGGGAGATAATTAAAAAAACCAGGGCATTCAGAGTTGTGGTTCTTGCACGTGACACACCTGCTTAACCTCATGTACACCTGTACCAAGTATCATCAATATATCTCAAAGAGTGTTGGAGATGTGGCCATCACAAGGTAGTGATTCTATATTATTGGAAGGGGAGATAACTAAAAAACCATGGCAGCCAGAGTTGTGGTTCTTGTGCATGACCCGCCGTCTCAGCCTTGTGAACAACTGTGCCAGGTACCATCAATATATCTCAAAGGGTATTGGGGTTATGGCCATCACAAAGTAGTCATTCTATTTTATTAAAAGGGGAGATAACTAAAAAAGTATGGCATCAAGAGTTCTGGTTCTTGCGCATGACACGCCATCTCAGCCTTGTGAACAATTGTGCCAAGAACCATCAATGAATCTCAAAGGGTATAGGAGTTACGGCCATCACAAAGTTGTCACTCTATTTTATTGGAAGGGGAGATAACTCCAAAACCATGGCAACCAGAGTTGTGGTTCTTGTGCATGACACGCCGTCTCAGCCTTGTGAACAACTGTGCCAGGTACCATCAATATATCTCAAAGGGTATTGGAGTTATGGCCATCACAAAGTAGTCATTCTATTTTATTAAAAGGGGAGATAACTAAAAAAGTATGGCATCCAGAGTTCTGGTTCTTGCGCATGACACGCCGTCTCAGCCTTGTGAACAATTGTGCCAAGAACCATCAATGAATCTCAAAGGGTATAGTAGTTACCGCCATCACAAAGTTGTCACTCTATTTTATTGGAAGGGGAGATAACTCCAAAACCATGGCAACCAGAATTGTGGTTCTTGTGCATGACATGCCGTCTCAGCCTTGTGAACAACTGTGCCAGGTACCATCAATATATCTCAAAGGGTATTGGAGTTATGGCCATCACAAAGTAGTCATTCTATTTTATTAAAAGGGGAGATAACTAAAAAAGTATGGCATCCAGAGTTCTGGTTCTTGCGCATGACACGCCGTCTCGGCCTTGTGAACAATTGTGCCAAGAACCATCAATGAATCTCAAAGGGTATAGGAGTTATGGCCATCACAAGGTTGCGTCTACGGACGGACGGACGGACGGACGGACAGACGGACGGACGGACGCCAGGCTGATCGCTATATCCCCCGAACCTATTCGGTCGGGGGATAAAAAAAAACATGATTATTTATTTTCTGACCTCACTTGACCGCAGTTAATATTGGTTGACCTGGTGTTAAACCGGATGACCTCCGATCAATACAGGATAGTAAATAAATAATATGTAATAAAAGATGTCAATATGAAAAGAAAAAATCACATCCCATCATACTTTACAATAAAAATCAAAAATAAGTTCCTTTAAGAGCAATGAAAACATCATAAGCAAGAATATTGGTCATACTACGTAGTTTCGGCTAATAAAGCCTCATCAAAATCTAGTTACAAAATGATACATGCCAAATTGCCAATTCGAGATAGCTGATGACAATTTATAAATCTCCGAATAAGAAATGTCGGCGGGGCGTTTCATATATGTACCCATAGTCTATTCAAAGACACAAAAATGTCTGATTGGATAAAGTCGCAAATTTGCGACACTTCTGTCGGAAACCTGACGTCATCATGTAACGTCGCTTTCCATTGGATGGTATTTAGTTACGCTTGCCGCTTTGAGCAAAATAACACATAATTAAGAAAATAACTGAATGGTATTTCTTCGTTTTCTACAATTCGGCGTAAAACGAAATTTCCAACCCTAAAACCGGTGTTTTACAATTTTCGACACAGTTTTCCCCTAATTATACGTTTTGGCATACGTTTAATGTGCCTGTATCATCCACAGTAGTCTTTGTTTTCTTGAGCGGGTGCTGATTGGCAATGATAACACAGTTATTGTATCTATCAGCAAGTATCATCAGCAAAAAATCTGAGAGAATCACCTAAACAATAAAGTAAGATAAGCAATTTATAAGAAAGACGAAAACGGATTATAATAGCGAACAACAGCCCGGATTATCAAATAATACACACATTGTGTATATAGAGTATCTTACATGAGTGTCCATGTATTATTGAATTTATTAAACGAGTTGAGGAAAAGGGATAAAATGCGAGGCTTTGCTGAGCATTTTATCCCTTTTCCTCAACGAGTGTAATAAATTCAATAACACATGAGCACGAATGCAAGATCCTATTTATCATATGACATTTAAAACGCATTTTATTCACGATTGTTTATAAAAATGTCAATATTCCGCCGTTAGTAAACGCGACGTCAATAAGGACGTCGTACATGTAACGTTACGGGAGGTATCTAGCTAATTGGCATATTTAATCCACTAGTGGATTATCGAAAATAATACATGACATTATTACACTCTCAGACGCGACGTCATATGATAAAATCAATAATGCAATAATGACGTTGTATTTAATACCGCATATATTTTTCTATAGATGTCAGCGTAAAGCACATGACTTTGGCACTCTCATAGGACTGGTGTCCTTCGAAGTTGCATGACCAAAACGATATCATGCGCTGAAATTAACTTTAGTCCAACCAACAGTATTTGTCTCGGCATAGCATCGCCTATACAATTTTGACCCCTTCGAACCCCACTTTTATATAGCAAAACTGGGGTTTGTAGGGGTAAACATTATTTTTCTTATTTCTTCTCTAAGATATAGATTGTGGGTACTCGTTAGAACCGCCTCATCGAGGCGGTTCTAACGAGTACCCGCAATCTATACTGACCGGAAATAGAAACTATACACTTTTAAATTGCCTCGCCTGACAAAACAAGTGGATAATTCAGTTAAAATTCACTGATTAAGGATTTCACTAACCATAGACATGAATCCTGTAACAATTTAAAGAAAATCTGGTGTACAAAATAAAAGATTTTGCGGAAAATGTTAAAAAGTGCATTTTTCACAAAATCTGTTTGTAATCGAATTTTGACTTCATCATTTTTCCGTATAGGTAATAAGTTAAAAGCAAAGAATAAAAAATAACATAAAATCTAAAAATTATCGAGAAACAAACATTTTATTGTAATCCCAAGAACTGCTTTTTTCAGCGAAATATTCAAAATAATACTGTAAGCCAAAAATCGACCCAAAAGTGCCTTCAATCGTTTTAGCATCTTCAGATGTGTCTTAAATATTGATTAAAAGAAAAGCCGCCATAAAAAATGCCATACTTTTCGCTCACTTCCGGTGGTTTGGTCCAATATTTAAAGGTCGATAACTTTTCAACCATTGTTTAAATTTTCATTTTGTAAACAATATTCCTAACGTTAGATGATCAGTATTAACTGGTAAAAATGGGAATCAAAATCGCAACACAAATGTTTGACTCAATGGAAACTTGAACAGCAAAATTTGGACCCTTGGTTTCAACCTGTGGCTTTACCCGTTAAATCGTAGCTATCATTAAACATTTTATTCGATAATGCAGACATTCCACTGCTGTTACTTTATATAATTGGAATCCAAATTCCATCAGCATGTTTTGCCAGTGAAAATTTAAAAACGAGTGTATAGTTTCTATTTCCGGTGAGTATATATTTTGACCAGAAATAAGACAAATATCACACTTTTACGTCTTAACCCTTGTCCTGCTAATCCCGGATATGCCTTAACTTTGAAACAATGTAGATCCAGATCAGATGGCTTCTGACGAAGCCATCTGATCAGGATCTGCATTGTTTGCCATTCAGATTGTGAATTTGTTGCAATAATTTGCATCAAGTAATCTGATTGGTAGATAATCGGTAGTGGGTGTGGCATATATGAATATTCAGCAGGACAAGGGTTAAAATTTTCATTTTATCGGCGATAAAGGTTACAATGTATTTATATAGGCGTTTCCCTAATGGGTTAACAATCTCGATATTCTTCTCTGAGCTTTTGTACATGTCTCGGTTGTATGTGCATGTGTATTTCTTTATTTTTTTCTTTCTTTCTTTCTTTCTTCTTCATTTTTTTTTCAAGCCGACTAACTTGCAGACGAACAGAACGGACCGCTAAAATTGGGTAATTTGATCTCGTTTGAGTATCGACAATGTATGTTTGCAGGTGAAATTAAAACAACTATCACAACTTTTCATCAAAAGAATGCTACATATAAGTCAGGAAATGACTACACTATGTCACGCACATATAGTTTCTTATTAGTGGCTGAAAAATGTGTTTACTACTAAGTTAACTTTGGCTCTTTAAAATGTTTGCAAATGAAATTTTACAATGCAGGGATTTCCATTGATGTCAGTGGTGACGTTTGTAAAAAAAATTGTGACTTGGTCTTGATATAAAACACTTTCTGAAGAAGCTTATTCAATATGTTTACCACTGATATAATCTGGATGTAAGAATGCTGATTTGTAACAGATTTGCAAAAAAAAAGGAAGAAGAAGAAGAAAAAAAAAAGAAGAAAGATAGAAACACTGAACTTTAACGGAAATGTTTTTTTTTTTTTTTTAGATGTTGACCAAATAAACACGTAGCTTAGGCTCTTGTCTCATAATCGGTTGCCTTGTAAGTTCTTGTCTCATAGATGTAAGAGCTTGTTTAGACGCTATGACGAAGCTTAACAATCTATGCTTAGCAAGAAATGATGAATTGGTATATGTCTTTTGTAAAACCATGTAAACCCTACTTTTCTCTATATAAAGCGGAGTCTACAAGGGTAACCATTACACTGACTTTTCAACGTGATCACATTTTCTTGCACACCAGACAAGGAAATCCGTGATTTTACCCTTGGATAGAAATTTATGTTCTGACCCTGATGTTCCGACCCCAAATCGAATATAATCGCATGTTTGATAAATGCACTGGTTGATTACAATCTCATGCGCGGCGTCGTCATGCTTGACGTCACTAAACATTCCTGTTGTGTCATCTCAAAATGGCGGACGTCGGTAACCAAAGTGACAGCAGCATTAAAAATTCGCAATAGAAATGGAAGTTATGCAAGAAAAAGAATCCGATATGGATGTGAGGGGTGGATAGAAAAATCCGTCCCTCGGGATCACTGTCCGGCATCACTCGGCAAGCCTCGTGATGCCGGACGGTGTCCCTCGGGACGGATTTTTCAATCCACCCTTCACACCCATATAAGATTCTTATATTCTTCTATACATGCGCTTTCAATTTGCATCATTCTTGTTTAGTTAGTTACGTACATTGTATTTTATCATGAAGAACTGTGGTGAAAGATACTTGGGCCACGTCAAACAACATGGTATCTTATGGTATGTGGGCGGCCCTCGCCTATAGGGGCTTGAAGAAATATATGGGCTGCATGATGCTTCCACGCAGAGCTAAAACCGGCCCGCAGACTAGTACTGGTAAACCGCTTAGAGGATCTGAGCCTATCCAGGAACCGCGGTGCGAGGTGGACCGTCCATGCTAATAAACCCTATTGGTTTCATTGGGCGACAGGGCTTGAGATGTCATTTCATCTCAGTGTCGGGTAAAAGTCCCACAAAATTGGAAGCAACGTCTCCAAAATGACCTTTACAATGTTGACGGGGACGTTAAACCTCAACTCAAACAAACAAACAAACAAATGGTATGTGGGCACAAGTGATGACAAAACATGCAGCGTTAGCAACAACAGAGAATGATGATGGTTATCTTTTTCAGCCTGAAAAAAATGTCGATGCTTTGTTATATGTTTGTTTGTATTGAGGTTTTAAGTCCCCGTCAACACGTAATTATAGGTCATTTTGGAGGCGTCGCTTCCAATTTTTGTGGGGCTTTTACCCTACATTGAGATATAATGACTTCTGAACCCCTACTGCCCAAACAAACAGCTAGTGCTTATATGCATTGGTGGTCCGAATCGCAACACTTTGCCTGAGCAGGCGTAGGCCGTCTGAGTGGTTTGCCAGTTCTTATGTTCGGTTTCAGCTCCGTGCGGAACACCTATGCGGAACATGCAGCAACATCGGGATATTCATATAACGCCCAGCGATGACTCCGATCAGACTGCGCATCAGCGCAGTCTGATCGGAGTCATCGCTTGGCGCACATGCTTAAAGGTACGCTTTCGCTTCTCTCGCGGTCCATTTAATGAGTTGCTAGAAATAAGTAACACAGCGTCTGTAAAACTCATTTTCGCTGTTCCCAAGTAAATATTTGTTCATCTTTTTACCAGTAACATCAGAAGACACTTTGAAGTGCATGATGTGAATGCATTAAATGTCGTCCCACGTTTTAAAATGTTTGAACAGCCCTTACTATCTCTTTCTCCAGGCAGCATTTGGTATTTGTTTTCGAGGTGAACGATTCCTTTGTATATTGCTTTGTTTGTTTGTTTGATTTGAGGTTTAACGTCCCGTCAACACTGTTAAGGTCATGGTAACCGGTCATTTATACCCAAGTCATTTCGTACCCTAGTCATTTCGTACCATTTTGGTCATTTCGTACCCTTTTTTTGGTCATTTCGTACCAACTAACAACCATTTCGTACCCAGGTCATTTGGGAGACGTTGCGTCCAATTTTGTGGGACTTTTACCCGATATTGAGATGAAATGACATCTCAAGCCCTGTAGCCCAATGAAACCAATAGGATTTATATGCATTGGCGGTCCGCCTTGGACCGCGGTTCCTGGACAGGCTTAGATCCTCTAAGCGGTTTACCAGTACTAGTATGCGGGCCAGATTCAGCTCTGCGTGGAAGCATCATGCAGCCCATATATTTCTTCAAGCCCCTATGGGCAGCGGGCCTTTTGTATATTGCATTTCGTGGATCTAGGAATTGGCTTTTTAGATGATTTTCAGATCCTTTTTGCAAATTCTATTACATATAAACTCATCATATGACGTCGCGTCTGAAAATAATGCCATGTTTTAAAGTCGGTAATCCACCAGTGAATCAACCGATTGTTTGTACGCCCCTTAACGGTACAGGTACGACGCGTTTAAATCGTGCGTTTTGAATGCCATGTGATAAAGTGAATCTTGCACCCGTGCTTATGTATTACGGAATTTATTAAACTCGTTAACTCGTGGAGGAAAAGGGATCCGCCTCAACTAGTTTAACAAATTGAATAGGACATAAACACTCCTGTAAGATCCTCTCGTGCACCTATTGTCATTTTCTGCGTCACGCTTTTAAAAGGAAGATATACAAAGATTATTCGAACATCACGCCTCGTAAAATACTGCTCTTACATTGTACCTCATGTTGCCATTTTGTAATGGATTGAGTGAATAAACTTGACTTGACTTGACTTGAACATAATGCCATAATTAAGGATTGTTCGAAAAATGATTAAATAATTAAGAGTTGTTAAAAGGATGAAGTACTTCAAGTTAACAATAAATACCCTGTAAACCTCACTTTATAAAGAGAAAAAGTAGGGGTTACATGGGCATACATTATTCACCTCATTTCTACTCAAAAACATAGGATGCGAATACCCGTTAGAAGCGCCACAACAGGATGCGAATACACATTAGAACCGCTACAATGAGGCGGTTCTAACGGACACTCACAAGCTTTGTTTTGACCAGGAATGTGATAACTTCCTTTATCATATGACGCCGCGTCTAATAGTGTAATAACGCCATGTAATAAATTTTATAACCCACTACTGGATTAAAGATGCAAATTAGTTAGAAACGCCCCTTAACAGTGCATGTACGACGCCACTAACAACGTCGCGTTTAATAATGACGGAAGACTGACATTTTTGTCAACAAACCATGAATAAATTAGGGTTTTTAATGTTATATGATAAATAGAATCCTGCATTCGTACTAATTTATTATTAGATATATTAAACTCGTCAAAGAAAAGGCATGTATTACGAAAACACACCTATACAAATACATTGTAAATTTTACCGCCAAAAAATTGAGATGAAAAATTGTGATGTTTTTCTTATTTCTGCTCAAAACATGTTTTGGAGCAGAAATAAGAAAAATAAGGGTTACCCCTGCAAACCCCATTTTTACTTTATAAAAGTGGGGTTGAAGGGGTCAAAATTATATAGGCGTTTTTTTTTTTTTGTGATGTAATGCTCGGCAAAGCCTTTAAAAGCTCGGCAAATCTTCGCATTTTATCCCTTTTCCTCTACTCGTTTAATAAATTGAAAAAAAAAAAAAAAACATGAACACTCATGTGAGATCCTTTATAAAACTTTCATCAGAGAAATGCTACATGTAGTTCTAGGATATGAAAAAAACACCACCTTAGCACACGGGAATGTTATCCTAATGATTAAAATAAAAGTAGATACAATGATCAGGAATCGATACAGTTAACCCAGAGCTCCAATCAGAGACACCAAAGGGAAAGAAACACAAACATGAAGCAACAGACCCTAACGGAAACACCAACAAAGGACAATTACTTTTCAACAAAATTGCCAAAAGGCTATCCAAAATAAAATGATTTAAGCCACACAAACACCCAAAGACAAACCATAACAAAAATAAACCGCGACAAAAGAACCGCCTTGGAACGGTCAGCGGAAACGAATTTCACTGGGGGGGGGGGGGGGGGGGGGGGCTTAAATCGATTTTACGTGGCCACAATCCTCGCCCTTACTTCCGTCGTGATTAAGACAAATATTTTGTTCAGTCCGCATGAAGGCCTCCTAACTCATCAGTGCAACATCTCCTAGAACATAAAAATCAAACAACCACAGGGATGAAACAACGATGAGGACTCAACAGCAAGAAACAACAGAGATGCTGGAGCAAAAGAAAACCAACAGTTAGACTCCAATGAGCCCGACCAGAGACAGAGCATCAGGTACCAACCAACAAAAGGCTTTTCGTCTTTAAGTCTTTTTTTTTAATTATGATAAAGACATAATTATAAGAAAAGTTATATACGTTACGCCGAATCATACAAAAACGTTATATACGTTACGCTATACCAGTGTTTCCAGTTTACACAAATAGATAAAAGAAAAAGACAACCACTTTCATCCAATTCATTGCATGGCGGTACATAAACAATAGACTTTACCATTACGCTTTCTTGACAAAACAGTTACCATTTAGAAATGTTTGTTACATCACGTGAACACCCTTGTAAACCCCACTTTATATAGGGAAATGGTGATTTATCAGGTACCAGGATATACACTTGTTTCCTTGTTTTAGCTCAAAAATATAGATCGTGGGTACCCGTTTGTTTGTTTGTTTGTATTGGAGTTTAACGTCCAAGTCAACACCATTTTAGCTCATTTTTGAGCCGATCAGTTTATCTATCCGGCAGGCTTATACGTAAGCGCTTAACCAGTACAGTGCACATTCTTTCGTCAGAAACTGACAGTTGCCATTCTTGAATCAGCGGAAGGGAACGTTGGTACTCGTAAGAGCTGCCGCTGTATGCCGGACCTAACGAGCAACCAAAATTTTAATTTTAATCAAAACTATAATCGGAATGGTCATTGAATTAATTTCAAATTAAAATTCGATCATTTTAACCTTTCATTGGATTCGATTGAGACATTTCAGAATTTTCGACATTGACGTGGTTCATTGATTATCAGCAGGTGATAGGGTTGTTAGATTGCTTAATATCACGTATAGCCACATTGACTGGCAAGAAAAGGCAGGATCCTCCGCCGCATACTGTTTACATAACGTCTGATGACGCCAGGATCCTCCGCCGCATACTGTTTACATAACGACTGCTGACGCCAGGATCCTCCGCCGCGTACTGTTTATAACGTCTGAGGACGTCAGGGGTCAAAGTATTCCTTGCAACTTGAAGAACATTTTACATGTTATGATATGCCGATGCACTTGCCTACCCAATTCATTCCAACCGTATTAGATTTGGTTTAAATCCGGGCAGGTGACAGGCCATTTTAGAATGTTGTGACGCTGCGGGAATTGCTAAGTAAATTTGGCAGAACGCGGCCTGAAGGGCGACTCGCTGGGCATGTCTTTTAAACAGTTAAATGAATGATACTGCTTCGTGTGATATATCCCTGCTAGCACCCCTTCCCCATTATAGCGCCCTATACCATAACAATACCTGCAGCTTAGGGGAGAATCCCCTAGGGGCTCAAGAACGAGTTCAGGGGGCCAGTTTTTCAAAATTAATGACGTCGTTAGTTATAGCGTATCGCTAAAACTTTGATCATTTATTATGGCAAATATGCTAATATTTTGCTGAAAAAAATAAGAGCAGCTTTTGCAAATGCAAAAGCTGCTCTCGTTATTTCAGCAAAAACAACACTATATTAGATATTGTACTTGTTAGAACAGTTACAAATTTGACCACTAACGAGCTTGTTAAGCTAACAATGCTTTGAACAACTGGCCAAATATCTGCCGTGGAGCATGTAGAGCAGATAAACTTACACTTTTATTTTTCATCCAAATCGCCCGGAAATTGGGCACCCATCCTTGACTTTGCATAAAAAAATCCACTCAGGCGCCGATGCTTGATCCCATAGGCCCCGTTAAAGGCGTTTTCATCGCCCAGGACTAGTTATAGTTACCCACCGTGCTTTTGGCTACGGGAAACTATTCGTCTACTAGGGAAATGCATTTTTGAAGCCCATACTACATGTACCTTGTAAACATCAGAAATTAAGGTATTTGTTTTCATACCACTCAACTCGGCGCTTTTCTTCATCTAGTCTGTTTCAAGTTTCCAAAATATAAATATAGAAGCGTGGAAATCGAGCTTTAAAATTTGGCCTTAATTATATAGAGGATCGTACATGAGTGTCCATGTATTATTGAATTTATTAAACGAGTTGAGGAAAAGGGATAAAATGCGAGGCTTGCCGAGCATTTTATGCCTTTTCCTCAACGAGTTTAATAAACTCAATAATACATGAGCACGAATGCAAGATTCTGTTTATCATATGACATTTAAAACGCATTTTATTTACGATTGTTTACAAAAAAGTCAATATTCCACCGTTAGTAAACGCGACGTCGTTAAGGACGTCGTACATGTAACGTTACGGGACGTATCTAGCTAATTTGCATATTTAATCCACTAGTGGATTATCGAAAATATTACATGGCGTTATTACACTCTCAGACGCGACGTCATATGATAAATGGCGTTATTACACTCTCAGACGCGACGACATAATTATGATAAAAACATACAATGACGAGTACATGGAAAACTACTCGGAAAACGAGGATTGCTGGGTTAAGATGGATTTTCCATCTTAAACATTGAGAAGGCTTTTTAGAATTGACTTCGTATACAGGTGGAGGTTTACTAAGCTAGGTATGGCTGTGTGTTTTTACAGAAGACAGACATGGTGTTTCTTTTCATTTTGATGTTGAAACAAAAAACATTGTATTCATTTTGTGATAACAATACAGGATCGTGTGTGTGCATAGTCGAGTGGAAAATTGCATAAACAGATTCTGAAAAGATAATATCATCTCCATCGGCGAGTAATTAATGAAACATGTGGGTGGGGGGATTATCTGTCTGCACAATAATGTGCACCTGCTTCAACCATTTGAACTTAGATTCTAACGCACTAGCGAATGTAACGTGACGTCTGATTGGATAACGTATTTTAACCCATACATGTATATGCATGGTTGCCTTTTTAAGGGGGAGGGGGGGATTGGCAAATAGTGCAGACCCAGATCAGACGCCGCAAAACGCGGCGTCTGATCGGGGTCTACACTCTTTGCTGAAAGAACAAACCTGGCACCCCTATAACTGGAAATGGGCCATTCCAAACTTATTACGTGGGAGATTTCATTGCCACATATGGGTTAAGGCAAAAAAATAGTAAAACACTATTTCTCCGGAGATAACATGTACGAAGGAATAAACTTAGGATTATTTCGGTGGACTTATTTATACGATAAATAATGATTAAGTGGAGGTGGCAGCAAGTTGGACATCAGCGCATTTAAATACATGTACATGTAGTAGGACGGCCCCTGCCCATCGGGGCTTGAAGAAATAGATGGGCTGCATGATGCTCCACGTAGAGCTGAAACCGACCCGCACACGATTACAGGTAAACAGCTTAGAGGATCTAAGCCTGCCCAGGCAAAGCGGTGCGAGTTGGCCCATCCGTGCTTATAAACCGAATTGGTTTCATTGGGCGGCAGGGCTTGAGTTGTCATTTCATCTCAATGTCGGATAAAAGTCCCACAAAATTGGAAGCAACGTCTCCAAAATGACCTTTACGGTGTTAACGGAGACGTTAAACCTCAAATCAAACAACAACAACAAAAAAACAACAACACGCAAACAAAGATGTAGTAGGATTAATCCGGTAAATCCAACTGTTACATTACATGTAGAAAAACATATTCTCATTCGTTGTTCAAAAATGACATTTTGATGATGGTTTGTGATGCTTTTTCTTCTTCCCCAAACATAGATTGAAGATCTCGTTCGCATCACGTTATGATATAAATTTACCCCTTATTTATGTTCAAATCATAGAATTTGTTACTCGTTAGAATCGCCTCAAAGAGGCGGTTCTAACGAGCACCAACATTCCATGTTCGCAGCGGCAGATGTTTTCACCGACCAAATATCAATTTATAGCCATGAAAGGACCGTCTCATAGACATAAGTATTATTCCAACACAGCGCAATGGGCAACTGATTTATTCTTAATTCTAATACAGAGCGCCTATATAGGCAATGGAAAATAACTGTGTTTTATTCTGCAACAAATCACGACAAGGAAGAGCGTGACGAGTGACGTCATTAGAAACTGCCAATTTATGACGCCACTAGTCGATTTCCTTGACGTTAGACGGTGTAACGTTATATTCTCGCATCGAAAACGTTAGAAAAGGATATAAATGCATGTGTTTCAGTCGATAATTTTAGCGGGATTTCTTCTAACAATGACGAAAACTTGTGAGATTTTGAAGGAAACAACAGCATTATGCGTAGTGCCGATTTTCAGCCTGTTAGAATCGAAATAGATCAGCCCTAGTTTGTGATTTGTTGAGTAATAAATCACAGTTTGTCGGTCAGTTGTAAGTAAACAATCACGCGCGCTACGCGCTCGTGATTCGATCTACTTTACAACTGACCTCCAAACTGTGATTTATTACTCAACAAATCACGGTTAGAGTTGATCTATTTTTTAAACAAAATACAGGGCGGAAGAGCGTGACGCGAAAATCCGCTGTTTCATAATCTATAACGTTAGACGGGAAAGCGATATTTTCTCGCATCAAAAGCCTTACAAAAGGACACAAATGTGTTTGATAAGTCAATATTGTTGGCCGAAGATTTCTTCTGACAATGGCGAAAGTTTGGAGGATTTGTAGGAAATAGCAAAATTATTGTTGATTTTTACAGTCTTGGACTAGTATTTGAATTGTTATGTGATAAATCACAGTTTGTCGGTTAATTGAAATGAGACAAATCACTCGCGGTACGCGCTCGTGATTTGATCTACTTTACAACTGACCTCCAAACTGTTTCTAGTGCTGAAGACTGAAGTCACTGCTAGAGTTGGCTCATTTCTTACACAAACATTACAATAACACATCCGTGCGATATAGTGCATTTTCATGCCTCAAAAAAGGTATTTTTCTGATGAAAATCTGCGGTATTTTTCTTATTAATGCTCCAAACATATGTTTTGGGTGCTAATTAGAACCGCCTCAAAGAGGCGGTTCTAACGAGTACCCACAACCTATGTCTTGGAGCAGAAATAAGGAAAATGATGTTAACCCCCGTAAACCCCAGTTTTCTCTACATGAAGTGGGGTTTGGGGGGGGGGGTCTTTATTTCACGGACTTGGTCACGTGATGATACGTAACTGGGATCTTAGCTCGTTAGAACCGCCTCACTGGCGCAGTTCGAGTACCCACAATCTATGTTATTGAGAAATAATGTACACCCTCCATATATGATGATGATTTCGAGTTTAACGACGCGCCAACCCTTTTTGTGGGAGATAAGCGTCACCCTCTATATATACATTTCCAGTGTAAAGTCTAATGTAAACATATAGAAAACAATGTTGAACGCATCGAATCACATGATTTTCAGTGACGTCAAGTGGCCATGGTTCTCTGCGGGCGTTGGTGACGTCAACGCTGTTCCGCTCTTTGTAGAAAAACATTCAGCTTTAAACGTTTGCCCTATATGCACTTTTGCGCCGAGTGAGGAGGGGCAAAGAATGTACATATAAAATATATAAACTTAATTGTTCTGCTTTTCATGAAGGTATGAACGACAGTGGGTCGCTAGCAAAGTTTGCATGCCGGGTTCATTTACTTTGCACGCGACCCACTGCTTTCATACTTTCATGAACAGCAAAAAATAAAATTCATTTCTTAAATATACTCCACTTTTCTATGCATAAAGTGGGGCTAACAAGGTTCTTCATTTCACGGACCTTTTAATCTGATGAAGATTGTAGGCGTACAAACGAGTTCATGCACATGTACTCACAATCTATATTTAGTAGAGTCCTTGATACATGTATTTATTGGTATTTCCGTTTCTTGGACCTTTATAGTGAAAATTTATAAAAGGAGATTCCTATGGAGAGATTATAAGAATCTTATATAGGTGTGAGTGATGGATGGAAAAATCCGTCCCGAGGGACACTGTCCGGCATCACGAGGCTTACCGAGTGATGCCGGGCAGTGATCCCTCGGGACGGATTTTTCCATCCAACCCTCACACCATTATTGGATTCTTTTTCTTGCATCCCTTCGATTTCTTAACGCGGATTTTTAATGCTGCAGTCACTTCGGTTACCATCGTCCGCGATATTGTGTTGACACTGCAGGAATGTTTACTGACGTCGCTGTGACTTCATCCTTAACGACGGCGCATACGAGGTCGTAATCAACCAGTGCATTTATCAAACACGCGATTATGTTCGATTTTGGGTCGGAACACCAGGGTCAGAACATAAATTTCTATCCCAGGGTAAAATCACGGATTTCCTTGTCTGATGTGCAAGAATTCTATTTCTATATTCATGACTCATCACAAAAACATGCCTATATAACACCCTGCAGCTTTGAACCCCACTTTTATACAGAAAATCTGGGGTTTACTGGGGAAAACCTTATTTTTCTTATTTCTGCTCTAAAATATAGATTTTGGGTACTCGTTAGAACCGCCTCATCGAGGCGGTTCTAACGACAACCCATAATCCATATTATGAGCAGAGATAAGAAAAATATCAATGAGGCGGTTCTAACGACAACCCACAATCCATATTTTGAGCAGAAATAAGAAAAATATCACATTTTTTTCAGCTGAAAATTTTCATTTTTTTTTTTTCAGTGGTAAAATTTACAAGTTGTTAGTATAGGCGTGTTTTCGTAATGTGTAATTAAGTCTTATACGCTTGGCCCGACATGTAAGAAGTAAGGGAATTGCAAGCTGGCAGTCGGAAGTGAGAAATTACAGCTAATTATGACGTCATGAAGTTAAAGGTAAAATGGCATGGAATGAGAAGTTGGAAGCAAGAAGTTAGAGGTCAGTAGGCCCTCCAGGGCTTCCGTAGAATTCAGAACCATATAATTCTATATATGTAAATTTAATTAGTCATCAGTCAGTAGCATAATTTGCTTAATACTGGTTGATGGTTAGTGCTGTTCGATTAAAGGAGTTACATGTAAATGAACTATTTTGCGATATCCATGTGACATAGTGTATAAAACGATTCATTGCGAAAACATGCTCATACAAATACATTTCCAATTTTTTGGCCAAAAATTAGATATTTTAAGATGAAAAATTGTGATATTTTTCTTATTTCTGCTCAAAACAAAAATAATAAAAATAATTTATACCCCTGAAACCCCAGTTTTACTAAATAAAAGTGGGGCATAAGGGGGTCAAAATTATATAGGTGTGTTCTCGTAATGATTTTTCTGAGGATTTTTTGTGCTATATTTTGTTCTTATTTATACTCCAAACATGGAATGCGAGTGCTCTTTAGAACCGCCTCTTGGAGCAAAAATTAGAATATGTACCCCTGTAAACCCCAGTTTTCTCTATATAACGGGGGACGACAGAGGTCTTCATTATACGGACTTGTTAACATTATGTAAACTAGCAAACACCATGGCTGGATTATGCAGAATTCAGGACAGACAGAAATTTCTTGTGGAAATAATTTGAAGCATATGAGCGTGTTATAGGAAAATGTGTACAGATGTTTCCGTTTTGACACTCAGTTTTGACACTCAAACCAGACTTTTTCAACAAATAATGGATGCATTAAAATATAATACTAACTAAGGTAATTTATTTAACGTTCATTAAAGTGGACGTCCATCGGAGTCTCAACAACAATGGCTTACACGCATAGTTTGCATGGACCCTTTCGAGGTTCACTTACTTTGCTCGAAACAAGATATCGTTCACACATCATTGGGCAACGAGCAAAATTTACACGAACCCTTGCGGGGTTTTGTTGCGTTACTCATCATCCGATGGTGTTCATTCTTAAATGAACGTTAAATAGATTAGCCCTATTACTAATTTGCTTAAAGTAGTTACATTACGATAACAAACCCGTGCGACATAGTGAATTTTTTTCACATCTTCAAAATGGCTACTTTTCTGACGAAAATCGGTGATATTTTCCTAATTTATAAAGTAAACATAGGTTGTGGGTGCTCGTTGGTCCGCCTCATTGAGGCGGTTCGAACGAGTACCCACAACCTATGTCTAGGAGCAGGAATAAGGAAAATAATGTAGACCCCCGTAAACCCCTGTTTTCTCTATATAAAGTGGGGTGTAAGGGGGTGTCAATTTCATGGACTTGTTAGCGTGATGAGTGTGAAAAATTGAGAAATATATAGATATGAATATTCTCTCAGTCTTTTGGGAAAACGAAAAATGAGACAAACATGAGAACCACTCGTTGAGTCTGTATAAAGTATATAAAATAAACTTTGAATTTTCAAAGTTAACTATAAAGGATTATTCCTATGGAGAACAGAATTTTTATTGTAAGTGGAAATCAAATTTTGTATTTCTTTTTTATACGAGTATACGAGTCGGTTTGCTTATTTATTTATTTATTTATTTATTAACGGATCCAAGAAGAAACAAGTACAGTCAACCCTGTATTAAGCAAGCATCATTGAGATAATCAAAAAGTGCTTGCTTAATACAGGTGCGTGCTTAATCCAGGTATGTTTTAAAATGCAATGTCTTTTAGGGGGAACTGAATGCATGCTTGCTTAAGATGGGTTGCTTGCTTTATACGGGTGACCACTATGACAGGTATTACTGTATACGGAATCCTTTAACCACTGGACTTGTAGAGATCGCACCACGTTAGGCAGTCTGTATAATGGTTACCCTTGTACACCAAACTTTATATTGGGAAAAGTGGGGTAAAACATAGATTTTGCGTACTCGATAGAACCGCCTCACTGAGGCGGTCCTATCGAGTACTCACAATCTATATTTGGATCAGTAGTAAAAAAAATACATAGCCTGGCAAACCCAATTTTCTCTAAGTAAAGTGAGGCTTACAATCTTATTCGGTTCACGGACTTCTTAACGTGATGCAAAACCTGTCATTTTTGTCGGGTATAACATGCCGTTTGATAGCACACCCGTGTGACACAGTTCATTCTGTCATTGTCTTGCTGGTGAAAACGTGTGATATTTTTCTTATTTCTTCGTCAATCATAGATCGCGGGTGCTCGATATAGAACAGCCCTACTGAGGCACTTCTAACGAGTACCACAATCTATGGTTTAAACATAAATGAAGAATGTATACCTTTGTAGACCCAAGTCTGCGCTATATGAAATGAAGTGCTTCAGGGGCGTCTTGATATGACGTAGTTTTTTTCCTCCTCTGGTCACATGTCAGACACCTAATACCCTTTCGAAAGCTAACACAGTCGACCCACAAGTACTGTCAGTGCTTTGATTCGCCTATTGGTTTTGTTTGTTTGGTTTGAGGTTTAACGTCTCCCCGTCAATACTGTATAGGTCATTTTGGAGACGTTGCTTCCAGTTTTCTGGGACTTTTATCCGACATTTAGATGAAATGACGCCCAATGAAGCCAATAGGGTTTATAAGCATGGACGGTCCAACTCACACCGCTTTGCCTGGGCAGGCTTAGATCCTCTAAGCGGTTTACCAGTACGTGTGTGAGTGAGTGAGTTTTAGTTTTACGTCCCACCAACAGCTAAGGTCATACGGAGACGGGACCTCGGTTTAAAGACTCATCCGAAAGTCTGGAGAAGCCCGGGATCGATCCTGCGATCCCTGGTTTACAAGGCGAGTAGGGTAACCACTGCACCACGGAGGCTTCTACCAGTACGTGTGTGCAGTCGGTTTCAGCTCTTCGTGGAAGCATCATGCAGCCCATCTATTTCTTCAAGCCCCGTTGGGCGGAGGGCGTCGCCTATTGGATCAATGGTTATTAATGTTTGCAAATTCAGTTTCGCTATCTCGTACGGAGAAAAGGGCATCCAGAACGGGCAGACAAAGAAGAACTTGAAGCGCCCATCTGTCAGGAATGCCTGCGAAAGCATGTGACAGTATATATGAAGCAAGTTAGTAAGAGACTGAAAAACCCATGGGAATCATTATATACTGAATGGCCAATTCCGTCAATATTGTTATGTATGATATTACATGTATCTAATTATTTGACTGTTTACAAATATAGACCGAACATTCTTGCACACCAGATAGGAAATCCGTCGTTTTGGCCTGGGATAGAATATAAGAATCTTATTTGAGTGTGATGGATGGATGGAAAAATCCTTCCCGAGGGTCACTGTCCGGCATCACGAGCCTTTAACGACGGCGCATATGAGGTCGTATTCAACCAGTGCGTTAATCAAACACGCGATTATATTCTATTTTGGATCGGAACACCAGGGTCAGAACATCAATTTCTATCCCAGGGTAAAATCGCTGATTTCCTTGTCTGGTGTGCAAAAAATTCTGTTCTTACCCTGGTGTTCTTACTTAAGTGAAGAGCGTGAAAAATTTAAACGTTAAATAAAATAAAATGAAAATTTTCAGTGGTGTTGTGCAAGAAAACATTTCTTATATGGTTTTATGTTGTTTGTTTGTTTGTTTGTTTGTTTGAATTGGTGTTTAACGTCCCCGTCAACACTATTTATGTCATTTTGGAGGTGTTGCTTCCAATTGTGTGGGATTTTTACCCGACATTGAGATGGAATGACTTCTCAAGCCCTGCCGCCCAATGAAACCAGAAGGCTTATCTCACATCGCTTTGCCTGGGCAAGCTTAGTCCTTCTAAGCGGTTTAACAGTACTCGTGTGTGGTCAGATTCAGCTCTGCGTGGATGCACCATGCAGCTCAATCTATTTCTCTAAGCCCTGGTGAGCGGGGCCGAGATTTTATTTTGTATATGGGCGTTTCCAACCCTCGGGATGACCGTGCTGAGCGGAACCTCCGCTCAGCACGACCATCCAATTGGGTTGGATATGTCCATCACCAACTTAACCCCATATCAGATTCTTATATTAAAATGGAGATAGATCACATTACGCTAAAACGTGCGTGCAATGGACACCCCTGTTTACCTCACTTTAACCATACAAAAGTGGGATTTACATGGGTAAACATTACATGCATTTCCTTTATTGTGGACAAAACGTAGACTGTGTGTACTCTTTAGAACAGCCTCAGTACATGCACTAGTAAAGACCACTATCGGGGTCGATTGTTTATCAATAGATCAATCGACCCATAGTTACTAACTACATAAGCTTCCCACCTGCTATTGTTCACGTGACTCTCGCTGACCATGTACGAAATCCAGGTAATGATCGTTTTTAGAAAATAGCCACACCACTCTTATCGCTGTGTCTATAGAATTTTGTCTGGAATCGAAAACAATGTAGGCCCTGTTTGCTTCAGTCCATTACGATAACACGCCCGTGCGGCATAATGGATTTTTTTAATCTCCAAAACGGTCAATTTTCTGATGAAAATTTGTGATAATATTCTTATTTATCCTCAAAACATAGATTGTGGGTGCTCGTTAGAACCGCCTCATTGAGGCGGTTCTAACGAGTACCCACAACCTATGTATATGAGCAGAAATAAGGAAGATAATGTATACCCTTCTAAACCCCAGTTTTCTCTATATAAAGTGGGGTGTAAGGGGATGTTCATTTCACGGACTTGTTAGCGTGGTGCCTCACTCAGAGACAATCGACAAACCAGAACTTTCAGGGCTTTGAGTTTCTCAGTACAGGGATTTACGTAACATGATGCATTGATTCTATTTTCAGCTGAATGAGTTCAGCCAGGAGCCCGGAATGGGAGAATTCCTGTGCATTGGGGACTACATCTGTCTATACTGCGAAGAAACAGAGGGATATGTCTACAGCGATCAGTCAAGGTAAGATTACTCTGTTAAAACCATTTGTGATCATAGCTTTTTCCATCCAACAGTTTTGAAAAGGACCAGTTCCAGTATAGAGGACCTTACATGAGTGTTCATGTATTGTTGAATTTATTAATCAAGTGGAGGAAAAGGAATAAAATACGAGGCTTCGCCGAGCATTTTATGCCTTTTCCTCAACGATTTTAATGAATCTAATAATACATGAGCATGAATGCAATATTCTATTTATTCTATTTTATCATATGAAATTTAAAACGCATTTTATTCACGATATTGCTACACAAAGCTGTCAATATTCCGCCATTAGTAAACGCGACGACGTTAAGGACGTCGCACGTATAACATTACGGGGCGTATCTAACTATTTTGCAGATTTAATCCACTAGTAGGTTGCCGAATTTAATACATGGCGTTATTACATTCTCAGATGCGACGTCATATGAAAAATAGGATGTACGGCTTTTCAGCTCACCAAAGCCGAAGGCTCCGGGGGAGCTTATAGTATAGGCATTGGTCCGTCGTCCGTCGTCGTCGTCGTCCGCGTCGTCTGCGTCGTCAACACTTTCAAACAACATCTCCTCTGAAACTACTCGGCCAATTGAAACCAAATTATATATGGAGCCTCTATGGGAAGGGGGAACGAAAGTTTGTTCGTGAGGACTGGGTCACATGACCAATATGGCCGTCATGCTCATATATGGTAAAAACATTTAAAAATCTTCTTCTCAAGAACCGAATAGCTGAAGATTTTGAAACTTGGTATGCAGCATCGGGGACTCGGGCCTTACCAAGTTTGTTCAAATGATGACCTTTGGTTGACCTTGACTTGTTTTAAGTCAAGGTCAAATTTGGTCACTTAGTCATTTGTATTTAAAAAGGCAAAACAGTGTCTAGTTGCATCAGAAATGGTATTTGCAATCAGCTGAATGGAAGTTTATCAGTTCCAAAGTTCAAGGTCATTTACCGACCTTTGTCCAGGACGGCTCAGATTCAGTATTTTCATCTTCTTCTTCACTTAAACTACTTGGCCAGTTAAACCCAAATTACATGTGGAGCCTCTATGGAATGGGGGAACGAATGTTTGTTCGAGAGGACTGGGTCACATAACCAATATGGCCGCCATGCCCATATATGGTCAAACCTTTGAATATCTTCTTCTCAAGAACCGAACAGCCGATGATCTTGAAACTTGGTATGCAGCATCGGGGACCCTGGCCCTACCAAGTTTGTTCAAATGGTGACTTTTGTTTGACCTTGACCTGTTTTATGTCTAGGTCAAATTTGGTCACTTAAACATTTGTATGGAAAAAAGGCAAAATAGTGCAGGATATTTCTGATTGCCTGGTAGGCTGTGGCATCAAAAATGATATTTGCAGTTAGCTAAATGGAAGTTTATCAATTCCAAAGGTCAAGGTCATTTACTGACCTTTATCCTGGATGCCTCAGATTCAGTTATTTTTTATCTTATTCTCCACTTAAACTGGTGGGTTGATTGAAACTAAATTACATGCAGAGCCTCTCTGGGTAGGGGAATGAAATTTGTTTGTAAGGACTGGGTCACATGACCAATATGGCCGCCATGCTCATATTTGTAAAATAAACTTTAAGAATTTCCTTCTCAGGAACCAAATAGCCGATGACCTTGAAATTTGGTATGTAGCATTGGGGACTCAGACCCTACCAAATTTGTTCAAATGATGACCTTTTATAGACCTTGACATGTTTTACATCAAGGTCAAATTTGATCACTCAGACATTTGTATCGGAAAAGGGCAAGACAGTGGATTTTACTGATTGCATGGTAGCCGGTCGCATCAGAAATATTATTTACAATCAGATGAATGGCAGTTAATCAATTCCAAAAGTCAAGATCTTTACTGACCTTTGTCTTGATTGGCTCAGATTCAGTATTTTTATCTTCTTCTCCAGTAAAAGAGCTGCGCTGATTGAAACCAAATTACATGAAAAGCCTCTATGGGGATGAGGCAATTAAACATTTCTCGTGGTATTGTTGTCACATGACAAAGATGGGCACCTTGCCTGTATATGGTTTAAACAACATGACCTCTGGTGAGCGTAGTGGCCCATGGGCCTCTTGTTTTATTCGTTGTGAGTTACACACTGATTTCCTTACTTTAAGCCAACAGCAAAAACCCTGATTAGACGCCCTTTGCGAACGACCCATGTTTGAGGCGCTTGGCATTATGGGTTAATTGGTTTTAGCAGACATTATGGGCAATATATTTCCAACCTAGGTTGTGCATGTACGCTAGAACATGAGAACTGGCTAACTTCATTTTCTCGCAGCCATTACGAAAACACGCCTATATAAATACAGTGTTAATTTTATCGCCGAAAAAAAAAAACAACGAAACTTTTGCGGGAAAAAAATTATTA
Organism: Lucinisca nassula; assembly: GCA_963580285.1. Lineage (NCBI taxonomy): Eukaryota > Metazoa > Mollusca > Bivalvia > Lucinida > Lucinidae > Lucinisca > Lucinisca nassula. The sequence continues at coordinate 32,580,853 of OY757017.1, forward strand.
TATTTTTCTTATTTCTGCTCAAAATATAGATTGTGTGTACTCGTTAGAACCTCATGGAGGCGGTTCAAACGAGTACCAATAATCTATATTTTAGAACAGAAATAAGAAAAATATGGTTTACCCCGGTACACCCCAGTTTTACTATATAAAAGTGGAGTTCAATGAGGGTCAGAATTATATAGGCATGTTTTTGTGATGTCAAACGTTACAAAAGGACATATATGCACGTGTTACAGTCAATATAGTTATTGCGAGATTTCTAACAAATGATCTCGATTTGATCCACTACCTCTAAAATGTTTTATACTCAATAAATCACTGCTAGAGCTAATCACACGCTCAGGGGGGGGGGGATAATAATTTGCACTTACTACAAAGTGCTTATTACTGAGATAACTTTATGTCTGTTTAGCCAAACGGAAAAAAAGACGGAGAATTTAAACAATGCCAAATAACTCGTAGTAAACATGAGTTTATTAATAGCCCAATTTTCTGGTCAATATAAACATATCTACATCTGCAAAATGCCAATAAATCGACAGACTCCGTTGCTGCGGTGCAACAAAAATAATTATGATTGGCAGTTAAGACTGCTATGTACACAGACAGTAATGATTGACAGTTCATCTGTTGTCTGATATGCAACAATAGGATGAAGATTAAAAATATTATCTTAAAGATAAAAGTTGCACCTATTAAGATGCACTCTGTGATCTTTCTGAACGCATTCTTACATGCAATACAAACTGTTCACCATGCATGCAGCTGTTTTATCTAAGAGATACATGTAGAAGTCTTGACCCAATTATTCTATAAGAAGCGCAGCAGACACAAATATACAGTAGAACTTCGATGGCTCGAACACCGATGGCTCGTTTACCATGGATGAGTCGAACACGTACTTGAGCCCCTAGGGAAATCCTCAAGATAAGAAATGGTGGGAGATGATAAAGGAGATTTCAGTCTTTTATCTTGCAAATGTATGCTGTTTGTACTCATTAGAATCGCCTCGGTGAGGCGATTCTAATGAGTACACACTGCATACATTTTCATTATATAACGTCGAAAATATGTTTAAAAGTATCTCGTTTTGTCTCCTGGAAGTAACCCTCAGTGGCTCGAACTACCCCTGTCTCGAATAAATTTTCATGGTCCCAAAGGGGTTCGAGCCATCGAAGTTCGACTGTATATCACTTTCAAACATCTTTACATAGAATGTAGACAAGACTGTGCTCCCCTACCATACCTTCGTTCTGATCGATATGCCTTTGGTCTGTCCAATGGCAGCCAAGACACTGCTAGGATTGTGTGGATGCTTTGGATGTTCATTGTCTTTGCTGTATGCGTGTGGCACACTGTGTGTGAACAAGGAGGCCGATTGCTGACGCTTGCTCATTCATCTCGTGTTTATCGCGTTGCACTTGTGGCTATATATCTTTAAACTGGAATTCATCAGTCCGATTCTCAACCATAAATTTAAGACAACCTTGATTTTGTCTGGTTCAACATAATTGTGATTTCCGATTGGATCCGGGGGTCAGTGAATTTACAGTCACGATAACTTGTGTCATTGATTTCAACCATTGCACCGTTGTTAACAAGTCCGTCTAATGAACACCCTTCTAAACACCACTTTATTAACAGAAAAGTGCGGTTTAAGGGGGTTTTCATTATTTGCCTTATTTTTGCTCTGAAACAGATTCGGACTCCTTAGAACCGCCTTACAACCACCCACAATCTGTGTTTGGACTAGAAAATAAGAAAAATACCAAACATTTTCATCTGAAACTAGAGCTGCCGCCTAACGGGCGCCAATTATACCCCCGCATGCGTTGTAAGACAAATTTTTACAAGTATTTGACCTTGAGGAAGGTCAACGTAAAGGTCAAGGTCAGGTTTGTGTATATCAATCTTAAGTACTAGTGGCAAGGTGTGTGGTGTGTGAATATTAAAGAAATCGGTCAAAAAATAAGGAAGTTATGAGCAATGTTAAAGTTTTTTGTAACGGACCGACGACAGACGACAAATTTTTACAAGTATTTGACCTTGAGGAAGGTCAACGTAAAGGTCAAGGCCAGTTTTGTGTATATCAATCTTAAGTACTAGTGGCAAGGTGTGTGTTGTGTGAATATTAAAGAAATCGGTCAAAGAATAAGGAAGTTATGAGCAATGTTAAAGTTTTTTGTAACGGACCGACGACAGACGACAAGCTGACTCCTATATACCCCCTTCAAACTTCGTTTGCGGGGGTATAAAGATAAGAAAGGCGTGTTTTTATGCGCACGGTGTTTTATCGGAAAGGCTTGATGGCCATCAACTTTGTTCGCACAAATACATATGAAAACTTGATATCTCATTGCTGATTCCCACGTTCTGTGAATTTTTGATCGCCCCTAATACATGGTCTTAGTATTCTGTTACAGTTTCCGTTTGTGCATTTCAGTAGTTCGCACAAAAACACATGAAAAGTTGATATCTCATTGCTGATTCCAATGTTCTGTGAATTTTTGATCGCCCCTTGTACATGGTCTTAGTATTCTGTTACAGTTTCCGTTTGTACATTTCAGTAGTTCGCACAAAGGCACATGAAAACTTGATATCTCATTGCTGATTTCCATGTTCTGTGAATTTTTGATCGCCCCTCGTACATGGTCTTAGTATTCTGTTACAGTTTCCGTTGTGCATTTCAGTAGTATACCATGAAACATCAAAGAACATCTATCATGTCGGCAATTTGGCCTTATTATTTATGCACTCATTGGAGCAATGGTAGAACAATTAAAATGTCATGAGATAATTACACCGCTGAAAGAATGACATAAGCATTCTGACATAAGCTTTTCCCGTGTTATGACAGTAATCGCTTCTGTCTTTCGTTCGCAAAGCACCACTTAACGATAATACACCAATGTGATGTAACGGCATGTTCAAAGTCTCGAATACTAGATAAAAATTCGTCATATCGTTCTTATTTCTGTTCCCATTACGAAAACACGCCTATACAAATACATTGACTATTTTTACCGCCGAAAAATCGAAAAAATTTTGATGAAAAATTGTGATATTTTTCTTATTTCTGCTCAAAATATAGATTGTGGGTACTCGTTAGAACCGCCTCGATGAGGCGGTTCTAACGAATACCCACAATATATATTTTGAACAGAAATATTTTTTTCTTATTTCTGCTCAAAATATAGATTGTGGGTACTCCTTAGAACCGCCTCTATGAGGCGGTTCTAACGAGTACCCACAATCTATATTTTGAACAGAAATAAGAAAAATACATGTATCACAATATTTCATCATAAAAGTTTTGCATTTTCGGCGGTAACATTTACAATGTACTTCTTTAGGCGTGTTTACGTAATGTGGAAACTAGATAGATAGTCTGATTGAAACAAAAACAAGAATTCCGCCGAAGGCTATATCGCGCATGTGGTGAGCGCTATGTCCCAGAACTACGAAATGTAGGTCAGGGTAAACCCTGGATGCTTGTATGAAAGTTGCCTTCCCTAGACGTTTTTACCACGTATCATTAATAAATAATTTTTGAGAAATGGACTCCTACAATAAATTTTGTTGACGCAGTATTTTACTACGTAAGTGAACTACGAAAGTAGGTCAAGGTCAAATATGGATGCTTGCATTAAAGTTGCCATCCCAGATGCTAGTTTGTACAAAGTATCATTAATGCAGCACTCATCGTGCTTGAACAAATCGACTTCTACATAAGAGTGAGGGTTGATGCAATAGTTTACAAATTCAGTTAACCATAAAGTGTAGGTCAAGGTCAGATATAGATGCTTTGTGGACGGCTTTAGCTGGATCGAACGGTCGAACAAGAAAGAAGAAGGTAAAGTTTACAAATCGGCGCATGGAATGTCCGCACCTTGATGGACAGTGCTGGCTCAGACAAAACACAGCGAAGAACAGCTCTTGTTGGTAGAGAGCTTAATCGTTATAAAGTCGAGATTGCAGCTCTGAGTGAGACTCGCCTTGCAGAGGAAGAGATAATAAAAAGTTGGTGCTGGCAACACATTCTTCTGGAGTGGACGCAAAAAATAAGAGCGGCGGGAAGCAGTATAGCTTCGCCATCAAATCACATCTTGTCAGCAAGCTCTCAATACTTCTAAAATGCATAAATGACCGTCTGATGACGCTAACAGAAGTGAAGGCAATGACCATGAATATATACAATTAACCCACAGCTCCCACCAGGGACACCAAAGGGAAAGAAGCACAAACATGAAATAACTTGACCCTAATAGAAACATCAATAGCGGAAAGGCAAAAGGTACAGATACTTTCCCACAAAATGGCCAATCGGTCATCCAAAGCAAAACAAAACAGAAGAAAAAAAAACAAGCGAAAAGCAGACTCAAAGACAAACCATAACAAAAATAGACCGCGACAGAAGAACCGCCTTGACATAATTCAATGGGGCATAAATCGATATTACGCGGCCGCAATCCTCGGCCTTTATTCAGTCGCGATTTAGACAAATAATTTGTCCGCATGAAGGCCTCCTTACTCATCAGTGCAACATCTCCGAGAACACAAAAATCAAACAACCACAGAGATGAAACAACGGTGAGGACTCCACAGCAAGAAACCACTGAAGAAAACCAACAGTTAGACTCCCCTTATCTGGTAAGAGGCATGCAACTATTGTAAGTGCCTATGCACCCACAATGACCAACCTGGGAGACTTCAATGCTAGAGTGTGCCCAGGCAACCAAAACTGGGAAGGAGTGATTGGGAATGAAGCAGTAGGAGAGTACAATAGCAATGGCCTCCTCCTTTTGAGGAAGTGTGCAAAGCATGTATTGCTGAACACCAAAACACAGTCTTCTGTCTGCCAAATCGCAACAAGACATCGCAACAAGACATCATGGATGCACCCTCGCTCCAAACACTGGCATATTAATTGTTTATGTCATAGTAAGAAGGAAGAACAAACAGGATGTCAGAGTGACAAAGACTGTGTGTGGTGCAAACTGCTGGACAGATCAAAGGCTTGTTGTAGCAAACTCAACCTGCACATCCAACATGCACGGTGACTACAAGGCAAGAAATGCCCAAGATATTGGATGTCTCAAAGCTGAAACAAGAGAGCAAAAGGCACGCATTCATCCTTGACATCTACAGCAAACAAGATGCTATGGAATTCAGTTCAGATGAACCAGAAGAGAACTGGACAGTCTTCAAAGACACTGTTCACTCTTCCGCAACGGATTCCGACCACAAGTTGAATGCAGTCTGCTGCTTGACAAGTTCCAAACCGTTACTGAAACAGTGAAAGCAGTAAATGTTCGGCATCTGGCAAGGCCCCAGGACCAGATGCAATACCTGCTGAGATCTACAAAGCAGGAGGTACTCGAGTTGCAAAGAAGATGACATAGGTATTCCACATAATGTGGAGAAAAGATGTCATACCTCAAGAATTCAAGTTATCCACATATTCAAACGGAAAGGGAACCCGCAGATCTGTGACAACTATCGTGGCATCTCTTAATTGCCAATTGCTGGGAAAATCTTACAAGAGTCCTACCTAACCGGCTGAATGAAAAGGCTTCTACCAGAAAGACTTTACCAAAAGCATTTGGCACAGTAAGTCGTGGGGATCTTTGTTTGGAAAATCATGGTGAAGTTTGGATGTCCAACCAAATTCATAGCAATGATGAGACAGTTCCACGATGATATTCTTGCGCGGGTCAAAAGTGATGGTGAGTTTTCAGATCAATTCCCTGTGACAAACGGGGTCAGGCAAGGCTGTGTGTTAGCCCCAACACTGTTCAGCATAATGTTCTCGGCCATGCTGACAAATGGTTTCCAGGATGATGACTATGGCATACCTTTTAGGTATCGCCTTGGTGGGAAGCTTTTCAATCTGGGAAGGTTGCAAGCCAAATCCAAGGCGCAGACAGAGGTGCTAGATGAGTTCCTCTTTGCTTATGACACGGCAAAAGGTGCTCCAACAAGAGAAGATGAAAAAAGTGAAGATCAAGTATCTGACTCCTCTGATAGCTGTGACCTCACAATTAGAATAAAAAAGACTGAGGTAGTCTATCAGCCAGCACCTGGCAAACCTCACAAAGAGCCCACCATCACAGGTCAAAGATTGCAAGTAGTAGACAAGCTCACCTACCTTGGGAGCACACTGTCAAGAGCTGTGCACATTGATGATGAAGTTAATTCCAGGATTACCAAAGCTAGTGCGGCATTTGGCCGACTATGTGGTAGTAAGTGGGAGCGAAGTGGACTCAAGCTGGACACAAAACTGAAAGTCTACAGCACTGTGGTGCTGCCAACACTATATATGCATGTGAAACATGGACAGGTTACCAAGGGCACGCCAAAAGACTGAATTACTACCATACAAGCTGTCTTAGAAAACTCTGATTATTTGGCAAAACATGATTCCAGACACAGAAGTCCTGAACAGGGCATGGGTGCAAGTGTACATACACTTCGGAAATAAGCCCAGTTAAGATGGACAGTCCGCGTTACCAGAATGCCTGAGGAACGTTTGCTAAAGAAAATTCTCTATAGAGAACTAGCAATGGGCAAACGCTCCCATGGCGGTCAGATGAAGCGCTACAAGGACACCTTCAAAGCCTCCCTTAGGGCCTTCACCATTCCAACAGAGCCTTGTGAACAAATTGCACAGGACAGAGCAAAGTGGCGAGGTCTCACGAGAAGGGGTGCCAGTGAATACGAAGCAAAAAGAATCAGTGAAGCTGAGCTGAAACGCGCTGTGAAAACGCGCACAGCACAAAGCCAGAACTAAGGCATTACCAACAGAGCTGTCTTCCTCCAACCTCTGTTGCTCTATCTGCATCAGTCCGTTCAGAGCTAGAATTTGTCTCATCAGCCATAAACAAACAGTAACATTTCTCAATTTGTATTAAGATTGGTCATTGTCAGTAATGATAGACGAACTATTATAGATGATGTTGTTTGAGGACTCGGCCGTCGATCCACCGACTATTGTTAGTTACTGTTGTGGGGCGGAGGGCAGTGGAGGGGTCTCATTAAGCACTGGTAAATCGCTTAGAGAGTGTTCTGTAACAGAGTTATCAGTTGGAAGCAAAGAATACATCGTAGAACTGAAAAGTATGAAGTGTTTACATTTTTCTGGGCCATACTAGCAAATTTCGACCAATTAGGCTTCACCAGTAACCCTCAATATTTTCAAAACTCCACAGACAAGACTATGATGAAGGATAGGGAGACCTTTAACGGCCGCCGCACATTCCTTTATACCAGCTGTAGTGACGTCAAATATGGTCTATAAAAGGGTTATCCCTTGGAAGCAAGGAATACACCGCGGAACTAAAAAGTATGGAGTGTTATTTTTTTATTTATTTATTTTTTTTTTTGCCAGCATAGGGGAGGGGCGGGGGCAGAGTAGCTAGTTTCGGCCAATTAGACCTCATCTGTGACCTCAAATATTTTTCAAAACTCTACAATGGAACCAACGATTCCAAAGTTAATGTTTGATACGAGCTTGTTTTGGAGACGTCGCTTACAATTTTGTGGGGTTTTACCCGATATTAGGATGAAATAGCATCTCAGACCCTGCCATCCAATGAAATGAATAGGGGTTCTATGCATAGACGGTCCGACCTTGCCTGGGTGGGCTTAGTACTCATGTGCGGTCGGTTTCAGCTCTGAGTGGAAGCATCATGCAGCCCAATATATTTCTCCAAGCCCCGATAGTCGGGGCCATCATAGGGGTAGACACTCTTGCATAAAGCTATCTCAAAGTATCCACCACATGTCTGCGAGCAGAAAAGGCTACTAGGCGCAGGCTCGCCAGAGTCTTTTCTGGTCGCCCAGGCTATAAGAACCCTTGTCTCACGAGATGACTCGCGTGTTTACGCGTTGCATCATTAGCGTTTCCACTCCGCGAGAGAAAACGATAACAAAAAAGCCTGTAAAATATTCTCAAGGTAGCACCTTTCTGCCATTCATCCGGTCCTACAAATATTTCTGATTGTTTTACCAAAGATTAATTGTGCTCGTATGAATTGTAGACGTGAAGATATTCTTTGATGTTTGCCGAATTATGACTGAACCCTGCCCATAGACCAGAACATATATCGGTCATAATCAGGTAGAACATTAGCACCGCTCAATATGCACAAACCATGTAGCCCTGATGAGACGCCTCTTTTTTAAGTGTCGTTCATCGTGTTCCGCAGTGTTTGCTTAATGTGGGTGCATTTGCGTGTATCTGTGCTAGTCATAAGGAATTTTGATTTTGCAACAATCCATGAAACTTGTCCAAGATTGAAAGCAGTAACAGTTAAAACAGAAGGAAACGACGAAATCCGGCACCAACCGTCCCAAACATTCTAAGGATACAGTATTTACTCCTGATCACTTAAAAGGTTTTACTTAAAGGCCTAAATTTGTTGTTTGGGGCTAGTGATAGTTGATTGTAAATAGCCATTTTAACGTTTTTGGCTTGTGACAGTTGACTGTAAATAGCCATTTTCATGTTGTTGTTTTTTGTTTGTTTTTTTACTTTTTTCTAGTTCACAGTATTTAACCTTTTCCTGAAAAGAGTATATACATTGTTTCATACTGCAAACCTTTTGTCGTTACCTTGTGGATTATGAAAATTGTATGACTGTATACAATACGCGTGACCGTTTCTATGTGGATTATAAAAGCTGTATGACTGTTTAACTTTTTTGGCTGATGGCAGTCTGTTAAAAGCCTGGCTACAATTTCAACGTTTTTGATTAGTAGTGACGGTTGATTCAAAATGGACATTATCAAGTTTTTGTCTCATGTTGATCTTTTTCGAGAATGGCTGTGTCTGGTGCCATACACAAAGTGATGGCCCAAGGACGTTTCCCCAAAAATTCACGATTCAATCTGTTCGGCGCCTGCAAAAGATTGGTATGAGTAACAGTCGACTAAAAATAGCCGTTTAACGTTTTGGGCAAGTGACAGTTGACTGTTAATAGCAATCGTAAGGTGTTTTTTTTTCTTTTTCTTGCTAGTGACAGTTGACTGTAATTAGCCATTTTAACGTTTTTTTGGCAAGTGACAGTTGACGGCAAATAGCCATTTTAGCGTTAGTGTTTGCGCACATGACAGTTGTCTGTTGATAGCCATTTTAACGCTTTGGGCTAGAGCGTTAACTGTAAATAGCCATTTTAATGTTGTTGTTTTTTTGTTTGTTTGTTTTGTTTCATTTGTTTTCGTTGTTTTTTTAGATCATCTGAGCTGAAGGCTCCAGGGGAGCTTATAGTATAGTGGGTCGTTCGTCCGTCCACACCTTTGGCCAGTTATATCTCTGCAACCTGCAGGCTGATCTCAACCATTTCTCATCTGTAGCCTGACTCGGATGGGGTATTGATGACATAAGCTTTTTTTCGAAATCAAACGAAAACTCTGGTTGCTATAGCAACCACAATGTCCTATAGACTTCAATGGGAAAATGCTTGTCATCACCGTAGCGCCTTCAGTTTTGATCGGATCTTTCTTAAAAAATATATAAGGTGGCTAGGGATAAACCCTCGGTTGAGTTCGCAAACTGGCCAGGTCCGCCCATTTATCATAGAATTACGTCCCCTTGATTACTGAAAATGCCTTTTGTTATCTTGTCATCACAATAGCTCCTTCAGTTTTGATCGTATCTTCCTTAAACTTATGTACAAGTAAGTCAGGGTTAAAACCTCGGATAAGATCGAAAACTAGCCATGTCGGTCGATTATGTCCCCTACTTTGCTGAAAGTGCTTATTTTCGACCTTTCACTTTTGATGGGACCTTCTTGAAACTGACAAAGAAGTAAGTCAGAGATAAAAGCTCGGTTGAATTCGAAAACTAGCGATGTCGGTCGATTACTTACGGAGTTATGTCCCCTACTTTGCTGAAAATGCTTATTTTTACATTGTTATCACCGTAGCCCCTTCAGTTTTTATTGGACCATCTTGAAACCTACAAACAAGTAAGTCAGGGATAAAAGCTCGAATGAGTTTGAAAACTTGCGTGGTCGGCCTATCTATCATAGAGTTTCGTCCCCTTGATTGCTGAAAATGCCTATTTTTGACCTTGTCATCAGCGTAGCCCCTTCAGTTTTTATCGGATCTTTTTTAAACTTATCTGTAAGTAGGTAAGTAAGGGATTTTAACCTCGGCTGAGTTTAGAAATTGGTATGGTCGGCTTATATTTCAGAGGGTTATGTCCCCCTTTATTTTAGAAAATGCCTATTTTTTGACCTTGTCATCACACCAGCCCCTCACTTTTTATCGGATCTTCTAGAAACTTACAAACAAGTAAGTCAGGGATAAAAGCTTGGATTAGTTAAAAAACTGATGATGTCAGCCTATGTATCATAGAATTACGTTTCTTTGGTTGCAGAAAATGTCTGTTTTTAACCTTGTCATCACCATAACTCCTTGAGTTTTTGTTGGATCTTCTTGAAACTTACAAACAAGAAAGCCAGGGACAAAAGCTCGGACGAGTTCCAAAACTAGGGATGTCGGTTGATTATCACGGAGTTATGTCCCCTACTTTGCTGAAAATGATTATTTTCGACCTTGTCATCTCCCTAGCCCCTTCAGTTTTGATTGGATCTTCTTGGAATATACAAACAAGTAAGCCAGGGATTACATCTAGGATCAGTTCGAAAACTGGTTGCATCCCTGTGATTGCAGAAAAATGTCTCTTTTTAGCTCACCTGCCACGAAGTGACATTGTGAGCTTTTGTGATCACATTAAGTCCGTCGTCCGTCGTGCGTGCGTCCGTGCGTCCGTGTGTGCGTCCGTAAACAATTTCAAATAAGTATATCTCTAAAACCACGTGGCCAATCTTGATCAAATTTCATGAAAGCATCATTAGGTAGGGGGAAAGGCTCCATAAGGTTGTTGGACTGATCAGCATGGAATTCTGGTTGCCGTGGAAACAAAAGGTTCCATAGACTTATAATCAGGAAAACGATGTCTCCACTTTTTCTCGGCCATTTCTGATCCGATCTTCATCAAACTTGCAGATAACAAAGAGGTGCTTACAGTCTAGGCCGAGTTCGAATTTGGGCTGCACGGGACAAACGGCTTTGGAGTTACCTGCCCTTGAGCATAAATATAAGTGAAAAATGGTGTCTCCAGCTTTTCTCAGCCGTTTATGATCTGATCTTTTTGTAACTTTTTATAAACGATGCCAAGAATAAAATCTCGGACGAGTTCAAATTTGGTTTGAATCGGACCAGCAGTTTTCCAGTTACATCCCCTTGAGCGTGAAAAATTTTCCCATAGACTTATAATGGTTAAACGATGTTACCACTTTTCTCAGCCATTTCTGATCCGATCTTCATCAATCTTGCGGATAACCAGGTAGGGCTTACAGTCTACGTCGAGATCAAATTTGGGCTGCACGGGACGAACAGCTTTGGAGTTACCTGCCCTTGAGCATAAATATATGTGAAAAATGGTGTCTCCAGCTTTTCTCAGCCGTTTGTAATCTGATCTTTTTGTAACTTTTCATAAACGAGGAAAAGCATAAAATCTCGGACGAGTTCGAATTTGGTTTAAATCTGATTAGCGGTTTTCCAGTTACACCCCCTTGAGTGTGAAAAATTTTCCAATAGACTTATAATGGGGAAAACGACGTCTCCACTTTTTCTCAGCTATTACTGATCCGAACTTCATCAAGCTCGCAGATAACCAGAAGGGGCTTACAGTCTACATCGAGTTCGAATTTGGGCTGCACGGGACAAACAGCTATGGAGTTACCTGCCCTTGAGCATAAATATTAGTGAAAAATGGTGTCTCCAGCTTTTCTCAGCCGTTTATAATCTGATCTTTTTTGTCACTTTTCATAAACGAAGACAAGTATAAAATCTCGGACGATTTCGAGTTTGGTTTGAATCTGAATAGGGTTATCCAGTTACATCCCCTTGAGTGTGAAACATTTTCCCATGGACTTATAATGGGGAAAACGACGTCTCCACTTTCTCTCGGCCATTTCTGATCCGATCGTCATCAAACTTGCAGATAACCAGGAGGGGCTTACAGTCTATGTCGAGTTCGAATTTGGGCTGCATGGAACAAACAGCTTTGGAGTTACCTGCCCTTGAGCATAAATATATGTGAAAAATGGTGTCTCCAGCTTTTCTCAGCCGTTTATGATCTGATCGTTTTGTAACTTTTCATAAACGAGGACAAGCATAAAATCTATGACGAGTTCGAATTTGGTTTGAATCTGACAAGTGGTTATCCAGTTACATCCCCTTGAGTGTGAAACATTTTCCCATAGACTTATAATTTGGAAAACGACGTCTCCACTTTTTCTCGGCCATTTCTGACCCGATCTTCATCAAACTTGCAGATAACCAGGAGGGGCTTACAGTCTACGTTGAGTTCATATTTGGGATGCATGGGACAAACAGCTTTGGAGTTACCTGCCCTTGAGCATAAATATAAGTGAATAGGTGTCTCCAGCTTTTCGCAGCCGTTTAGGATCTGATCTTTTTGTAACTTTTCATAAACGAGAACAAGCATAAAATCTTGGATGAGTTCGAATTTGGCTTGAATCTGAGCCTAAATTGCCCTTGCACATGGACCCGAATTTGCCAAATCCTGTGGCCCCTTAACTCCATTAAACTTATAATGGAAAAAAAGCTTCACAAATCTTCTCTGAAACCATGAAGTACAGACCTTAGATATCATATATTGCAACATAAACTGGTCGCCTACATAAATCCTGCAAACCATGCAACCTTTGAGTCAAAATTGGCCACGCCCCAGGGCTCATTAGCTCCTATAGACTTATACAGAAAAAAACTTCAAAAATCTTCTTCTCCGAAACCATAAGGCTCAGAACTTAGATATTTAGTATGTAGCAATGTCAAGTGGTCTCCTACGCTCATGATTTTCTGGTACACAGGTGATCGATTAAGGGCCATTGGGCCCTCTTGTTGAGTTTGTCATCACCATAGCCCCTTCAGTTTTTTCCAGATCTTCTTGAAACTTACATATATGCAAGTTGGGGATCGAAGCTCAAATGAGATCGAAAACGGTTAAGGTCGGCTAATTTATCAGAGAGTTACGTCACTTTGGTTGCAGAAAATGCCTGTTTTTGACCTTGTCATCACCGTAGCACCTTCAGTTCTGATCGGATCGTCTTGAAACTTACTTGGAAGTAAGTCAGAGATAAAAGCTCGGATGAGTTCAAAAAATAGCTATGTCGGCCTATTTATCATAGACTTATGTCCCTTTGATTGCTAAAAAATGTCAATTTGAACATTGTCATTGTCATCATGATAAGTCCCTAAGTTTTGAACGTGTTTTCCTGGAACTTACATATAAGTAAATTAGGGATAGAAGCTTGAATGTGTTAGCAAATCAACATTGTTGGCACATTACTCATAGAGTTAAGTCCCCTTCCTTGCTGAAAATGCCTATTTTGTACCTTGTCATCACCATAAGTCCCTTTGTTTTGGTCGAATCTTCCTGCAACTAGTATATAAGTGGGTTAGGAATGAAAGTTCCGATGAGTTTGAAAACTGGTGATGTCTGCCTATCTCTAATAGAGTTACGTCCCCTTGAATGCTGAAAATACCTGTTTTTGACTTTGTCATCAGCATAAATTCTTCGGTAAAGATTGTAACTTTGAATATGGTAGCTCAGGTGAGCGATATAGGACCATCATGGTCGTCTTGTTTTTTGAAAGTGACAGTTAACTGCACCTAACCGTTCGAACGTTTTTGGCTAGTGACAGTTGACTGTAAATAGCCATTTTCGCGTTCTCAACTATTTACAGTTCGCAGTACATAACCTCTTACTGAAAAATTATATACGAGGGTAAGCTGAAAAGTTCTGAGGGTAGGCTGAAAAGTTCTGAGCCTGACCAAGAAGCAGGCATCGAACAGCCATGAAATTTTGTATTCATAAAATTCAAACCTTTATTACTTGATCTGACTCAAATGAGTTCAAGTTTATCTGCGATAACGTAGAAATTCTAGACTTTGAAAATTGATACTAGCTCGTTTTTGAGAAAATGGACAAAATCTGGCGTCGTCATGTCCTCAAGTACCTCCATAAAAAGGGGTTAGCTCCTAAGGACATTCAAGCCGATATGGTTGCTACATTAGTGGATGATGCTCCTTCGTATGCAACCGTGAAAAGGTGGGCAGCAAATTTCAAGATGGGCAAGGACAGCCTTGAAGATGATGATCGGTGTGGACGACCCACAACGGCAACAACTTAGGAAACCATCAACCAAGTGCACAGGGCCGTGATGGATGACAGGTGTTTGACTGTGAATCAGTTAGCTAACACTGTTGGCATCTCCCGTGAACGAGTAGAGAACATTCTACACAGTGAATCAGGAATGTCGAAGGTTTCCGCCAGATGGGTGCCACGGCTTGTGACGCTTGACCAAATATTGACCAGACTGAACCTGTCACAAGCCAACTTGGCTATTTTTGAAGCAGACCAAGATGGTTTTCTTGACCGTTTTGTCACTCAGGATGAGTGTTGGGTTCATCACTTTGAGCCAGAGACCAAAAGACAATCCATGCAATGGAAGCAACCTGGCTCACTCCCTCCAAAGAAGGCAAAGGTCGTCTCCTCTGCAGGAAAGTTGATGGCATCATTGTTCTGGGATGCCAAGGGTATAATATTCATAGATTACCTTCAAAAGGGCAGAACAATTAATGGGGAGTATTATGCAGATCTGCTAAAACAATTGCGAAAAGCAATTAAGGCTAAACGACCCGGAAAATTGACAAAAGGGGTCTTGTTTTATCTGGACAATGCGCCTGCTCATAAATCGGTTGTCGCAATGGCAGCTGTGCATGACAGTGGCTTCACACTTGTCGATCACCCTCCGTATTCACCTGATCTAGCTCCATCAGATTATTTCCTGTTTCCAAACATGAAAACCACTTGGCTTGGCAGCATTATCGGTCAGACGAGGAGGTGATAGCTGCTGTGGAGGAGTTTTTCATGGACCAAGATGACACCTTCTATATCACTGGTATCCAAGGACTCCAGCATCGCTGGAGGAAGTGTGTGGACAGGAAGGGAGACTATGTTGCAAAATAAGGCACTTTCAGCATGGGCAAACCATTGGATCTTGGTCAGGCTCAGAACTTTTCAGCCTACCTTCGTATTCCTTATATATTTTATTTTGGATAGCCATTTGGCCATTTTGTTGGAAAGTGACTGTCATTTAGGTTTTCCGCTAGTGATGTTTCCATGAGGGCTTAGTTATTTTATGTTTGTGTTTCTTTCCTTTTGAAGTCTCTGATGGGAGAATTGGTGTAATTGTATCGATTCCTGATCAGTGCCTTCACTTCTGTTTTCTTTATTCCAAGACGTTTTCTATAGTTGCACAGACGTGATTATGTGATGTTGGTACCAATTGATTTTGTTTTGTTTTCTATATTTCAAGAGCGTTCTTTGCAAAGACTAATGTGATGTAATAATTGGCACCAATGGTTTTTTTTTAACTCTTAGTTACGTATAGCCTTCAAATTCTTTCGATATTCCATAAATATTTTGCTGCTATCCTGTAAAATATTTTCGTAACATGCAATCATATGTAATTACTTTTCCATATTTCATGCTGGTTGCTTAATGAAATTTTCGGGTTCTAATGCGGTTCATTAAGTTGACGAAACAAAAACAATGTTAACTTAATTGAGTTGGACTAGATGAAAAGGGCCTTTGGTTAGGCATACCTTTTTGGGTCGACTACTTGTCAATCGGTCGAAAGTTTCTAACCGTGCAAATAACCTCTGTATGAAATCCACACAACGGTAATTCTAATGCACTTACATATGTAACGCGACGTCTGATTGGATAACGTCAAAAATTTGCGACAGTATATTTCACGATATACTGTCGGAAATCCGACGTCACCACGTAACGTCGTTTTTCATTGGCTTACATTTGGTTTTACGCAGCTCACAACGCCTGCCGCTTTGTGCAAAATAGTACAATTTTTAACAAAACAACCGAATAAGTGCATTAGAATGGGGATAACTGTATTGACAATTGTCATTTGGGGAGGTAAATCGGTGGTTTTGACGGTCGCAAATTACGTTTTACGGCTCCGCTGACGCGTCGCCGTAAAACGAAATTTCCGACCGTAAAACCACCGATTTACCTCCCCAAATGATAATTTTGAATACAGTTATCCCCTAATTTATAGCCGTGATATTCTTATCACTGTAACGTCAGAGTGCCAAGTATAGACAACTGGACTGTACTAATGTGAAGAAACTCCGCACTGCTTTCCAAAGAACGGGAACAAAGGGGTTTCGTAAAATCATTCTTCGATGTAAAAAGATTGAGTACAACATAAATGTTATATGACAGACTACGTGCATGGTAGTAAACTCAATCACGGTTGACAACTTTGCTTCCCTCTTGAATTGCACGCCGGTGGATCAGGCCTTAGGTGTTTATGACGGTTCCAGCGTAAAGGCTTACTGAGAATTAGAGAGAATCTAATTCTATGTAATGTTGGTTGGTGCCTGATGCTCTGTCTGGTCGGGCCCATCGGATTATAACTTTTGGTTTTCTTTTGCTCCAGCATTTCAGAGGTTTCTTGCTGTCGAGTCCTCACCATTGTTTCATCTCTGTGGTTGTTGGCTTTTTTTTTGTGTTCACGGAGATGTTGCACTGATGAGTTAGGAGGCCTTCATGCGGACTCAACAAAAGTATTTGTCTAAATTATGACGGAAGTAAGTGCGAGGATTGTGGCCACGTAAAATAAATTTAAGCCCCACACCCCAGTGGAATTGGTTTCACTGACCGTTCCAATAAGGTTTTTCTGTCGCGGGTTTTTTAATAGTTTATCTTTGAGTGTTTGTTTCGCTTATATTATTTTGTTTTGATAGCCAATTGGCCATTTTGTGGGAAAGTAACTGTCATTTTGGCTTTCCGCTACTGATGTTTCCATTTGGGTCTGCTGTTTCATGTTTGGGTTTCTTTCCCTTTGGTGTCTCTGATGGAAGCTTTGGGTTAATTGTTTCGATTCCTGATCATTGCCTTCATTTCTGTTTTTTACATATTATCTAAGACTTCGTTTAGAACCATTTGCCCAGCCAACAGTTAGATTCAAAAACAATCTATCGGCCAATACAGTACTGTCAGCGTTTTGATTCTCATTATATAGATGATCTTACAAGAGTGTTCATATATTATTGAATTTATTAAACGCGTTGAGGAACAGGGATAAAATGCAAGGCTTCTCCGAGCATTTTATGCCTTTTCCTAAACGATGTTTATAAATTTAATAAACGTGAGCATGAATGCAAGATTCCGTTTTTCTGACATTTAAATGTTCTATAAAAGAGTTATACTTTGAAAGCAAGGAATATACCACAGAACTGAAAAGTATGGAGTGAACAAGTTTCTTGGCCGGACTAGCTAGTTTCGGCCTCACTAGTGACACTCAGATATTTCCAAACTTCTACAATGGAACCAGTGATTCCAAAGGAGTAGAAAATATAATATCTGCCATGATGAAAACCCATTTTATTCACAATTATTGTATAAAAAGGCCAATATTTCGCCATTAGTAAACGCGACGTCGTTAAGGACCACGTACGTGTAATATTACGGGGCATATCTTACTTATTTGCATATTTAATCCACTAACGGATTATTGAATTTAATACATGGCGTTATTACATTATCAGACGCGACGTTATATGATAATTGATTTTCCCATATAACGTCAATGTTAATTAGTTCATATATAATCGTATGTTATCTCGATAAAATTGTGACCACACTGTTACTTGATGTCGTCCATGACAATCATGTGTTTTCGATTGAAATTCGTTTGAACTTCTTCGCCAATAAAATCCAATTGAGACCATTATATGCTAAAGATAATCATACACTCGTAGTAATGTCATATGAGATTTGTGAAACGAGCCTCAGGCGAGTTTCATAAATTTCATATGTGACTCACCTTCGCCGAGTTACATTTGTTTCGTGTTCGAAATCACCACGAGTGTAGTATCAGATCCCCTTCCCTTAAAAAGGAGTGTATAAACAAGATCGTATGATTATCACCCAAGTGGATCCCATGATATTTATGTTCTCATTTCTGTTCCAAACCATATGGGCCCCGTCAACCGTTCCAAGGCGGCTCTTCTGTGGCGATTTATTTATGTTGTTGTTTGTTACTTACTGTGTGTATCACTTGTGTCTTTTAATTTTGGATGGCCATATGGCCATTTTGTGGGAAAGTAACTGTCCTTATGGCCTTCCTTTGTTTAGGTTTCCATTATGGTGTGGTCGCTTAATGTTTGTATTGCTTTCCCTTTGGTGTCTTTTATGGGTGGAGTTAGTTAATTGTATAAATTCCTGATCTTTGTTTTACTTCTACTTTGGTACTTATCGCCTATGCGAGCAGCGAAGGTTCAGGCGAGCCTGCGCATCCGCGCAGTCTCGCCAGAACCTTCGCTGCTCGCTCATACAAGCAGTGAATCAAGAGGAACCTTCAGACAGAAAGCCATATCCCTGGCCCCTCTGAATGGCTGGGCATGCGCAGTTAAAATTTGTCATGACGGAATGCTCGAAGACCCAAATTCGCTTGGCGGGGCTCATATATCGTGATACTCGTCACTCAGTCGTGTATATTCTATATTCTAACCTAGTGCATGACAAGGACCTGTGGTTTATTCTCCATGTTCGAGTTGTTTCTTATTTGTCTTTACATGTCTAACCGTGCTTTATCTAAGGCATTTGAGCATCGGAAATTCGTCACGCGCATTCCAAATTTGTGTTTCGCGCCTCAACAACTATCTGCGCAAAAACGTGATTAAAGTCAGTCTGGATTCATCGCCGTATTCCCTTTCCTATACACTTTATGAATACAGGCTATATGCGTTTCATGAACACGGGATACAAGTTTTGTTGTTGTTGACAAATTTTAACTGCGCATGCCCAGCCATTCAGAGGGGCCAGGGATATCGCTTTCTGTCTGAAGGTTCCTCTTGATTCACTGCTGTTATGAGCGAGCAGCGAAGGTTCTGGCGAGACTGCGCGGATGCGCAGGCTCGCCTGAACCTTCGCTGCTCGCATAGGCGATAAGTACCAAAATCGCTTGACGGGGCCCATATGGTAAAGTGTGGGTGTTTCTGACAAGTGGCATGTATCCATCTATTAGAGTAATATATGTGCCACCAAAAATACCACTTGCAGAGTTCAGCTGCCTGTAAGGACTCACAATATTTTCTATTACTACCATTTTCAATATTCATATACTTTCAGTCAAAGGGGTTCATTCTGGTGTAATATCAGAGGTCAGTATTTGCTACTCGCTTCATGTAAACAGAACATTGTTAAAAGACATCTTTTCAATGCAGTGTAATATTCGTTACCAAAATACGCATATTCAACTGTAGTGGAACATTTTACCGACCAAAAAATGAAAAATTTTCAGATAAAAATTCTGATATGTTTCATAGTTCTGTCCAGCTTCTAATGAGTACCCTCGATCTGTGTTTTTGAGCAGAAATAAGAAAAATTATGTATATCCCTGTTAACCCCAGTTTTTACTACCGCTATTAATGTTTCCGTTAGGGTCTAGTCACTTCATATTTGTGTTTCTTTCTGGTGAAATTGATAAAAGATAACTTCCTACTTCTAGCTAAAAAATAGAATGCGGGTACTGGAACTGCCTCATCGATTTTTTTCTTTCTTTGTAATTTTTTATAGCTCTTCAGGCCAAAACTGACTCGGCAAGTCTTATGTAACTTTGAATTTTCTTTCTTCTCTTTAGGCTTAAAAATATGCAACTAAATTATTGTGATATTCTCATTTATGCTTAAAACATATTTAACTTCACTACAGCTGGTGTGTGGGAATGTGTCGCGGCGGTAAAACGTCTTCCTGCCCTACATCATAGTGTAGATTATATTTTCTTGTCCTTTGGGATCATTGATTACATTATGGAATTTTGAAAATATCTTAGGGTTTTGATGAGGCCTAATTGGCCGAAACTAGCTAGTCTGGCCCAGAAAACAAGTACACTCCATATTTTTTTTCAGTTCTGTGGTGTATTCCTTGCTCCCAAAGGATAACTCTTTTATAGCACATTTTTGATCACTCCTAAGACCGCCTTATCGGGTAGATGCTAACAAGGAACAACATTCTATGCTTTAGAGAAGGAATAAGAATACCAATGTATACCCTTCTGTAACAGAAATAACCGGAATGAAATAATTCGGCACGTCAACTGGCAATAGCGTAAATTCGCTATTGTAAGTTAACTGGCGCCCTTTCCTAAAAGGTAACTATGTGACGTAATGATAGAAAAATATTCAGCAGTCAGGTAATAATAATAATAGTAAAAATGTAATTTGTACAAACGATCGCTCAAGGAGGGGTAATAGAAAAGAAATACATAATTTCGAACCGTACTCAAATGTCCCAGATAAAGCACAACTTAATCCTGGGTTTTACCCATTTGAGCCCTAGCTCGATGTGCTCGATCGAGCTACCCAAACTCAGTTAACTGTTTTATCTGGGGCAACTTAGCCTAGTTAGGAATAATTTATTTCTTAAACACATCACGATAACAAGTCCGTGAAACGAAGACCCCTCTAAATCTCACTTTTTATAGGGAAAAGTGGAGAGTAAGGGGGTAAACATTATCTGCCTTATTTTTGCTCAAAAACATAATTGTGGGCACTCGTTAGAACCGCCTTATTGTTTGAGGCGGTTCTAATCAGCACCCACAATCTATGTTAAAAGCAGCAATAAGAAAGCTGTATCCATTTTACCTACTAAATGTCATTTCTAACACCATGTTCGACGCCATTTTTCATACGGACATGTTTTCCTAATGAAATCGCTGGTCGGAAGAGTATGATGAGAAAAGCCTCCGTTTTATGACGTAATTCGATTATTCTATGACGTTAGATGGCGAAACGTAATTTGCTGTGTTGGTTGGATTTCTTCTATAAATGGAGAAAAATTGGGAGACTTTGAACAACACAAGAAAATTATTGTCAATTTTAGTGTGTTTATACGTGAATTGTGTGGACGTGTGTGTGATTTGTTGAGTAATATATCTCTCATTAGGAAAATAGCCTATATAAATTCATTGTCAACCTTACTTCTGAAAAACGAAAATTATAAGATGAAAAATTGTAATATTTTTCTTATTTTGGCTCAAAATATAGATTGTGGGTACACGTTAGAGTTCTAACGAGTACCCACAATCTATATTTTAGGGCAAAAATGGAAAAATAAGGTTTACCCCTTTAAACCCCAGTTTACTGTATAAAAGCGGGGTTCAATGAGGTAAAAATTATATAGGCGTGTTTTCCTGGTGGTTCCTCATAATTTCATTTACTTTAAAACTGACCTCAAAACTATTTATTATTTCATACTTAACAGACCAATCAATGCATATCTGAAACAAATAAAAGTGATATTTTTACAATGTGGACATATAAATTTTTTTTTATTCACAGTATGAAAAACATGACCTGTTTTTCGTATAAAATAAAAAGTAAATTCACTTTCTTCGATAAATAGAGGATCTTACACGAGTGGTCATTTCATGTGAAATTTATGAAACGAGCCTTTGGCGAGTTTCCTAAATTTCATATGAAATGACCACGATTGTAAGATTCTGTTTATCATATGATCACTTTAAATTGGAATGTATCACCTTTAAATTTGACAATTTTACCACAAAAATGTATGGTTGACATGAACGTCGTCATGACGTTACTTAATCCCGCCAAAGTGTTATTACATGTGTGGTCATACGATTTTTATTACACGACGTTATCCACTGCTTATCAACGACGTCATGTGATAAATAGAAAATCTTACACAAGTGGTCATTTCATGTGATATTTATGAGCGAGCATTCCATTGAGTGTGTTGAAAATACCCGAAATCTTCACGAGTGCGAAGCATGTTACAAACAGCTATACATTACATCGCCAACGTCACGTGAAATATAAAAAAAGAATTTACTCTTTTTTCCGATAAATTCCAAAGATATTTCATCTCGTGTGTCGAAAACATCAGGTTTTACAACACTTTCGATGATATATTTTGGTGTTCATTTCGAAAAAGTAAATTTCCTTTATTTACTTATTAACTAATCACCGCAAATATCCTTTATTTACTTAGCTTATCACTGCAAGAGCTGATATATTTCTGAAAACAGGCTGTGCTTGGAGCGGATATGAAAATAGTTTTACAAGATTTTAATCTGGAAAAAAAAATCTCGTCGGTGGTTCTAACGGGTAGTGCAAGCTATGCTTGGAGCAGATAGAAGATTTACACAAGTTTTTCATCTGAAAAACAAAATAATCCTTAGGCCATGACAACATTATACTGTTGCAATACCTACAGGAATTCTTGTATGACAGTCGGATAAGTTTTGTTTTCTTGTAATAATGTATTTGTTATTGTGGACTATTTGTCTAGAAAATCTTGGCATTTACCTGACTCTAATGATCCATTACCATAGACATATCTTTATTATACTATAACAACTCGAGATTTGTAAAGAACGGGTTGCCGACCTATTAATTGCACAAGTCGACATTGGCGGTTTCTCCTCTGAGACCAGATAAAGTACATATGAATAATTTTGCCAGGTTAGAATGCCTATGCTGTCATGCAGAACTCTGGACATATGTTTCGGGTTTTGTGGGAAAGTAACTGTCCGTTTGGCTTTCTTCTATTGGTATTTCCATTGAGTCTAGTTATTTCACGTTTGTGTTCCTGACCCTTTGGTGTCTCTGATGGGAGCTGTGGGTTGATTGTATCGATTCCTGATCGTTATATTCACTTCTATTTTTATACATATACCTGGTGAAGGATTGTCTAACGACGTATCACAAGTAAACAATTCTGATTCTGATTCTGTCCGGCTTGTAAAGTGTGTTACAGTTATGGGGAGTGAAATGTTGAGTAAATAAAACAGTTGTAAACAGTTAAATCACTCGCTCTACGCGCTTGAGATTTTATCTACTTTACTACTGACCTCCAAACTGCGCTTCATTTATCACCAGTTTACCGAAGAAGCTTCATGTCTCTTCCTTTATGAAATCTCTGCTTAGCAGACGGTTCCCATAAAATGTCAAACATTAGCATTTTTGAAAATACTCTGAAAGAAAAGATTAAGAGCAAACCCTATTTGTGTTTGAGGGAAACGAGATTTATTACGAAACCAAACATACGAAAGCGAAGTGTGACTGCTAAAATATAATTTGACAGTGTGACTGCGAGAATATTTTCCAATTTTAGCTTTTGGTGGGGGGAGGCGAATGTTATCAACAATCGCCCCTTGGTGAACAGTGATGTGAATATTTGCTTACTGTCAAGTGCCTAATCACCACTAGGAGACATCCGTGACAAAATGTTGTTCCATATTTAGTTCCTCATATCTTAAGAAGAAATTGCTAAAGGGACTAAATATTAAAACTTGTATGATCTTTCAATTTATTTCATGAACGCACATATCTTGTATTTACCCTTCAATAATGATGATTAGTATCAGGAGATGATTAGTATAAGCGTTTCGCTTGTTTTCAAATCCTGTCATTGTAAATTGTACATGTACTGTTCGAATTGACTTGTCAAATGAAATGAATAAATATTGTTTAAACCAATTATGATTAATTCTACTCAGGGATTCCCGGTTTATAGGATTTATGAATGAAAACATCCATGACGTTGTGGTCGAATATGACCGATGACTCTTGGCTACATGTACATGTACCGGGGTAACGGGACGTTTCGCGCTAGGAATTATTCGCCCCAAAACGGTCTTATAACCCGGACGATTCGTCCCAAAAGTTTCATCCCGAAATATTGTATGTAGATTTTTTAAGTGGGGATAAGGAAAGTAGAATCAAGTGCCAGCCATTTTATTAATACAGTACATTGTAAAGGAGCTTAAAAACAGCTGTAGATAATGCTTTGAAAGCAAGAAATACACCAAACAACTGAAAACTGTCGAGTGTTCAAATTTTCTCGGCCATATTAGACCTTTCCGGCAAATTAGGTCTCATCATTGACCTTCCAAAAATATCCAATATGTTCTAGAAAGGGTTATCCTTTGGAAGCAACGAAAACACCACAGAACTGGAAAATATGAAGTATACATGTTTTCTGTGCCAGATTAGCTAGTTTCGGCCAATTAGGCCTCATCAGTGACCCTCAAATATTCTCAAAATTCAACAATGAAATCAATGATCCCATATGACAATTTGTTTGATTTGAAGTTTAACGTCCCTGTCAACGCTGTAAAGGTCATTTTGGAGACGTTGCTTCCAATTTTGTGGGACTTATACTCGACATTAAAATAACTTGACATCTCAAGCCCTGCCGACCAATGTAACCAATAGGGTTTATAAGCATGGAAGGGCGGACTGGTACCGCATTGCCTGGGCAGGCTTAGATCCTCTAAGCGGTTTACCAGTACTTGTGTGCGGGTCGGTTTCAGCTCTGCGTGGAAGCATCGTGCAGCCCATCTTTTTCTTCAAGCCCCGATGGGCGGGGGCTGAAGTCCCAAGATACAAGAAAATATAAACTACACTATGATGTAGGCTGATTTAAATTACCAATTAGATGCAAAATTTGCCTGACGCTATCCAAATTTCCAAAATAATCGCCCCATCAACACTCTCAGTGCTTTGATTGATAGTAAGCCATACGTAATCAACCAAATAATTTATCAGTATTCTTGCGTTTCATTTTTGAGGAAGTTAATTAAATTTTGGGTGTGTGCAAATTAGCTCTGGTAATTTTGAATCGGTGCGGTTAATGACCTGCACTAGTAGAATCATCTCAAATGTTATGAACTCATTCGGATAACCCCACTATAACATGAAGTTTTTACGTTGCAGGAGTCGACTTGGTTTGGTCACAAGTTCTAGCAAGTTTAGTTTGGGCCCCTCCAAAGGAAAACCGTTGTTCATAGTCTTCTGAAAATCATTTAAAGTTACTGAGAACTACTATATCATCACGTTTACAAGGCTGGGCAAGCCCTACTCCATTAACAGAAAGTTGAGGTTTACGGGGGTATATATTACTTTCTCATTTTTTTCCCAGAACATAGGTTGAGGCTTAACCGTTGGACCCACGGGTTAGAATTTTCTTGCACACCAGATAAGGAAATCAGGAATTCCAGATAAGGAATTTAGCCTAGGATACAAATTCTGTTCTACCCCCCTTGGGGAAAGGGTTTAAATCGAGTATTCTCACGTGTTTGATATGCACTGTCATATGCAGCGCTATTAAGGTTGACGTCACAGCACAATACGTGACGTCACTAAACATCACGGTAGGGTCGTCACAATAAGGCGGACATCGT
This sequence comes from Lucinisca nassula, assembly GCA_963580285.1. Taxonomy (NCBI): domain Eukaryota; kingdom Metazoa; phylum Mollusca; class Bivalvia; order Lucinida; family Lucinidae; genus Lucinisca; species Lucinisca nassula. The sequence goes on from OY757017.1 coordinate 32,606,190, forward strand.
TAACCGAAGTGACTGCAACATTAAAATCCGCGCTAAGAAATGGAAGGTATACGTGAAAAAGAATCCTTCATGGGTGTAAGGGGTGGATAGAAAAATCCGTCCCTCGGGATCACTATTCGGCATCACTAGGCAAGCCTCGTGATGCCGAACATTGACCCTCGGGACGGATTTTTCCATCCACCATTCACACCCACATAAAATTCTCATATTCTTTATATAGATTGAGGCTTTGCCGAGTTTCCCACGTAACCGCTGAACCCACGGGTTAAGGTTTTCTGTCTCCATTAAACAGTAGGCTAATGACCGTATAATAAGAATGCTAGCTGTCTCTAAACGACTTCTCCATTTAACACTCGGGGGAGGGAAGGGTGAAATATATTTCAGGTGCAACCACTTCAACATACTTTTACCTTAGAGTACATTGCAATGAGAAGTCATTTTTCATCTACACCTTTTGGAATTTCAGTCCCTAGGGTATGCTTTGATGTTAAATTACTCTTTAACCTGAACGCCCAACTTGTGAGATGTTTTGATTTTGTCATTATTGGTTACTTGTGCTCGTAACGCGGCGAAAAATTGCACAGGTGTTCAAAACACGCCTTCTTCACCCATATATGCCTTGTGTCCCTGTTTTGGAGGCATTGGCCAACTGTGTAGACCCAGATCAGGCGCCACATAACACTATTTGCTCACAGAACATGCATTAAAAACTTACCACAAACAAAACAAAACTAACACCCCTATAAGTAGCATGGTATTAGGTAGGAGATATTCAAATTTCCGCTCGAGCATCACATGGATCTAGTTAAACCCCTTTGCGCCATAGCGGTGTAGAGCCAAATTGTTACCGCACAAGATATTAAAAAAATTGTATGTCCCTTCCCGGCTGGCATGGCGCTGTTATTGATCACAGCGGCTCCAAACATCAAAACATATTACATGTATATCAAGGGCATATAATTCTCTATAGAGTTATATGCCCCTGATGGATATACATTGTCGATTGTTGGTCAATCGACCCAAAGTTACTAAGCAGTTTACGGTGTTGATGTCCACATGTCTAGAAATCTAGGATTTCGTGCTATTTCTGTCGTTGCATTATGAACACAAGCCTATACAATGTCAATTTTAACAACAAAAAATACGAACATTTTAAGATGAAAAATTGTGATATTTTTCTTATTTCTGCTCTTAATATAGATTGTGGGCATACGGTAGAACCGCAGGAATAAGAAATATAAGGTTTCCCCCTTCAGACCACAGTTTTACCATATAAAAGTGGACTTCAAGGGGTTCAAAATTACGGTATATAGGCGTGTTTCCGTGATGGTGCTGCTAGCCACGTTTACAGGTACTCCAATGATTACTTCTTTCGTATTCATAAGGTAGCCGCCCATCGGGGCTTTGAGAAGTAGATTGGGCTGCGTGGTGCTTCAAGGCAGAGCTGAAACTAACTGCAAATGGGGACTGGTAAACCGCTTAGACGGCCTTAGCCTGCCCAGGCAAAGTAGTGCGAGTCGGACCGTCCATGGATATAAACCCTATTTGGTTTGAGTGGGCGGCAGGGCTTGAAATGTCATTTCATCTCACTGTCGGGTAAAAGTTCTAAAAAATTGGAAGCAATGTCTCGTAAATGACATAAACAGTGTTACCTCTTTCGTATTCATAAGGTAGCCCCGCCATCGGGGCTTGAAGAAATAAATTGCGCTGCATGGTGCTTCCACGCAGAGCTGAAACTGACTTCACATGGGTACTGGTAAACCACTTAGACGGCCTAAGCCTGCCCAGGCAAAGTAGTGCGAGTCTGGCCGTTCATGCATATAAACCCTTTTGGTTTCACTGTGTGGCAGGGCTTGAGATGTCGAGTAAAAAGAATTTACAAAATTGGAAGCAATGTCTCCAAACTGACCTATATAAATAGTGTTGACGGGGTCGTTAAACCTCAATTCAAACAAATAAAATTACTCAGGTATGCCCCCCCCCCACCCCTGATCGTTACTGAACCCCAGATGTTCAACTGAAGCAAAATCATCAGGGTATTTTGCTCGGACAGATTGTATCGACATCTCTATTAGCTCATAGACTTTATGGTGAAATCTCAGCGGCTCGAACTACCCCTGTCGAGAAAAAAATTACATAACATTAGGAAAACACGCCTATTCAAATATATTGAGAATTTTGTCCCCACAAAAATGAAAAATGTTCGATGAAAAAATCCGGTATTTTTCACATTTCTGCTCTAAACGTAGATTGTTGGTATACATGTACGTTAGAGTACCCACAATTTATGCTTTTGAGCAGAAATAAGAAAATTAATGTATACTTCTGTAAACTCGAATTTTACTATTTTGGGGTGGGGTGGGGGTGGGGTCAAAATTACTTGTATATGGGCGTGTTTTCGTGATGATCCGGTGACGGTGTTCGAGCCATTGAAGTTCGGATGTATATAGGATTTTTACTTCGCAAATAAAAATCTCTCTGATAAGATAACCATACCTTGAAATACTGAGGAATTCAGGTTAAGTAATGTTAAACAATTAACAGCATTTCTCATAATTGCGAGATGTTAAATATTTATGGAAGAACCATTACTTTAATGACACGTATATATAAACATTGAAAATGTTCCGGGGAATTTTACAGCCATAAATCAGGGTCGAGCCCCCATTTTTCATAACCTGAAAGTCAAACATCACGCTAACCGGAAGTCCATGAAATGAACACCCTTGTACTGCCCGCTGACGCAAGATACAGTCTCACTGTCACGTATTACTGTAGCAGAACCACAATTATCATGGTAAAACGTACTTAACGTAGTACGTACGGCTGTACATGGCGACATACGTGACCCAGCCTCGTTTGTTTTCATATAAGCGTATACCTAGCAAAAACACGTAGTAAAACACGAAACGCATTCAATACGAGCGTACGTACGAAAACGTCGAATAGACGATCATCAACACATTACACTACCCATTACCATTACAGGGCTTTGAATATACAAATAAAATTAAGGCTACTGTGGTAAATAGCTGGATAAATTGTCAACAGTCTGTCAGACATGTCAGCAGGGAATAGCAGCGAGTGGGTCGCCGTGTGTCTATAGAGGGCGCCACTTGAAACAACGGTCCCTGATTTAAATTACTTGTGTTCTCCCCATTTGAATTGCATTCAGGCGATTCTAACGAGCATCCATCATGTATATTTGGACTAGGGATACAAATACATTTAAAACTTTACCGCAAAAAAAAAAAAACACACGAAAATTTTAAGATGAAAAATTGTGATATTTTTCTTATTTCTGCTCAAAATACAGATTATGGATACTATTTAGAACCGCCTCGTTGAAGCGATTCTAAAGAGTACCCAAAATGTATATTTGGACTTGAAATAAGAGAAGTTTCGAACATTTTCGGTCAGCTGAAAAATGCTAGTTCCAGAGGTGTGAATGCGCAGTTTTAGCGCGTGGGCGTGTCATCACGAAAACACACCTATGTAATTATGACACCATTGAACCCCACTTTTATATAGTAAAACTGGGGTTTACAGGGGTAAACGTTATTTTTTTTCTTATTTTTACTCGCTAAAGATTGTGGGTACTCGTTAGAACCGGCTCAATGAGACGGTTCCAACGTGCACCCTCAATCTATATTTTGAGTAGAAATAAGAAAAAATGTCACAATTTTTCATCTGAAATTGTTCGATTTTTCAGCGGTAAAATTTACAATGTATTTGAATTGGCGTGTTTTCGTAATGATTTGACTTGCATTCAGACGGTTCTACCGAGCGCCAATAAAATATATTTGAACTGGAAAAAAGAAGGGTTTCGAACATTTTCGGCTAGCTGAAAAATGCTAGTTCCAGAGGTGTGAATGCGCAGTTTTAGCGCGTGGGCGTGTTATAGTAATGTTCATCCTGACCATTCACATTGAACGTAGTATATTTTAATATAGGTCATAATTACGCCCCCGCCCATCGGGGCTTGGAGAATTTAGATGGGCTGCATGATGCTTCCACGCATTGCTGAAACCGACCGCACACGAGTACTGGTAAACCGCGCAGAGGATCTAAGCCTGCCCAGGCAAAGTGGTGCGAGTCGGACCGTCCATGCTTATAAACCCAATTGGTTTTATTGGGCGACAGGGCTTGAGATATCATTTCATCTCAATGTCCGGTAAAAGTTCCACAAAATTGGAAGCAACGTCTTAAAATAACCTTTAGAGTGTTGACGGGGACGTCACACCTTAAATCAATCAATATAGGTCATAATTAGAATGGCAACATTTTCCAGACCAAACAGTATTGTATAAACAAACAGAACAAATGGTTTTGTTGTTACCCTATTAATTGACTTTAAGTTAAACATGCTAAATATTTATACAAACAATTTACAACCGCTACTTCTGTTAAAGGCAGGTACTTGCTGAGTGAAATGTTGAGTTCCATTTCCAAACAAAACCATTTCAAAGCCAGAAGTGTACTTAAAATTTGTTAAGCTAAGAGGCTTCAAACATTGAAGCGAGCTTTGTTAGTACGTGTTTGCGCGCGTGTGTGCCCGCGTCAATGTGAGAGTGTGACTGTCAAATATACATTTAGTGACGCAAAGTCTTCTGTTGACAGAAATGTAGAGCGCCCTTTACGATGCAGGCAGTCGCTTGCATAGAACTGTTTGTTATACAATAGAATACTTCACACACTTTATAAGTTTTATTGATAAGTTGGTTGGTTGATTTGAGGTTTAACGTCCCCGTCAAGGTAAAGGTCATTTTGGAGACGTTGCTTCCAATTTTGTGGGACTTTTACCCGACATTTAGATGAAATGACATCTCAAGCCCTGTCGCCCAATGAAACCAATAGGGTTTATTGGCATGGACGGTCCGCCTCGCACCGCGGTTCCTGGACAGGCTTAGATCCTCTAAGCGGTTTACCAGTACTAGTGTGCGGGCCGGATTCAGCTCTGCGTGGAAGCATCATGCAGCCCATATATTTCTTCAAGCCCCTTTGGGCGGGGGCCGCTTTATTGATAAGTACTTTCGATATGGGTTCAGTAAAATGTGCGTCCAGCTGGACCAGTTGTTCAAAGTATCGTTAGCTTAACGCTCTGCATACTGGGTATTTTTTTTTCCCAGCAGACGACATTTTGAAATATTTTCCTACTTTTCCCAGAAAACAGAATTTGAAATCTCATGCAAATTGTCTCATGCAAATTGTCTCCTTTGAGACAATTTGCATGAGATGTCAAGTCCTGTTTTATGGGAACAATAAGAAAAAACTATCAACAATTTGTCGTCTGCGGAATTAGCAAAGAGTGTAGCAAAGGTTAACAAGCTCGTTAGTGGTCAAAATATTAACTATTCTAGCAAGTACAATGCTTAATACTTAGGTGTTTTTGCTGAAAAAAAAAATGTGAGTAGCTTTTGCAAATGCCAAAGCTTATTGTATTCACTTTTTCCAGCAAAAGATTTGTATATTTTGCCATGTTAATGATCCAAGTCGTTGGATTTATTAACGATTTGTTAACTAACGACGTCATTAGTTTGTAGTTAGTTTTGAACAACTAGCCACGGGTGTTCTGGAGGTCGTGACTTCTATTCTCGGGTCGGACAGCATTGTATCGGTATATTGATATGACCATTCTCTCCCTTCCGGTTCAAGAAAGGCGGTTGTCAAATACTGTCAAGGAATGTGCAGTTACAGTGTAGCCGCCATATTAGCTTAGTCTGTATAACTTGAAAAGAGTGGTCCAAAAATGGGACACTGGCATATTGTTTTGTTTGTTTTGTTTGTTTGATTTGAGGTTTAACGTCCCCGTCAACACTGTAAAGGTCATTTTGGAGACGTTGCTTCCAATTATGTGGGACTTTTACCCGACATTGAGATGAAATGACATCTCAAGCCCTGTCGCCCAATGAAACCAATAGGGTTTATTAGCATGGACCTTCCGCCTCCCACCGCGGTTCCTGGACAGGCTTAGATCCTCTAAGCAGTTTACCAGTACTAGTGTGCGGGCCGGATTCAGCTCTGCGTGGAAGCATCATGCAGCCCATATATTTCTTCAAACTGGCATATTGTAACTACCCAGATCAGACGCCACAGAACGCAGGGTCGTTCCAATTTGCTCAGCATTACGGAAACTTTTGTGATTAGTACAAGGAATAATATAAACTTGACAGCTACTTAGTGGAAAATTACAGAGGAATGCCGCTATTCAGAGCAGCTAAAATCAAGACTAATTCTTCTTTTAAAACATATTTAAAAATGTCAGTTTTGTTTTTCTCCTTTTGTGGTTTCTACACCCTGTGTCTTGGACTAGTAAGGAATGCCTTTGGAACTGTTCAACAGTTGTCTTAAGACCAATTTAGAACAGTCCCAGAAGTAGCCTTAACAGAGAAATGTTATTTGCAGACTCGGCAGTTGTGAAACAATTTAATCCCTTGGTCTGCCATCTTTTAGGCACCAGGCAGATTTTTGTGAACAGTTTTTTTCATTTTTGTCCAAGTATCCCTCACTGATAAAAACACTATGGGGGTTAAAACGTGACTTGGATTGTTATAAAGGGCTATAAGAATCAAATACTCAAGGCTTTATCATAATTTTCCATGAGACAAGAAAGTCAGAAAGTACATTAAAGAGCCCTCTCCCACCCACCCCCCTCCCACACACACAACACCGCTTCAATAATTTTGTTGAAAACGAACTTTCGTGTCCCCACCAAGAAAGATAACTCTAGGCGTAGTGTTGACGGGAACGTGAACCCTCAAACAAACAAGCAAACAGACAAACAAGCAGCCTCTAGGTGTATCTCACTTGTGATAAGTGGGTGCCTTCATACGACTGGGAACAAGTTAAAGGCATTTATTCTTGTAGCAATAGGGCACACCGTGTGTTCATAATTGTTTTAGTGCCACCATCACCCCTGTGGTATACTGTCTATAGCAAATCAATGGCGGCCCTTAATAGGATGAATAGTAGCTCTTTTTGAACCCCCTGACTGAGGCACTTAATGGGAAAACCATAATGTACACACCAGCCAGCAGTTAGGAGGTCCCTTACCTGTTGAAGACAGGGGACTTCTCTTCAGTTAGCACTGAGGGCTGGATAATATTATGTAATGAAATGATAGTCCTCAGTAATCAAGAATAAATGCCTTTAATACAAATAGGCATGCATCAGACTGAGGCGTATACTGTAAACTGGTTATTTTATCTTTTCAGTGCTTCCAGTAATGGTCTTTGTATATATACCAATCAAGACAGAAGCCGACCAACCAATATTCCTAATCAGCATGGTAAGTGTGTGTCCTTTTCGCCGATGTTATCTTGTTATTAGTTCGTTAGTTTCGCATATCTGAAGCGAAGACAAACATGCATAGCAAGTGAACCTTCGCTATTTATTGCATGCACCAAAACAGTCAATTCTAAGATGGAAAATTCAGCTTCATTACGAAAACACGCCTATACAAATACATTGTAAACTTTACCGTCGAAAATTTTAAGCTGACATATTGTGATATTTTTCTTATTTCTCCTTAAAAAATGCATTGTGAGTACACGTTAGAACCGCCTCACTGAGGCGTTTCTAACATATACCCACAATCCATATTTTAGAGCAGAAATAAGAAAAATAAGGTTTACCCCTGTAAACCCCAGTTTTACTTATAAAAGTGGGGTTCAAGGGGATCAAAATTATAAGACGTGTTTTCGTGATGTTATTCCAATAATACTCGTTTATAAATATTTATTATTCTAACACTGGTCGCCTACATGTATATACATGTAGCCAATAGTAACATCTAGTGATGTATTGAGTGATAAATCACTGGGCGGAAGAGCTCGACGCGAAGAGCCGCTTTTTATCCCGTTTCATGACGGCATTCATTGTTGCCCTGACGTTAGATGGTGTAACGTGGTTTTCTTATATCACATATGTTATGAAAACAGGTAGACGCATGTGATACAGTCAGTTATATTGGCGGATTTCCTTTAAACAATGGCGGAAGATAGGGAGAATCTGAAGAAATCAATAGCATTTTTGACGACTTTTAGTGTGTTAGAATAGAAAATGATCTAATCTAGTAACGTGATTTATTGAGTGATAAATGCATGATAAGTGCATTAGAATGGGGATAACTGTTTCGAAAATTGTCCTTTGTGGAAGTAAATCGGCGGTTTTACGGTCGGAATTTCGTTTTACGGCGACCTTAAAACTGACGATTTACTTCCCCAAATGACAATTTTCAATACAGTTATCCCCATTCTAATGCACTTATCCACTTGTTTTGTTTTAAAAAATTCGTTTTGCCTAAAACGACATGCGCAGTGAGCTGCGTAAAAACAAATACAAACCAATGGAAAGCGACGTTACACGATGACCTCGGATTTCCGACAGTATATCGTAGAATAATTATACTGTCGCAAATGTTTGACGTTACTTAATCAGACGTCGCAAGTGCATTAGAATTACTGTTTGTCGGTCAGTTGTAAGAAGACAAATCGCGCTGGTGATTTGATCTACTTTACAACTGATGCCAAACAGTTGTATATCACTCAATAAATCACTGCTAGAGCTGATCTGTTTCTTAATCCATGTACTTGTCGCCATTCGCTATAATGAAGCACAGGCGCTTGGCCCGTTGATTTGTCCGACAAAAACTTATGGTATGTGTAAAAACGTCAAAATATGAGTAATGTTTTTCATACTGCTAGACAAGGTTCTCAAAAAACCAGTGCCATTTTCTCGGTACAAATTAAAGGCGCATTTTTGAAACAGGAAGATATACTTTGGATGAGCTTCAACCTACTGTATGCAGAATTTCAACAAAATAATGCAGCACTCCTGGATGAAGCCCCTTTGTGATCTGAACGTCAAATTATCCCGGATAGACTTTAGTAGGACAACTAACTGTCACACGCTCTCAATGGTTTTTCACTGTTTCCGTGTGATTTCCTGCGGAAATCCGATAATGTCAGCACAAAAGCCAACATATCAATGAATTTGCTCTCACCTTATGCAAAAGTTTTACCCAGTTAACCGTTATTAGCAGCCATGTTCACCTTTTTGTGTGCGAACAGTCATTTCTCGTTGCAATATTGTTTTCATTCCGTATCTTGAAGCTGATGAAATCCGTGCACTGACTGATCGAAATGTTTAATTGCCTGGTTTCCGATCTTTCGCACCTTTGACATGCAAATCTATATTCACGGGAATTCAACCAATTTTAATTTGTTTCAAACTGATATAACTTTGACTGTTTTTTTCACTATTGAAACCTATACTTAATAGTAAACCCATAAAGAACAATTTTAAATTTAGGGCCACTTCAAACAAATTTGTTACTTATACTGGTTTCCACCTTGAAATCATAAAAGACATATAAGCAGAGATACACTCTCAGTGGGAACTCCAGCGATTTCGACCAATCAGTGCTCGGATTACATCAGGTTGAGGATATAGAATGAAAACAATACTACAACGAGAAATGCCTGCTAGCACACAAAAAGGTGAAAATTGCTGGTAATAATAGTTAACTGGGGGAAACTTTTGCATTAGGTGAGAGCATATTCATTGATATTTATAGGTGTGTTGGCTTTTGTGCTGACATTATCGGATTTACACAGGAAATCGTAGGGAAACAGTGAAAAGCCATTGAGTTGGCGTGACAGTTAGTTGTCCTACTAAAGTCTATACGGGGCAATTTGACGTGAATATCACAATGGGACTTGACCCAGGTTTGCTTTATTTTGTTGAAATTCTGAATGCCTTAGGTTGAACTTCAAACAAAATATACCTTCCTGTGTCAAAAAATGTGCCTGTGCCAATTGTCATCTAATTCGTACCAAGAAAATGACACTTGTTTGCTGTGAACCTTGTCTAGCTTTCTATACCATTAAGACATTATGAAAAAAAAAATATTCCGATTTTGACATTTTACACATTCCACAAGTTTTTCGGGCAAATCAACTGGCCAAGCGCCTGTGTAGTGAGGGGCTAATTTCAAAGCTCGTTTCGCACGTTCCTGTATGTATTTATTTTGTATCTTTTTTGGCAGTAACGAGTGACAAACCTGCCCAGACTGCATAAAAACAAGGCCCGACGAAGAATAAATCAAGTTGAGTGGTATAAAAAATACCTTAATTTCATATGTTTGCGGGTAGAATGGGCTTCAGATTTGCATTTCCCATGTAGACAAATAATTTCTCATACCTAAACACGGAAATTCAAGATATGGAAAAATATTTATCTGTAGGGACGGGTGGGTGCGGATTCTGTGAAACTACATTTTGGAAATCATCTGTATCTTCCATCGAATTAGTGTATGTTATTTCCTTCATCTAAAACGAAAGATTTGTGTGAACTTCGGTTAAGATCTTTAATATGAATAAGAAAATAACAAACATTCTTATTCTTAGTCTGTGTTTTTGACTTAGATGGTTTTCCATCTGGGAATTAACTTTAAGTACATGTAGAAAGAAAAGGCCAAAGAACATAGCAAGCAAAGCCTCCTAAAGATTTATTCATTGTGTTAAGGGTTAACGACAAGTAAACCATGTGGGTCCCCAGAGAAAGAGAAATGAAACAGAGGGATAGGGAAGAAAGGGGAAAATAAAAGAAAGTGGTGAAACAGAAGAATTAAAAACTTCCCTGTCTACCCTTACTTGCCGCATGGAAAGCAGACCTTCCCCAACTGTAAGCCAGTATCAGTTGTTTGCGCCATGGTAACGCAAGATAAACGACTACGAGAGAGAAAGTGGTACATGTACAAGGGCACAAACAAATCACAGTATTGATGATGATGATTATGTGTTTAACGACGCGTCAACCCTCTCTGTGGGTCATAAGCGTCAAAAATCACGGTACTGTCAGCACTGGTTTTGTTTTGAAGTTTTACGGCCAAGTCAAGACTGTTAAGTCATATCGGGCCAACCAGTTTACTAGTTGGCTTATACATAAACGGTTTACCAAAACAGTGCACATTCTTTCGCCGGAAACTGACAACTGTCCTTCTTCAATCAACGGAAGGGAGATAATGGTCGTAGATATAATCGTCTCTCTGTGTAGGCTGGAACAATGGTTCTGAACAGAGACTTAGACTATTTAATATTAGAAAGAAAAATATTAGATCATATAATTATTAGAAAACAAATTAAGATAACTGTCTTTCATGCATTTACAGTGGTCCTGTTCCAAGTATGCATACAGAATCGCTACAAACTCAACAAGAAATATAGAAAATGGGTGACAACCTTGCAGAATGAAGGTGTTGACAATAACATCCAAGCTTTGCTTCACCAGTCTCAGGTAAACCGTGACGAAACATAACCAGTCATTGTGACATTGTCCAGACCATTACGTTGACAAGTCCATGAAATGAATACCCCTCTAATCCTCATTGTAGAACCCAGATTTAGAATAGAGAAAACTGGGTTTATAGAGTTATCCGCTATTTTAACATGTACCCACAGTCTAGAGATATATAAGTTTAGAGATATATGAGAAAATGTCCAAGCTTTTCATCAGAAAAATAACCGCTTTGGAATTATGACAGAATGCAATGTAATGCGATTTCATACTAAATGACCTAATCAGTATGTAACCAGTGCTTCAGCTGAAGTGCACGACCCGCCGGATGCGTTAAGCTTCATGAGTGTTACCATATATGGGTATGGCGGCTATTTTGGTAATGTGACCTGGACCTAAAACGGTTCCCCCACCTTCTCGTAAGGAGCAAACATATATCTTATACTTTAGTACTGTATTCTGAATCGTTTGCAGGATAAAATGCATTCTCACTTTTCCAATACAAAAGCATATGTGTCAAAGTTTGACCTAGGCGCAAAGAAGGTCAAGGTCAACCCAGGTCACCATTTTAGCAATTTACGATGGGCCTACGTCCAAGATGCTATTTATCAAGTTTCGTGGAAATCTGCCCATTGGTTCTGGAGAAGACTATTTTGAAGGGTTTTTACCATATATGGCTTGGCGGCCATTTTGGTCATGTGACCTGGAGCCCATGAGCAAATTTTGGTTTCCCCCATCCCATAGAAGCTCCATATGAAATTTGACTTCAATCGGCCCAACGGTTTCCGAGGAGAAGCAGTTCAAAAATTGGCAGATTTTTCGCCTCGACGAGGCTATACTAAATGGAATGTAATATTTCACTCGTTCATTGGTTAGATCTCATTGATATCTATCAGTATGCCAAAAATTGTTTAAATATTCCAAGCGGTTAAGTCACTATCGCCAATTTTCACAAACGGGTTACGGACGGACAGACAGACTGACAGAATGACCGAATGACAGAATGACACGATGATTTTAGGGCACTCTTAGAAAATCAACCGACTTCAGTCGGTCGCTTTTTATGCGGGTCGTGCAATTTTTAGTGCTTTTTCGGAGATTGCAGGCGTAGATCACAAAATCGTCTTGAATGCAACACCACTTATCTGTATTGCGATACCATGCACCTCATTCAACACTGATCACAATATTTGTGTTGTGTTGTGGTCTTACGGCCCCGTCAAGAAACATCTGAGGTCATGTCGGACCGGTCAGTTACTTTCACTGTTCCTAGACAGGTTTAGACCTTCAAAGCAGTTAAACAGTACATGAACTTAGTGAGATCGCCTACCAACAGTAACCGGCAATAGTCAACGGCCGAGTCATTAAGGAATCGTTTATCTCAAGCCGCATTAGAAAAGCTAGTGTAGAAAAAAAAACTAACTATTTAAAAGTCCCTCATCCCGCACCTGCTGACAGGCCCTTCACACGGACTTTACCTCCCACCTCACCGCTTGTATTGCACGATGGCCTTAAATGCACCAACTTCATGACTGTGATTGGTATGCATGGTGCCTCCGGGCAGAGAAGAAACCGACCGCAGTTGAAGACTAGTAAACCGCTTTATCTTACCTGAAATGCGTTTTGTGATAATAACTTATCCTGTACAAAAACAAAACTAAAAAAAATAAAGAAAAATATTGTATACCCACGGAACCCGGGAAGGGACGTGATTTTTTTTTTTATTATTTTATAGGTTGTGCGCACAAGAAAATCTCTTGTGCGGACAAGATATTATCTTGTTCAGACAACATATTATCTTCTGCAGACAAGCTATTATCTTGTGCGGACAAGATGTTATCTTGTCTGCACAACATATTATCTTGTGCAGACAAGATATTATCTTGTGTGGACAACATATTATCTTGTGCAGACAAGATATTATCTTGTTCGCACAAGATATTAAGTTGTGCGAACAAGATATTATCTTGTCCGCACAAGATAATATCTTGTCTGCACAACATTGATCTTGTGCAGACAAGATATTATCTTGTTCGCACAACTTATAATCTTGTGCACACAAGATATTATCTTGTCAGCACAAGATAATATCTTGTTCGCACAACTTCCAAAGATCTATGTTGTGCAAACAAGATAAATTATGTTGTGCGAACAAGATATTATCTTGTGCGCACAAGATAATATGTTGTCCGCACAAGATAAATTATGTTGTCCGCACAAGATAATATTTTGTTCGCACAACTTCCCAAGATCTATGTTGTGCAAATAAGATAAAATGTTGTGCAAACAAGATATTATCGTGTGCGCACAAGATAATATGTTGTACGCACAAGATAAAATTATGTTGTGCGCACAAGATATTGCAAACAAGATATTATCTTGTGCTGACAAGATAATATCTTGTGTGCACAAGATTATAAGTTGTGCGAACAAGATAATATCTTGTCTGCACAAGATCGATGTTGTGCAGACAAGATATTATCTTGTGCGGACAAGATAATATCTTGTTCGCACAACTTAATATCTTGTGCGAACAAGATAATATCTTGTCTGCACAAGATAATATGTTGTCCATTATCACTTTTATCTTGTGCAGACAAGATATTATTTTGTGTGGACAACATATTATCTTGTGCAGACAAGATATTATCTTGTTCGCACAAGATATTAAGTTGTGCGAACAAGATATTATCTTGTCCGCACAAGATAATATCTTGTCTGCACAACATTGATCTTGTGCAGACAAGATATTATCTTGTTCGCACAACTTATAATCTTGTGCACACAAGATATGATCTTGTCAGCACAAGATAATATCTTGTTCGCACAACTTCCAAAGATCTATGTTGTGCAAACAAGATAATATGTTGTGCGAACAAGATATTATCTTGTGCGCACAAGATAATATGTTGTCCGCACAAGATAAATTATGTTGTCCGCACAAGATAATATTTTGTTCGCACAACTTCCCAAGATCTATGTTGTGCAAACAAGATAATATGTTGTGCAAACAAGATATTATCTTGTGCGCACAAGATAATATGTTGTACGCACAAGATAAAATTATGTTGTGCGCACAAGATATTGCAAACAAGATATTATCTTGTGCGCACAAGATAATATGTTGTACGCACAAGATAAAATTATGTTGTCTGCACAAGATAATATCTTGTGCGCACAACATATTATCTTGTCCGCACAAGATAATATCTTGTTTGGCACAATTTAATATCTTGTTCGCACAACATACTAAAAAAAATTCATGTTCTCTCGGGTTTCGCATATACCCATTTAAAACCCATTTTCTGTTTATGTACGATTGTGTTTCTGAGGGCATTTATTTAACCCATATACATGTATGAACATAGAATCTTCCTTCCTATACGTTTAGATTAATTAGTCAGTTTCCAATGAGAAGGATGTCAGGTTTGTTTTGTACAAAAATGTATGTTCTTCAAGAAAACAGTGTAAACTCAAATCAGACGCCGCCAATGCGTACATGGTTTAATGTACTTTTGGGGAAAAGTGATTCCGCTTTAAGTGAAAGGTTATTAGAATGGTTATTGTTGAATTACTATTCTCTTTATCGATACAGTTTTTGCATATTCAAAAGCAAAAATATCAAATTAATATTTATGTATGTCCTTCATCATTGTGTAAATTATATTTTCTAGTACTTTGATATCATTGGTTTCATTCTAGAATTTTGAAATATTTGAGGGCCTCTGACGAGGCCTAATTGGTCGAAATTTGCTGTCCGACCTAGAAAAACTTGTACTCTCCATACCTTTCAGTTCTGTGGTGTATTTCTTACATTATTATTATTATTATTATTGTCATTATTATTATTATTATTTAGGTAGCAGCAGAAGCAGAGAACAACGATAATGAGCTGGAACAGAGGAGACAACATGGAAAAAGAGTTAGATACGGAGAGGTTGTACAGGTAACAGTTTGTTTGTTTGTTTGTTTTTCCATCTAGATTCATTGCATTAAGACACCCGTGCTCTAAAATGGCGTTTTTCTCATCTTTAGAATCGACGTTTTTATATGAAAATGTCCGATAATATTCTTACGTCTAGTCCAAATAAAGATTGTCTAAATGAGGCGGTTCTAACGAGTACCCACAAACTATATTTTTGAGCAAGAATTAGGAAACTAACGATTACCCCAGTTACACCTGTTAACCTGATGTGTGTCGCCTAAATATTGCTAAAACATACAATGGTGTATATGTATATGGTATATGGAAAGCTTGTACATGTACATAAGATAACATGTCATTCAGGTTATGAAATAAAAGGACGATAAGTTGAAAGTGACGTCAGCGAATGTTTTTGTTATTAAGCATTGTCCACTGTTGTCAAAAGGTAACGGCGCTTCGGTAATGATAATTACTACGGTATAGTATGTCTTGCCAGCCAATGATGGGTATGATAATGATAACGGTGGAACCTGTCAAACCTACATGTTGTGGATACTCTTTTACGTCACCTTCAACTTATCCTCCGACAACTTTAGTACGTGTTCTGAATTAGTTCTGAATTAATTTTTATTTATGTTTCATGTTTATTTACAACAATTATATATTTCCTTTCAAAACTACAGTGAAACTTTAAAAGCTCGAAGACGGAAATCTAGTTTACCATAGCCATTACGATAACACAGCCGTGAAACATAGTGCATTATTTTCACATCTCCAAAATGGCTACTTTTCTGATGGAAATCCATGATATTTTTCATATTTAAACTGCAAACTAAGGTTTTGGGTGCTCGTTAGAACCGCCTCATTGAGGCGGTTCTAACGAGTACCCACAACCTATGTCTTTGAGCAGGAATATGGAAAATCATGTATACCCCGTAAACCCCAGTTTTCTCTATACAAAATGGGGTTTAGGTGGGTATTTATTGCACGGACTTGTTCACGCGATGCAAATCGAACTCGCATCTGAGTCCTTATTTGAGGTAATTTAGGAAAGTTTGTTTGACTTTGGGTTAATGAGACAATTCTCACAACATAACCTTTATTTTATAGAAGATCGTTAAGATATCTTCAAGTGATTAAATATTTGGTCCCCACCATGTCTTATGGCTATGCGCTGTGTTTAAACCGCAGTAATTCGAAATACCCCTATCTCAAAAATTTTTCATGGTTCATGAAGTATTCGAGTTATTGAAATTCGATTGCAGTGTATATTACTTGCAGTGTTACTATCTGGATCTTGTGAGACTAAAATAAATAGGTCCTTTCTTCCGTACCTCATGTAAACAATCTGTGCAACATTTTTCATAGCATACGATGAAACAATAATTTTGTTTACTAATCATTCATATTGTTGATCTCTTTTTCCTCAGCTGAAGCATTTGCTAACTGGCAAGTTTGTCCACATGAGCACCACACAGACCAGCAAGATAGACAAGAACTACATGAAAGTTTCTCTACACGATTTCAACGCCAAAAATGCACAGTTTAGAATTCTTCCACGGTACAAAGTTAAATCAGAGGGAGAAGTAGTAAGTAAAATAGTACCAATTGGCAAACTCATAACAATGTGGTTCAAGAAAAAAATCGATCATAGATATTCTGATCAGATATAAAATGAAGTCCCCAGGACTAGTGTTTGGTATCACAAGACAATGTGAGCCCCGCCGAGCGAATTTGTGTCTTCGAGCATTCCGTCATGACAAATTTTAACTGCGCATGCCCAGCCATTCAGATGGGCCAGGGATATGGTTTTCTGTCTGAAGGTTCCTCTTGATTCACTGCTTGTATGAGCGAGCAGCGAAGGTTCTGGCGAGACTGCGCGGATGCGCAGGCTCGCCTGAAACTTCGCTGCTCGCAAAGGCGATAAGTACCAAAATCGCTTGACGGGGCCCATGTCTTGTGATTCCGAACGGTCATCCGAAGAACGATATTTCTCTCTGCTCAGAACATAGAAAACCGATTTTTTTTTCTGGGACATCTTTTAATGCCCGATTCTTTGATATTGGAACCGCGTTGATGCCTTATTATGTTGGCGTCCGTCGTAATTTGATGGCAACATTTTTACGTTCAGTAACGTCAAAACCTGCGCTACAAGGCACGTGGCGCCCTATGCAACCAATGGGGCATTTCTTCGAAGCATCACATTGCAAAGGCTACTACTATTTGCTGTTTTAAATGATAAACGTTTAAACGATATGGTAACAAACGCCTTTAATAACTTGGTACAGGCCTGCTTCTGTGGTTGTAGGCTCAGTCGGGTAAGTGTATCGAGGAAGTCTTTTGATGAATGAGGACTGGTGACTATAGCCGAGTACATGTATATGTACATGTCAGGTATATGTATTTGATCAAAATCCATATTTTTACTACCCGATTTTACAGGCCAACCTTCTTTAAACGGGCTTTCGATATAGTTATAATAGAAGTGGAGGCAATGATCAGGAATCGATACAATCAACCCACAGCTCCCATCAGAGACACCAAAGGGAAAGAAACACAAACATGTAACAACAAACCCTAATAGAATCATCAATAGCGGAAAGCCAAAAAGACAGTTACTTTCGCACAAAATGGCCAGTAGGCTATCCAAAATAAAAATATAAGCGACACAAACACCCAACTACAAACCATAACAAAAATAAACCGCGACAGAAGAACCGCCTTGGAACGGTCAGCGGAAACGAATTCCACTGGGTTAAATCGATTTTACGTGGCTACAATCCTCGCCCTTACTTCCGTAGCGATTTAGACAAATAATTTGTTCAGTCCGCATGAAGGCCTCCTAACTCACCAGTGCAACATATCAGTGAACACAAATAATCAAACAACCACAGATATTAAACAACGGTGAGGACTCGACAGCAAGGAACCACTGAAATGCTGGCGCAAAAGAAAACCAACAGTTAGACTCCGATAGGCCCGACCAGAGACAGAGCATAAGGCAACAACCAACATTACCTTGAATTAGATGAAGCTCTTTATAAGGACATGCACAATGAAATGAATACCTTAGCTCAGGGTGAAATGGGATAAAAAAAGGCATTCTAGAATAAATATGGATATTTGTAAGGTTCTAACAAACATCACAGCATTTGTTTGATGGAGTCATGAAGGGGAAGACGTCATTTGCTACACTTCAGTCCCTTTAGTACACTTCTCATTATTACACGGTTTTGAGGTCTTGCCTCCTATATTGTCATTTTACTATAATTTCTATATAAAGTATCCCTTTAAAACACGGCTTACTTATAACACGGTCCCGTTCTATGCATCCCAAACATAGGGTTATAAAGGGACTGCCCTGTACTTAGAATATTGTAATGCTATTAATCAAGTTATTTCGTATTGGCCCAGGTACAGGTCCGAGGTCTGCTGCATGGGCCCGAGTCCGAAGGCCGAGGGCTAATGCAGCTGACCGAGGACCTGTAACTGGGTCAATGCGAAATTACCAATATTAACTGAGGTCAAGTGAGGTCAAAAAATCAATAAGCATGCTTTTTTAATTGTGTCAATTAATAAAACTGTCATTAATCAAGATTGTTCGTATTGACCCAGTTACAGGTCATCAATCAGCTGCATTGGCCCTTGGCCTTCGGCCTCAGGGCCAGTGCAGCAGACCTCGGGCCTGTATCGGGCCAATACGAAATTACTTGATTAATAACATTATATTATTGGAATTCTTCTTAGCGGCAGGTTCTTATAATGTCAAAATATTAGGTCGCTATAATGATAGTCCTTTATACCAACAATGCTTGCTGAAAAAATAATCAAAAGATATTATGTCACACTCCTTCTTAAGAAGCTCTGTAGCAATTTATGCTTTTGTGACATTGAAATTGGCCACTCTTTCATATATTCTAGGTTCAGCTCTATGACCAAATAGTATTTGAGAGTGTAAAGTCGCCAGGTCATTACTTTCACGCCAGCGAAGCGCATCAGATAGACTACAAAAGTTACGGGTACGTGGCATCTTTGACATATTGTGGTAATTACGTACACAATACCGTGAAACAAACACCCTTGGAAACACCACTTTATAAAAAGAAAGGCGATGTCTACAAATGTGTTCATTGTTTTTCTTCAACAGTTAGAGATTTGTATCTTTTTCTTTTTTATTTGGAGAAAGCTGTCATTACCCTCACAAGCACATAATCGTTTATATTCAGGTCTTACAATCATTAGCACTGTGCTTAATATTTACATTTTATAAAACCCATCTGTTAAATTATTTACCTGTTAGCATAGCGGAGGGAAAGAGCAATTCTAATCAGTTTAATACTTTCCTAAGCATAGAACAAGACTTATATTTGTTGTAAGTAGACACTTATATATGGCCTGTCGACTGTGTACATAAGAAAACAAACAGAATACTGACCTTGTTAATGATTTTGTTTGATTGAAAAGTTCCTTTAGAACGTCTTATTAGAGGCGAACATTTTAAATGTTGTTAATATTTACATTCTCAATGCATTAGGATGCAAAGTAGAAGTAAAACAAAGATCAGGAATTGATACAATTAACTTACTCCATCCATAAAAGACACCAAAGGGAAAGAAATACAAACATTAAGCGACCAGACCATAATGGAAACCTAAACAAAGGAAGGCCATATGGACAGTTACTTTCCCACAAAATGGCCATATGGCCATCCAAAATTAAAAGACACAAGTGATACACACAGTAAGTAACAAACAACAACATAAATAAATCGCCACAGAAGAGCCGCCTTGGAACGGTCAGTGGAAGATTTCCACTGGGGGGCTTAAATCGATTTTACGTGGCCACAATCCTCGCCCTTACTTCCGTCGCGATTTAGACAAATAATTTGTTCAGTCCGCATGAAGGCCTCCTAACTCATCAGTGCAACATCTCCGTGAACACAGAAATCAAAGAACCACAGAGGTGAGACAACGGTGAGGACTCGACAGCAAGAAACCACTGAAATGCTGGAGCAAAAGAAAACCAACAGTTAGACTCCGATGAGCCCGACCAGAGACAGAGCATCAGGCACCAACCAACATTATCTCTTTAATTTTCAATAAGCCTTTACGTTGGAGCCGTCATAGAATCTGAGGCCTGACCCACCGGCGTGCAATTAAAGAGGGAAGCAAAGTTGCCAACCGTGATTGGGTTAACTACCATGCATGCAGTCTGTCGTACAACATCCATGCTGCACCCAACCCTCCTATATCGAAGAATGATTTTACGAAATTGGGCGCCGAAGTCATTGCGGTTATATATCCCCCTGAATTTATATACTAAGTCACCATAAAATTCGGGTTCCGATAGACCCTGCCGCAGAAGAGACTTAAGTCCAACATTGAATTTGGAAACCAAATCAGAACGGCGTCTATAAAATTTTGAAAAGGCTTTGCGTAGCTTATGGTACCGATAACCCTGATTAAGAAGTCTAGCCGTTAATAACCCATCACGAGCGCCGAAGCCAGCCACACGACCACACACTCCAGCAAATCGAATTAATTGCGAAATATAAACGCCACAGGACGGCGCACGAGGAACACCACCATCCAAAAAAGGAAAATTTACAATCTCAAAATCAAAGTCATCGCGTTTATCATAAATTTTGCACGAAACAAATCCATCTACAATAGATAGATGTAAATCCAAAAACGGGGCCTCGGTATCAGAAGAATTTGCTTTATTTAACTGAAGTTCTAGGGGGCAAATCTGACCGACCAAACCACCAAAACAGGCATTATCAATATTTAATAAATCATCTAAATATCCAGAAGTAGAGCTAAAAGCTTCAATAATTTCAGATTGGTTATCAATGGAAAGCGACAAAATGAAGTCTCTTTCACAACAGCACAAGAACAGACCAGCCACAAGAGGCGCGCAACCAGCACCCACCGGAACACCCACAACCTGTCCAAACAACCCAGCACCGAATCCAACACAAACACTGCCAAGTAGAAAGGCGAGGGCATCACACACCCTCCGACACGACCAAAGTGTACAACTATTACGCCCTCCAGAAGCGAAAAACGCACCCCCGACATCACACGCAAGACAGAGAGAACCCTCCCTGCGAAAAGCCCACCCAACCAAATCATTAAGCTTTTTCTTTTATAAGATTATGAGGAAGTGTAGTGTAAAGAGTGGAAAAATCGTAGGTAGACAGACTAGAAGCACGAAACTGTCTAGATTTCAATTTATTTAAAACCTCATTCGAATTTTTTATAGACCAAAACAGATTTCTTCCTGATCTTTCAAAGACTTTATCACAATATTTAATTACATGCGTTTTAATAGCAGCAAGACAGGAAGTTAATAATTTAGAAAGTTCAGTGGTAGTGCAAGAACTAGAATTTGCAATAAACCGTGCTTTGTAAGGTTTTTTATGAAGTTTTGGTAACCAGTATAGTGTAGGAAGCTTGTCTTGGCCTTCGTTAACACACACAGCAAACTTGGTGGCAACTTGTTTTTCACAATTCCATGAATACATTGATCCCTCACCGTCGCATGATCACTAAGGGACGTCAAATTAAATGGCGGTTCTCTCCAATATATTTTGGGAATGGCGAGGCTCAGTAAGAAAACTGTGTGCAAGTGTTTTCTTGTTTCATTTTAAACCATCAAATAAGATGTTTGTCATATAAAAGATGGAAATTAAAGTAAATATAAGTTTAGTGTAATTTACTGAATGTACATTGAAGTATAAACAACATCGGGACCCGATGTTGTTCATAATTCAATGAACGTTAAATAAATTAGTCATTTCTAAAATGAAAGAAACGTTACCTTACATCGATGTGTTTCCATGTGATCATTTTTGCAACTATGTAGTGACAATGTTCGTATGTTTGTCTTCTTTATTTCTAGAAACGAAGCCCCCGTCATTAACCTCGCATGGGCGGCAGGGACTGAGATGTCATTTCATCTCAATGTCGGGTAAAAGTCCCACAAAATTGGAAGCAACGTCTCCAGAATGACCTAAATAGTGTTGACGGAGACGTTAAAACTCAAATCAAACAAAACAAATTATTTTCATACTAGCGTAGCTGAGAGGAAAAGCAATTCTAAACAGCTGAATCCAATGAACACGATGTAGTTTAAAGTAGACACTGATTGATCCTGCCAACTAGGTGCACAAAAAAACACTTTACTGTCACTGTTTATGATTTTGTTTGATTTGACGTCTTTTCTTTAAAACTCCACAGTTAATATGTTAATTAAACGGGTTTCTGCAAACTCTTCATGACTCAGTTTTTCAAAAATGCCACTGTTGTTAAAAAGCGTATCATTCATTGGAACTGATAATTTAATTTGGCAGATATGCTAATATTAATATGACAAAAATAATTTGCGAAACTTGCTTGAACGGTCAACGTTTTGACCACGATTGAGTTGGGTAAACTAACGTTACCTTTTTGGACAATATGCCCAGATGTCTGGGTCCAACAGGCACCTCATAGTGTCTAATAGTTAATGATTAGTGTGTCTGTAAAAATCTTTATTTTTTTTTTCAGCTCAGAGTTGAATCTAGGGGTTGATAGATCAACATACACATTGATAGGGAGTTATAGGGAACAATTGGAACAAGAAAGATTTGTGAGGGTAAGTAATTTTCTACTGCAGGAGAGAATCCTAAAGGATAGCATTGGTATTTGTTACATTTCTACTTAATGGCCACAGCCAGATCATTTTCAGATATATAATGTTAGTTTTGTTACTATATTCTTATTTTAATATGGATTCTGTGTACAGTTAGAGTTGTCCGCTTGGAAGCTCTATACTAACAAGTGTCCATGCTCTGTGTTTTAAGCAGAAAAATACCATTCAGAAGCCAACACCAAAACGCATGGGCTTAATAAAAACCGAATGAGAATGTTGGGCGAAAAATACGTATTCAATGCATCCGAATACACGACAGTTGATAGAAACAGAAAAGATTGTAAAAAGTGTAAATGAATGATGGGAAAACTTGAGCCAGCACATGACAAAATCTACAAGAAGGCTTAAGCGACCAGCGAAGTCTCATATCAGCCTGCGCATTGGCACAGTCTCATCAGAGTCTTCGCTGATCGCATGTACCTACTATAGGCTTATTATAGGAAGTTTGAAAATACCTGAGGGTCACTTATGAGACTTAATTGACCGAAACTTCATATTTTCTAGTTCTGTGGTGCATTCCTTGCCTCCAAAGGATAACCCTTTTATAGATCATATTTAACGTCACTACAGCTGGTGTCTGGGAATGTGTGGCGGCGGTAAAACGTCTCCTTGCCTTACATCATAGTGAATTTTGTATTTTCTTGTCCTTTGGGATCATTTATTTTATTGTGGAATTTTGAAAATACTTGAGGGTCACTGATGAGGCCTAATTGGCCGAAACTAACTAGTCCGACCCAGAAAACATGCACACTTCATATTTTCTAGTTCTGTGGTGCATTCCTTGCTTCCAAAGGATAACCCTTTTATAGAACATATTATATCTATGCAAAGAGACATAGGCAAAATATCTTGCCATAGTGGATGGGTGCGCAGGTTGATTTGTGTCTCTGCTGGTCGCACCGGACTTATTGTAGGTTTTGTCATGCGCCGGTTCAAATAAACTGTTACTTCATGGCAGCATTGAGTATAGGCAAACCTATTGCACCCACATCACCTGTGGGCAATAGTATTGACTTAGCTCCAAGCTGCCATGAAATAATTGTGTTATTACCCATCACACGCTTAATTTTCTTCGTTTACGATGAAAACCCTCCACAAGACGGACTCTATATCATTGTTGTTGACTTTGACGAAAGTCATATAAGAAGTTTTCCGGCTTTTATTATTCCAGCACCGTAGGAGTAGTAGTCCATAGTGTACTGCAGGACGTTCCAGCACCTTCAAACAGAACCGACTTAAAAACCACACAGACACCGGCCAACAGTACTTGCCAAATCTTGCCAAATAGTAAAAAAAAACATCCTAACACTTTATATAAGAGACTGGGTAAATCTATAATTTATTTCAGGGTGGATCCGTAATCAGATTATTCCACAAAGAACTTGAGGCATACCTTGTTGCTGAAGGCCTTTTTGATGATAGTGTCACTGAAGATGGTAAGGATCACCTTAACAAAATTATAACGACTGAATTTGAAAACATAGAACACGTTGCAGATACAATATAAGCGTCTCGGTTAATTAACAATAATGAAGTATGCAGCACTGAATACACCCTCTAGCCTCTACTAGAGCAGAACTCTCTCATTGGAAATATTGAAATGTACTCCCAAAAGGGCAAATGCACTTTGAATCACTCGCATAAACCGTTCAGCAACGAATTGCGCTCATACCACATAACAGACAGTTTCATGTTGCTTAATTCTGCGTCAATGTCTCTTGACCGTGTGATGTAAAGAAATTCATATTCCGTGGCTGCAACGGTCCGAACACTCTATGGCAACAGTGGTTTGTTGTTTTAGTCTGAAACCATGCAAATTTGTTCTAGAGATAGGTGCAGTGCGAGCCACTGTGGGTTATAGTGCCACATCAGGAGGCATAATGGGAATAATATTTATCATTTTTATGAAATTAAGAACTGTAGCTTGCACTCATAAGAAGCGCCTCGATTTGGATTCTAATGAGTACACACAATTAACCTTTTCAAAAACAAGAAAAACACCTCTAGATTATCCTTAAATTACGGATATCCAGAGTTATGGAAATAATTGTCTAGGGGCTCAAGAACGAGTTCAAAATAACCCATCACTTTAACAAGTCTATGTAACTATCACGAAAACACGGCTATATAATTTTGACCCAACTTTTATATAGTAAAACAGGGGTTTACAGGGGTAAACATTATTTTTGTTATTTCTGCTCTAAAATATAGATTTTGGGTACTCGTTAGAACCGCCTGGATGAGGCGGTTCTTATGAGCACCCAAAATCTATATTTTAGCAGACATAAGAAACATATCACAAGTTTTCTTCTTAAAATTCTAGTTTTTTTCGGCGTTAAAGTTTACACTGTATTTGTATAGGCGTTATTTTGTAATGGAAGATCCCTCTAAAACCGACTTTATACAGGGAAAAGTGGTGTTTACATGGGTACTTATTATTTGCGTATATTTGTTTAAATCATAGATTGCAGATGCTCATTAGAACCGCCTCATTAACGACCACCACAATCTATGTTTAAACCAAAGAAAAGAAAGGTGTCACAATCCTTACCAATATATGTTATTTCTGGGATCATGATGAACACCATTATTCCATATGGACATGTTTTCCTAATTATCATCATGATGGTAAACGAGCCATCGTTTTCGAGCTGCTGAAGTTTCATTGTATATGGATAGGTATGCCCTGAAAATACCAAAATAAACCACATTCTGTCTTGTCACAGGTCTTATTACCGATCTTTTTATCACTGGTTTTCTTTCTTTCAGTTCACTTCCGTATCCGGGTCATAGATCAGCACAGACCAAAGTCTCTCTCACCATCCACATCCGGAATTACGTACTGGCAAGTGGAAGCTGAACACAGCATACTGGATGGTAAGTCTTCTTATATCTTCTTATACTTTAACCCATAATATGATAGAATTTTCCGCTAAATAGTGTTTTTCAGGTCAACATTCGATTTTAGGGCTGGCACGTTTGATTTATTTGTTTTAAAATATACACAACTTACGGAATTTTATCAAACCTGTAGGCGTTGGTCAGATTGCGCATTCTGTTGTGTCTGATGTGATTGCTAATGTTGCCTTGAGACCTTCGGCATACATGGCTTGATTTAGTTTCAAAATGTACAAGTCATTCAAATGCATATATTTACATTTTCATTGTATTTACAGAAAATTATTGAATTACCTCGATGAAAAAAATGACTCACGTGACGTCAAATGATCATAAAATGGCGTCAAAATAAATCATGGTTCTCTCAAATATGATTGGACGATTGGACATTGTGATGACAACAGCGCTCTTCCACTGTTAATATAAAAAACTGCGTGTAATTGGTTTCTTTCAATTTTGGTCCTCAAGCCAGAATTTTTTATCACTTAATAGATGAAAACTATTGCAAAGGGATTCACTTTACCTTTGCTTGTGATCTGATGTCATTCATACCTTATTAAACGTTAAATAGATTCAAATGGACTCACTAATTTTGCTCGTTACCTGATGTTGTTCATACTTTAATTAACAGTAAATAAATTCAATGGGGTTCATTTGCACGTGACCCGATGTAGTACGTACTTCAATGATCGTTAAATAAATTCCGTTCATTTCCAAATTGAAACATAGTAAAACTGTGGTTTACCGGGGTTAATCTTATTTTTCGTATTTCTGCTCTGAAAGATAGACTGTTGGTACAGGCTTGAACCCGCCTCTATGAGGCGGTTCTAACGAGTACCAACAATCTATACTTTGTGCAGAAATAAGAAAAATATCACAATTTTTCATCTTAAAATTTTCATTTTTTCGGCGGTAAAGTTTACAATGTATTTGTATAGGCGTCTTTTCGTAATGCTCCTTTCAACAGTTTCTTTGTGCTTACATAAGGCAACATTTTCGCATGTTCAATTTTTCACAGAAATATTTTTTATTTGAAATTTTTGTTAGCGGGCCAAACTTAAAAAACTACAGATGCTGGCACATATAAAGGTTAATTATTTCTAATAATGATAAAAAACGCATGCAACGCCTAATAATTTCTGTATGATCAAGACCCCCTTTATTTCTGGCTTGGTCTGAAAGGTTAAGGATTAGAAGGCATACAACAAAGAATGTCATAACCCTGATCTCAAAGCTGATCAAACGCAGATAGTTACCATCCTGCTTACTATCGCACTTAGATTATTGGCTCCAATTAGGCCATTTACATCTATCATGGATTTCATGTTTCATTAATTTAAGTTTTATTTTGATCTTATTGCGTATAAATTGTATCCTAAGCAATCTTTTATATGATCAGATAAATTCTTTTATACTCTGAAGTGGATGCCACTGATAAGTCATAAATAACTCATAATTTAGCAAATAAATTGGAGCGATGGTAGTTAACTGTAAGAACAACATCATCCTACCCCTGCTTACGCCTGTGATTATCATCTCAGGGTGTGTGATGTTATCACCATTTGAAGATCTCTACAGTTTGATAATAATCAAAGCACTGACAATACCGGTGGGTCGATTGTGTCTGAATGTTGGCTGGGAAAATAACCCTGAACTGAGACGTGGACTGTTTCGCTTAACCACCCTTAAATTCCAGTACTTTAAGCAAGCATTGTAGACCCAGATCGGACGCCACAGTCTGTAGTGTTTCATCTTGGTCGGCTCTGTACGAAAATACGATATAGCCCAATCTATTTCTCTAAATCTAGATGAGCGGAGCCGACATTTGGGGAAAAAAATCATTAGTTGTTCGCAAATGTTTGTAACCTGGCACGTCAGCTTTAACAAAATTTCAGACCACAAAAACGAAAGTAGATATCAAATATTGAAGAAAATTTTAGGATATCAATAATTACACTTATTGGTATCTATGATATTTTTTTCTGATATCCATTATTGAAAATTGTGATATCTATAATTCAACCTTTGAAATGATATCTATAATTTGAGTTGTAGATATCTATATACCCAAAGGAATAATGGATATCATAAAACAAATTTATAGATATCAAGAAATACTCGTGAAAATTCTGATATTTTCAACGCATTCGATGAAATATTTTTGGTATTCATCTCAAAAAAAATAATATCCTCTATATATTACATATTACTGATTATTTTTTATGGCATTAAAAATATTGATAATTATATTTACCAATAAGGTTAATAATAGATATCTGTAATTTGATTTATAGATATCTACGATAAAATTATAAATATCTCGAAAGTGTATTAAATAGTAAAACGGCACCCCATATATTTACCTTCCCAAATAACCATATTCACTACATCCCCTATTTATACAACATAATAGCTGTCTCCATTGTGACTTTTAAGTATTTGCTTCTTTTTTTATGCCCCGCCATTCGAACAATGGTTGAAGGGCATATAGCGTTGCCCCCTGTCCCTTCGACCGTCCGTCCGGAACTTAAATGTAGTCAATAACTTTCTTATTTCTGGATGGATTTTGTTTGATGTTACTGCGCAGAAATGTTAACCATCATGAGACGATGTGTCGCGCACAAAACCCAGGTCCGTACCTCCAAGGTCAAGGTCGTAGTAAGAAATACAATGTAAAAGGTATAAAAAAAGGTCCGAAATTTAAACACGGTCAATAACTTTCTTATTTCTCGATGGATTTTGAAAGAACTTGACAGTAATTTTAACCATCTTCAGACAATGTGTTGCACGAAAAAAACCAGATCCGTATCTCCAAGGTCAAGGTCGTACTATCCAAGGTCAAGATCGTACTATGAGGTCAGAGGTAAAAAAATGTTGACTAGGAACAGACAATGTCTAGGCGTCAAAGTAAACAAATTGTTACCAGTTTTTCTTTTATAAATTGGGATTTATAAATGTGTTCAGTACAGTGATTTGTTTATGTGTACAAGGGTAAACATTAATTTTATCATTATTATTATTATTATTATTATTATTATTATTATGCAGGTACGCACATGGACGGCCCGTTGAGGCAGTTTCAGCGCGTAGCTATAATCTATGTTTTGATAAGAAAAAAAAATCACAATAGTTTATCTGATATACATGTATGTCATTTATGCCATGTATATTGGCATGTTATCTTACGTTTTTGAAGATTTGTTGGATATGTTTGGTATCAGACGACACTAACATCCAGAGAACAGTAGTTGTTTTTTCACTTTCCTAGTTTCCATTTACGTCACACGCTCAAAATCTATTTGCATGATAAGAATATTCCTTTTGAGTGTTCAGGAAATTCGTTTAACTCACTAGATGTCACGGTTCACTGAATAATACTGAAGTTCTCGCTAAAACAAAATCTAAAAAGTCTGCTAAAAACCCAGGTGTAGACGTACTCGAAAGAAATTCATAATTAAATCAGTTACAAAACTGGTAATCTCATTCAGTTTCTAGTCAAAACATTATGAAGAATTTCTAGCAGCTTTGAAAGATTCTTTATTTAAAGCGTTCTTTTTTTTCAGAACAAAAGACTAGATTATCTTATGAAACAAGCTGAGTTTGCTGCACATGATTTTTTGGCTAACTTAAGTTATTTTAACAAACATAATTGAGAAAACATAACATATAATGTACCCCCCACATACTTACTACCAGTAGGCACTACAATTACTGTGATGCTTCGAAACTATTTGAAAGTATTAAATTGCTTAAATGTTGGAGTTTGGGTCGGTGCTGTGTTACTTTCACTGCTGTGGCGTTCTAATGCTTTGGCTTAAGTGGGACTAGGGCCTAATGTAATTGCAGCAAATGCAAGACGGATGCTTTATGTTTTAGCTTTATTCTTCTACACTATTCTGTCTTTTTTTTCTGATGTCCCATCTCTTAGCAGATGGCTTGGTGGAGTCTAACTGTTGGTTTTCTTTTGCTTCAGCATTTCAGTGATTTCTTGCTGTCGAGTCCTAATCGTTGTTTCAACCCTGTGGTTGTTTGAGTTCTATGTTCTCGGAGATGTTGCACTGAGGATTTAGGAGGCCTTCATGCGGACTGAACAAATTATTTGTCTCGATCGCGACGTAAATAAGGGCGAGGATTGCAGCTGCATAAAATCGATTTAAAGGCATTTATTCTTAGACAGTAGGAAACACCGTGTGTTCATAATTGTTTTATTGCCCCCTGTGATATACTGTCTAAAGCAGATCAAAGGCATCCTTTAATAGGGTGATAAGTAGCTCTTGTTGAATCCCCTGACTGAGGCACTAAAAGTGAAAATCAATAAGGTCCACTGTAGTTAACAGTTAGTCAATTATTGATTTTCCCCAAGAAGGCCCCTTACCTATTGCAGACAGAGGACTTCTCTATAGTCAGCACTGAGGACTACATAATATTATGTAATGAAATGATAGTCCTCAATAATCAAGAATAAATGCCTTTAAGCCCAACTGTGGAATTCGTTTCACTGACCGTTCCAAGGCGGTTCTTCTGTCGCGGTTTATTTTTGTTATGGTTTGTCTTTTGAGTGTGTGTATCGCTTATATTATTTTGTTTTGGATAGCCAGTTGGCCATTTAGTGGGAAAGTAACTGTCCTTTTGGCTTTCCGCTATTGATGTTTCCATTAAGGACTAGATATTTCGTGTTTGTGTTCCTTTACCTATGGTGTCACCGATGGGAACTGTGGGTTAATTGTATCGATTCCTGATCATTGCTTTCACTTCTATTTTGAGATAGAAGGTTGGCTGCGGACTCGGCCGTTGACCCACCGGTTGTTGTCATTGACGGTCTGGGCCGATCTCACTAACTAAAGGTAAACTGCTAAAAGCGTCTAAGCCTGTCCAGGAACAATGAAAGTAACTGACCGGCCCAACATATGAACTTAGCTTTTGGCTGGGTCTTAAGACATACACACGCACACTGCTTACTTAAAAGAAATGGATAGATCTGTACGTTCAGCGGAGGCAACTTAATCGATCATAAAATAATTGATTTAGGGCTAACTGTATTGATAATATTGTCATTTTGGGAGGTAAATTTCGGGTTTCACGGTCGTAATTTGTACAAGTTATCACCATGAAATGCACTCTTTCGGTAACATAAAAACTGTACTATTTTGTGCCAGGCGGCAAGCGCTGTGAATTGCCTAAAACTGATTGCTATCCTATGAGAAGCGACGTTGCATCATGACGTCGGGTTTCAAACAGTACATCGCAGAATACTGTCGATTTTTTTAGATAATCCTATCAGATGTCGCCTTACACCTTTTTGGCGCGGAGTTGATTTAAGGGCCGTTTCAAGACTATTTGACTTATATCGAGCCGATCTTAAACCAGAAGTGGGCGAAAAGCAGAGTACCCGGAGTAAAACCACTCGACCTTCCGTTGCATAACTTGGCGTCTGACATGTGACCTGAGAGAGTCGCCTTACACACGCAAGTGTATGGACTTTGTTTTCTTTTTCGGAGATGAAATGAAACAAGAGGTGCTGAAAGCTGTCTTTGATGGCAAAACGGCGGCAAATAAATATGAAAGGTGTATCCATTTTCCTTTGGTAACATCCAGTTAACAGATCCATGTAAAAAAAAAACACTAAACCCCACTTTATAGAAGAAAAGCGGCGTTCTCGAGGGGTATTCATTATTTGCCTTATCTTTGCTCCAAAACAAAACACTATGAATATTCACTGGAATCGCCTCAATGAAGCGGCTCTAATTAGCATCCACAATCTATTTTGGATTAGAAATAAGAACATATCTAAAACATGCTAGTTCTAGGAATGAGAAAGACGCAATTTCAGCACAGGGGTGTGTTATCGAAAGGCACTTACTATACATCAGCTGGAACCACAGTCTTATTCAGTGTTTGTTTATTTATTTATTCCAGGCGATGTATTGCGTTGGGAACAACAGATCCGATTACGTCATATGCTGACAAGGCAATATTTGTGTATCGACTCCCGGAGTGAAGTTTCTCTAATTGTGGACCCGTCTGACCCACGCACTGTGTTCCGGTTACATTCGGTTTTGAAGGTAAAGGAATAAAATCTTCCAGAATTAACTAGTAGCAAACGACATTTTTAAAGGTTTTGTCTGAGAAAATAAGAGGGATTTCCAAAATTAATGTCACTTTCAATGCTTCACCAAAAATCCAAATATTAAAATCTTTCTGAATTGTTGTGCTTTCAAAATACTCACCATCTACCTGCAAATATCTTTTTGGACGGTCTGTCCATTTTGGGAAGAGTTTAAAAAATTCAGTGTATTGCTATCTTGCTGTTGGTAATTTCATATTTTTACTGGCAATTTAAAACATATTACTGATTCTAGGATACGAAATATAATTTCTAAAGGACCCAAATATGGGTTTCCTTTTAAAATTGATTTCAATAAGTGTAGAGATGAAATCACTGCTGCCTTGAATGGTAATTTGGTAGTCGATGGTGTAAACGAGAGTATGTTGAGCATAACGCCCTCAAAGAATGGAAACTTAGCATTCTGAAACTAGTTTACAAACTCATTCAAAATACGAACGCATTACCTCCTAAACCTAAGACGTCTTTACATCACTTTAAACTAGGTATTCAAGGTTTTCACCAGAAGTTTGTTTTGACTCCATCAGATAAGGCCGCTAACAATGTGGTCGTTGTTTGACGGCTCTATTATCTTAACACTCTTCAGCAAGAACTTGGTGGTACTAAGGCCAATGAACTGCATCCTTTGGCTGTAGAGAGGGCTGTACTTGATGACCACATAAGTCATTCAGCCACCAAGTTTGCTGTATGTGTTACAGAAGGCCAAGACAAGCTTCCTACCTTATATTGGTTACAAAAACTTCATAAAAGACCATACAAAGCACGGTTTATTGCAATTTCAAGCTCTTATACCAGCATCGAATTCTCCAAATTATTAACTTCATGTTTAGCTGCCATCAAAAAACATATGATTAAATATTGCGACAACGTCTTTGAAAGATCAGGGAGAAATCTGTTTTGGTCTATAAAAAATCTAATGAAGTTTTAAATAAATTGAAATCCAGACATTTTCGTGCTTCAATTCTGTCAAAGTATGATTTTTCAACTTTATATTCTACACTTCCTCATAATCTTATAAAAGAAACTCTTAATAATTTAATTGAATGGACATTTAATAAGAAATGTTTTTTCACCTCTGAAGAGCATAAAATACTTTATGGTCATGTCAGAAAGTGTGTGAAGCTCACACCTTTCTACTTGACAATATTTACATAAGATTTGGTACTAAGTTTTTCAGAAAAGTCGTGGGTATTCCGATGGGTACAAATTGCTCACCCCTTGTGGCTGATCTTTCTTGATTTGTTATGAAAGAGACTTCATGATGTCCATTTCCGTTGAAAAACAATCTGAAATCATTTAAGCCTTTAGCTCGACTTCTTGATATTTGGATGATTTATAAATATTGACAATACCTATCTCGATGGTTTGATCAGTCAAACTTACCCCACGGAACTTCAGTTAAATAAGGCAAATTCTTCTGATAACGAGGCCCCAGTCTTTGGATTAACATCTATCTATTGTATATGGGCTTGTTTCTTGCGAAATGTATGATAAATGTGATGATTTTGATTTTGAGATTGTAAATTTTCCTTTCGTAGATGGTGATGTTCATCGTGCGGCATCCCATGACGTTTATATTTCGCAGTTAATTCGATTTGCCAGAGTGTCTAGTGATGACACTGACTTTAACACTCGTAATAAATGGTTAACTGCTAACTTCTTAATCAGGGTTATCGGTATCAAAACTACGCAAAGCCTTTTCAAAATTTTGTAGATGTCATTCCACTTTTAATTTCAAAATTCAGTCTCTTCTGCAACAAGGTCTATCGGAACTCGAATTTTATGATGACTTAGTGTATAAATCAGAAAAATAGATAATTGCAATCACTTCAGCACCCAATTTCGTAAAATCGTTCTTCGATTTAAATGATTGGGAACAACATAAATGTTATACGACAGACTGCATGCATGGTAGTTAACTCAGCCACGGCTGACAACTTTGCTTCCGTCTTTAATTAATTACACGCCGGTGGGTCAGGCCTCAGATTCTACTACGGTTCCGTCGTAAAGGTTTGCTGAGAATTAGAGAGAATTTAATTTTATGTCATGTTGGTTGGTGCTCTGTCTCTGGTTTTCTTTTTCTCTATCATTTCAATGGTTTCTTGCTGTCGAGTCTTCACCGTTGTTTCATCTCTGTGGTAGTTTGATTTTTGTGTTCTCGGAGATGTTGCACTGATGAGTCAGGAGGCCATCATGCTGACTAAACAAATTATTTGTAAGGGCGATGATTGCCTTTTCTTCGTACAACATTTTATAGAACTTT
Organism: Lucinisca nassula; assembly: GCA_963580285.1. Lineage (NCBI taxonomy): Eukaryota > Metazoa > Mollusca > Bivalvia > Lucinida > Lucinidae > Lucinisca > Lucinisca nassula. Next base: position 32,640,393 of record OY757017.1, read on the forward strand.
GCTATGACAGTTGTGCGTTTCGGTGCCGTGTTTTCTATGACTGGACCATTATACACGTAACTGAAGACAATTACATACAAAACCATCTTTATGATACGCCAAGTTCTGCAACAGAGGGTCAGGTGGTTTTTCTCATGGTACTCCGGTTTTCGCCCACCTCTGAATAACGATCGCCTCAATATAAATGAAATAATCTTGAAAGGGCCGTAAACCCACTCCCCCACCAAACATAAACATCTTTACCGTTCGTGTTCATTTGGCAATAACTGAACATCTCGCAAATTCGGTTGGAACTCTTCCGTTTTCGTTCATAATAGTAAACCCAGGTCTTATCATCAGTGACTAAATTGTTGAAAAGTTCTAGAAACGGTTATCCTTTGGAAGCAAGGAATACACCACGGAACTGGAAAATATGGAGTGTACATGTTTTCTGGTCCAGACTAGCTAGTTTCGGCCAATTAGGTCTCATCAGTGACCCTCAAATATTTTTAAAATTCGACAATGAAATCAATGATCCCAAAGGACAAGAAAATATAAACTACTCTATGATGTAAGGCAACTTTTTGCGGCCGCCACACATTCCCAGTCACCAGCTGTAGTGACGTTAAATATGTACTTGAAAGCCTTTTTTTGCTGTATTTTGGACACATTTTGCATAAATATTTGTATTGGCTATACATGTCCTCCTTGTACATGGCTATACATGTCCTATACACGACATCTTTGCTATCGGGTATCCATTTTGCATTTATTTTCCTAGGTTGCAAATGCTTCTTTAAAATACCATGAACTCGTGCTTACGACATTTTTGCTACCGGGCTAATTGCCTCCTTGATCATTGGGCATCATTATTATTTTTTACTTGTTGTTGTTGTTGTTGTTGTTGTAGGGTGACCTGTGTGTACATTACGATAACACACCCGTGCGACAAAGTACATTTTCTTACATCTCCAAATTGGCTACTTTTCTGATGAAAATTTGTGATATTTTTCTTATTTATACTTCAAACATAGGTTGTGGATGCTCGCAAGAACCGCCTCACCCACAACCCATGTATTGGAGCAGAAATAAGAAAAATAATGTATACCCCGTAAACCACAGTTTTCTCTATATAAAGTGGGATTTAGGGGGTGTTTATTTCACGGACTTGTTCACGTGATGAGGAGCTTGATGCTCCTAAATTCAGCGCCCTGTAAGACATTTGGATCGCATACCTTACATTGGATGTCTTTAGTTTTTTTACTGAGCTGCAAACCTTTTTATATAAGCTCTAATTTCAAGCATAGTGTGTATTTTTGTATAGTGTAATGTATACGCTAAAAGGAAATGTGCAAAAGGTCAGTGAAGTTGTGAGCAATATTTTACCTGTTACTCCATGGTGCTTAGTCTATAGACACGAGGTGGTTTTGAGCACATATTGCCAAAAAAAAAAACAAAAAACACAGAAATGGATGCATAGGAAAAGCCACAAACAAAGATTACAACCCACCAAGTGAAAGAGTAACTAACAATGAGGAAAACAAAAAAGGAAAAGAAAACGAATCACAAACAACACATCAACCAGCGCCCTCTTCCCCACATAATTCAAGAAAATTAAATGAATAATAATAATAATAATAGACAACCATAAGCACCTACGGGTTGAAGAGCCCGAAAATCCGCACACACTAGAACCGCCGCTTCAGGACGGTCAGTAGCGAGAACTATTGGGAAGTTTAAATCGATTCTGTGGGCCAAACCTTCACTCTAGCTAGGTTCTAATATTATTAAAACATTTAAAATAGTTGGTCCATCTAAAGGTAACTAACTCAATCAATAGTCCATCACAGAATTACATACAAATTAGAACAAACTGAAATACAGATCAAATTGAATAACTGTAATGAATCAAAGCTGAGAGCTCGTAGCTTGTTCCACACATTATACATGACGTGAACAAGTCCGTGAAATGAACACCCCCTTAAACCCCACTTTATAAAAAGAAAACAGGGGATTACGGGGGTATACATTATTTTTCTTATTTCTTCTCCAAGACATAGGTTGTGGGTACTCGTTAGAACCGCCTCAATGAGGCGGTTCTAACGAGCACCCAAAACCTATGTTTGAAGTAAAAATCACAAAAATACCACAGATTTTCATCGGAAAAGTAGCCATTTTGGAGATGCGAAAAATGCACTATGTCGCACGGGTGTGTTATCATAATGTATGAGCTAGAGCTAAACAAAACCACCAGGTAGATCCCGAAGTGTCAAGGCAAAAACAAATCATCAGGAACCAACCACTAATAAAATAAATTAAAATAAAGTTTTAAATTAGGGCCGCCATCGAGTCAGAGACATGCCCCCCCCCACACCCCACCCCCACCCCCCACCCCCCGAAACACACTGCAATGAAAGTGGGTGCGAACTAAACAAACTTCAATTTTGGAACAGCCCTCGTATGGCTTATTGGGCAAAACCCGCTAGCCTGGCCGAGAAAAAGTTGTCCATTCCATGCGTTTCAGTTTTGCGGTGTATTTTTGTTTAATAAGAACTCCCTTTTATAGAACATATTCAACGTCACTACAGATGTGCAGTGGCCGTTAAAAGTCCCTGTCCTTCATCATGGTGTAGATTACATATTCTATTGATACCATTGTGGAATGTGGAAAGTATTAGAAGGTCACTGATGATGCATAATTCGCCGAAACCAGCTAGTCGGGCCAAGAAAAACTTGCAGACATCATGCTTTTCAGTTCTGTGGTCTATTTTGCTTGCAATTAAGGCGTAACTATACCAAATTTAGTGACATAGAGGCCTTTCTGATATTTAATCTTCATCAGTGTATCTCAAACCCAAAGTTTTGAAACCGAAACGGATGATGGACAAGACCCGGCAAACACAGCACACCCCCCTCCGAGCACACACCGACCGACGTAGCCTATGAGACATGTCAGCTGGAGGCATCAGGCAAGAGAGCCTACCCGCGGACTTATAGGCGTCTCGCACCGAGCCAACATCAGCAAACATGACCCACACTCCACGGAAGTCCCGGGCATCAGGAAGGAGATGACCAAAGTAGCGAGACTTGCAAAATTTAAAATATAACAAAATGTGTAAACATATCCGCTAAGTTACATGTCTCACCTGACAACTCAGTCTTAGTTTTAGAACAATTAGAATTTTATGCTGCAAAAATTAAAGATATAATTATTTAAATCAGTACTTGAGCACTGACGTCAACACCGCAGTATCAACCTCAGCACTAAGGAACTGATACTGAGCTGATGATACCCTCTGGGAAGAACGAATCATCCACCAGCAGAGATATCGACCCAGTGGTTGCAATTAAGGCGTAACTATACCAAATTTAGTGACACCGAGGCTTTTCTGATATTTTATCTTCATCAGTGTGTCTCAATCCCAAAGTTTTGAAACCGAAATGGATGATGGACAAGACCCGGCAAACACAGCACATCCCCCTCCGAGCACAAACCCACCGACGTAGTCTATGAGACAGGTCAGCTGGAGACATCAGGCAAGAGAGCCTACCCGCGGACTTATAGGCGTCTCCCACCGAGCCAACATCAACAAAAATGACCCACACTCCACGGAAGTCCCGGGCATCAGGAAGGAGATGACCAAAGTAGCGAGACTTGCAAAATTTAAAATATAACAAAAAGTGTAGACCAAATCCGCTAAGATACATGTCTCACCTGACACGTCAGTCTTAGTTTTAGAACAATTAGAATTTTATGCTGCAAAAATTAAAGATATAATTATTTAAATCAGTACTTGAGCACTGACGTCAACACCGCAGTATCACCCTCAGCACTTAGGAACTGATACTGAGCTGATGATACCCTCTGGGAAGAACGAATCATCCACCAGCAGAGATATCGACCCAGTGGTTGCAGTTAAGGCGTAACTATACCAAATTTAGTGACACCGAGGCCTTTCTGATATTTTATCTTCATCAGTGTGTCTCAGGCCCAAAGTTTTGAAACCGAAACGGATGATGGACAAGACCCGGCAAACACAGCACATCCCCCTCCGAGCACAAACCCACCGACGTAGTCTATGAGACAGGTCAGCTGGAGACATCAGGCAAGAGAGCCTACCCGCGGACTTATAGGCGTCTCCCACCGAGCCAACATCAGCAAAAATGACCCACACTCCACGGAAGTCCCGGGCATCAGGAAGGAGATGACCAAAGTAGCGAGACTTGCAAAATTTAAAATATAACAAAAAGTGTAGACCAAATCCGCTAAGATACATGTCTCACCTGACAAGTCAGTCTTAGTTTTAGAACAATTAGAATGTTATGCTGCAAAAATTAAAGATATAATATAGTTATTTAAATCAGTACTTGAGCACTGACGTCAACACCGCAGTATAAACCTCAGCACTAAGGAACTGATACTGAGCTGATGATACCCTCTGGGACGAACGAATCATCCACCAGCAGAGATATCGACCCAGTGGTTGCAGTTAAGGCGTAACTATACCAAATTTAGTGACACCGAGGCCTTTCTGATATTTTATCTTCATCAGTGTGTCTCAATCTCAAAGTTTTGAAACCGAAACGGATGATGGACAAGACCAGGCAAACACAGCACATCCCCCTCCGAGCACAAACCCACCGACCTAGTCTATGAGACAGGTCAGCTGGAGACATCAGGCGGACTTTTTTTTTCTTTTTTTCTCCTTTTACTGCTACTCGCTCACATCTGAGCATTACGAACAGGATTTCCTGGGTGGTAACCAGTACTTTTTTTAAGCATGGTGGATGAAGTACCTTGCTCAAGGGCACAACACTTTGGTCAGGATGAGGCTCGAACTCGCAACCTCTCGATCATAAATCCTATGCGCTACCACTGCACCAAAGCGCTGAATAGGCGTCTCCCACCGAGCCAACATCAGCAAACATGACCCACACTCCACGGAAGTCCCGAGCATCAGGAAGGAGATGTCCAAAGTAGCGAGATTTGCAAAATATTAAAATATAACGAAAAGTGTAAACCAAATCCGCTAAGATGCAAAGGATAAACCTTTTTCAGAATATAGTTAACGTCAGTACACCTGGTGTTAAGGAGGTGCTATGCGACGGCCGTTAAAAGTCTAGCTCTCTGCCCTTCATCACATTGCAGATTATATTCTAGGCCGGCCTCAGTGGCTCAGTCGGATGCGCGTCTGACTGGTGATCAGGAGGACGCGGGTTCGACTCCCGCCGGGGTCGGCAACATTCTTACGTGGAGATTGATCATGAAATCTTTTCTACGGTCATTCTCTCCCTTCCGCTGATTCAAGAAGGGCAGTTGTCAGTTTCTGGCGAAAGAAAGTGCACTGTACTGGTTAACCGCTTACGTATAAGCCTGCCCAGGAAAGTGTTGATAGGTACACTGACCGGCTCAAAAATGACCTTAATAGTGTTGACTGGGCCGTAAAACTCCAATACAAACAAACAAACAAAGATTATATTCTAGTCATTTGGGACTATTGATGCCATTTTGGAATATGAAAAATGGTTGATGGTCACTGTCGTGGCCCAGAAATACTTTCACACTCATTTTTAGTTCTGTAGTGTATATGATTTGCTTCCAACGGATAAATATGTTCTTTGAAATGGTTATCGTAGGCAAGGAATACACCACAGACCTGAAAAATATGGAGTATATAATTTTTTCTTGGTCGTACTAGCTAGTTCGGCCAATCACCCTCACATATTTTCAAAATTCCACAATAGAATCAATGATCCAAAAGCACAAGGCATTATAAACTACACTCTGATAACCCTTTTATATAACTTTGATATTATATGTAAATAGGCTACTGAAAAATAGGACAAAATAGGCTGTCATCTGTTCTAGGATTTTCTAATAGAAGTTGAGTCAATGGTTTGTTTATGGAGCATTTGGATATTTTCAAACTACAGTGTACGAATAACGCATGCTCAGAAAACATCTGTCACATCTGGTAATAGTAAGACTGAAAACTATTTCAGGAAAGCAATAGATATCAATTGCATTATTGTTGATTGCCTCTAAGTTTTCGACAGTAAGCTGCAATCACTTGTTACATAAAATATTACTCTGTGTTTTGCATCTGGCTTTCATCAACGCTACAAATTGTTTAATGCAGAAATTTAGTGGGTCTTATATCCGACAGGCGTTTATTACTTTATAACAAGTACATGTTTCTAATTAACATGCCAAAAAGAAATTTATAACTGTGCTGTAGTTTCTGCACAACGTCAAAGCTTGTTTTATGTTGATAGTTAAATCAGAAAATGTGCTTTCTGCACAACGTTAAATCTCGCTTAATGGTTATATGAAAATATTTACAATACGAGCGCATTTACAGCAAAATAGAAGTGCAAGTAATGGTTAGAAACCGATACAATTACCTCACAGACACCAGAGGGAAAGAAACACGAACATAATGCTACAATAAAACAACTTCACCTTAACGAAAACATCACAAGCGGAAAACCATAAGACCAGTTACTTTGTCACATAATACAACATACAGATGAACAGTTTTGTCATTTTACTTTCCCATCCTATGACTAGTAGATTCTGACAAAACCCAGGTCTTTGACAAGGTACCTCACAGAAGGCTATTGTACAAACTGGACAACTATGGGATAAGATGTTCCACACATAAATGGATTAGCTCATGGCTCTCGGGGCGTTCACAGCAACTTATACTTGATGGCCAAGCGCCTGATCCAGTCCCTGTTTTATCTTGTGTCCCACTTGGTTCGGTACTTGTATTTATGAATAAATAGAAGCTGAAAATGCGACCAGAACCGGATTCGAACCGGTGACCCCTTGTTTACAAGGCAAGTGCAAACTGAGGTAAAGCGGAAGTTGTCTCTATCTCCTGGTCAGAATCAGAATTGTTACTGGGCGCGTTTGATTTACCTGATTCAAAATACGGACTCCAAATCATGATTTATAAATCACAAACATGATTCAGCCACTTTAAAAGCAGTATGTTTCACTTCTATAATTCCGCCATTAGGATGCATTTGAATCATTCTGAAACATGAACTGAGTACGATTCACCTGATCCAGTATCATATTTCCGTTTTGCACAAATAAAACACTGAAACAGAAATTAACATGATTTCAAATCCTGATTCTGATTCAGGTAAATAAAACGCGCTCCTAATGATATGTCAAATGACATTCACACACTAGGACCTGTGGCATGGGAAGTCATCTCAACAAAAAGGTAAACTTAGCTATCCTCAGAACATTTAGTTGTTGAAATGATCGAATCGGGAAGGGCATTCCAATCTCCAATGATCCGAGGGAAGAAAGAATCTTTTTAAATGCCATTTCTTGCAGCAGAGGTCTGCCACGCCAATAAATGGTGAATTTGCAGCGCCTATATGGTGGGGGAGGGGGTGGGGGCAAGGTCATCTGTTGAAATCCAGGCAGCAACCTTTAGACCTTTGTACAAAAGTATGAGCCTACTGTCTCTTCTTTTCTTGAGAGACTCCCGTCTTAATTTTACTAGTATTCCAGTCATACTCCCAGTTCAAAGCAGTAATTGCTTATTACAAATCTAGCAGCTATGTTCTTAACTGGTTCGATCTCTGCATTAAGGACCACTCCGCTGGGGTCCCAGGTACAACTACCATATTCCAAGATTGGGTGAACAAGTCTCTTTTACATCTTGTGGACTCTGATGAAGATTTCCTCTCAGACAACCAAGCGTTCTATTCGCCATAGTACACATGCATGTTGCTAATGTGTGTGTATTCCATCTCAAACCATTTGTGATTGTCACACCAAAATATATTTAATGGAATCCACAGTCTCGAGGAACGTTCTCTCTAAGGTCTAAGAAGCCTCAACTTCATTTGTTCTCTTTCTAGTTATCAGCATAACATTGCATTTAACAGGCTGAAATCTTATGTCCCATTTAAGTGCCCCGCATCCCAGTCTATCAATACCTCTATATCTCTAATTTCCCGGTAGCAAACAAAGTTGTCTGCAAACTGTCTTATTTCTGAGTCAGTGTCATTGGAAACATCATGGATGTATAGGGGATATAACAGTGGACCAAAAACAATCCCTTGTGGGAACCCAGACAAAACTGGAGCCCACTCCGAATATTCACCATTAACAAAAACTCGCTGTTTTCGCTAGCAAAGAAGGGAATCTATCCATTTGAGAGCCTTTCTCTTAATGCTGTTAACAACTAATTTGGATTTCAATAGCTCATGAGGTGTCAGTGAGGTTTCCAAAGCCTTCTCGAAGTCTAGAATAAATGTGTCCTCCTATCTCCCATTGTGCCATTGTTTCACGATCTAATATGTTTGTTTATATTTGAGTTTAACGGCCCAGTCAACACTGTCTAGGTCATTTTTGAGCCGGCCAGTTTTACCTATCCACACTTTTACTGGGCAGGCTTATACGTTAACCAGTACAGTGCACATTCTTTTGCCAGAAACTGACGAATGCCCTTCTTGAATCAGCGGAAGGGAGAGAAAGACCGTAGAAAAGATTTCATGATCAATCTCCGCGAAAGGATGTTGCCGACCCCGGCAGGTATCGAACCGCGTCCCGCTGATCATCAGTCAGACGCACATCCGACTGAGCTACCGAGGCCGGCTCACGAGCTAATTTAAAATATTAGTCAAAACTGTTATTAATTATTATATCCTGGGGATGACTGTTCTTGCGCTCAAATGGCCTATCAAAGACTGTGTGTAAAATACAAAACAGTTTATTTGTGTCTGGTGTGCGCATTTGCACTCTCAATAATGCAGCATGCTTTACAGATTTAACTGTAGACAGGACATGGCATTTAGGTGTTCATTTCTGTAAACTAGTAATGTTCTGTAGGTGCTCTATCAAATTATCAACTGCTCCAGACCAGGAAATGGCCACGGTGTTGAGGCTAAACTCTGGGGGAACTACACTGTTTGCATACAATTGGTCGCAGTCAAACGTGGGTGGGGTATTGTTTACAACTTAGCTACGGGTCGTATAAAAGCCACTGGTCGGGCAATTTTTGCGGCTTTAAATATATATACTCTGTAACCAGTTTGTAAATAGTTTGCCTTGGTGAGGCTATTTATCTTGCATTAGACACTCGCCTTGATTACGTCTGGTCGCTCGTATTTATCTTCGTGCGAAAAATTATTGAAATATTCTTAAAGGTTTACAAGCCATACATCCGCAATCAGTCTGTGAAAATTTCGCCTCGTCGAGTCTATTTATCAATCTATCTGACATCCGACTGGCACATCTTCGCCAACGATCACAATATATAATCAGTACGTTAATCGGATCCATGCAAACATGCTGTGTCGCTTGTGTTGCAGCTAATGGAGGCCATGCTCAATACTGAATATATCCAGTGTGTATCTGTGAACTTTTGTTTTGATGGGTGTTTGATGGATACGAATAAACTCGTTTTGCTTTGATAGACGTGGAATTAAGGAAGTTTTCTGCCAAAGCACATTGGATAACATGTCCATGTGAAATAATAGCGTCCAACATGGTGTCGGAAATGACAAATATTAGGCAAAAATTGTAATATCTTTCTTATATTTGCTTTAAACATAGCTTGTGGGTGCTCGTTAGAACCGCCTCTGAGTACCCACAATCTATGTTTTGAATGAAAATAAGGCGTTAATGTATACCCTCGTAAACCCCATTTTTCTCCACACTGCTCAAAACAATTAAATGAGAAAACACATATTTCCTCATAGTATAATGATGTTGGATAATGATGATGAAAAAACGATTCAGAAAGATGAATAACTTTATCTGCAACATGTTAATGGTAAACATTGGCAACCAGTTTGTAACCTGTTGAGGAAGAATTTTCATAAATGCTTGAGAAATCGCCATCTTTACGTCAGATCATTTCAAATGTCTTAGACATGCGCAAATTAGTCACTTTTTCCTGTCAGTAATATGTATGACCACCTCGAGCAGCACAACACTCCTCGCATCGCCGAGACATGCTACGAACCAAACTTTGAACAGTTTGTAAAGCTAGTGTTTCCCATTCATGTCTAAGGATGTTTTATTGGAATAACTTTGTTAATGTGCTTATTACACGGCTGAACGGCTGGAGGTCCTACAAGTGATGCAACACAATCTTATAAAAATTTAGGTTTATGATATATGAATATGAAAAGTGCTCTAACTAATAAACTTTTTGAAAGGACTATGTAGAGGATCTTGCATTAGTGATCCAGGCGGTTTCTGTAGCACGCCTTCGTCCAACTATGTGTCACATAAAATGAGAGTTTTGCCTGCTCCCCATTCAAATGGCTCTTACATTTAGTAAGAGACATTCTAAGGACAGACTAATAGATCGGACGTTGCTAGTCCGTTCTGGGATGCTGACCCCCTGTTTTCCTCTTGGCCGAAATCGAAAACACCAAGATGAGTACGGGGTGCATCCGAGAATTGGTCCCTAGGCAGTGTTGCAGACCCATTCATGCGACCTTGTACCGTTTCTTTCAGCTGTAAAAAAGGAATGTATCTGCGAATTCACATCGCATATGGGCCTGTCCACGTAACTAGTTAATAAAAAAAAAGTTAATTGCAAAGTTAATTGTTGAAAATTTAGAAGTCTATCGCAACATATTTGGACAACCATTGGAGACCAATACTACATGCCTTTGCATATGCAATCGGCCGATGCTCGAGCGCGACTGCACATCCGCACGGTCCCGTCCGAGCCTCAGCTTACCATGCACACACAGCAGGTGAAGGTTTTGGCCAGAATAAGACACCAATCCCAACTAGATTGCTGTAAATTTCATACGCTCACAAAAGGAAAGAGTTTCTTATGTCACGACTCATATTCACGATCGAGCTGGGACCGGTATTGATCTAATTCCATTATTATCAGTAGTTCGTAAACCGAAGGATTGACATGTTTCTAACCAAAACTCAAATTTTGAACAGATTGCCCCATACCGAATTTCAGCCGTTTTATAGTACCTCGCATTCTTGCTTTGCGCGTGATCCTTGCTTCTTGCCGTTTGCATGAACATTGTTAAGAGATGTCACTTTAAAATAGTGCCTTTCCTTGAGTTGGAAAATTTCCGATCGGTGATGTTATACAGGCTTAAAAGATTGCTCCTTTAACTGTTTTGAGTAGTGTATGTGATTTGGGGTTTAGAGGGGTCTTCGTTTCACGGACTTGTTAGCGTGATGAATGGTGGAATTTTTCTGCTTGGGAATAAATGTACTGTGATTAATTTGTTGTGGGCATTTCTTTTTGGCGTTCAGTATATATCACAGCATGCAAACATAATAATATACAAAGTACTTAGCACATACACATATTAAAAGTCCAATATCACAGAAAAAAAGTTGCATAAGAAGTACATACATGTATACAGACATTTATGTTAAGAAATATGACAAACATTATAGGTGGCACATGTATATATATACAGATATATTTACATTAACACATTTGCATAAGAAATTTGACCACATTCAAAAATAAAAAAAAAAATAAAAATAAAATGAAATAAAAATAAAATAAAAAAAAAAGTTTGGTAATAAATTTATTCGAGAACTAAAATCTTTGAAGGGTACTTGATAATGATAAGGGATCTGAGAAATAAAATGAAATGAAATAAAAATAAAATAAAAATAAAATATTGTTTGGTAATAAATTTATTCGAGGAGTAAAATCTTTGAAGGGTACTTGATAATGATATTGGATCTGAGGACATCTAAGTTCAGCTCATTTGCTACACAAAGACATTGCCAGCAGATCTCTATAAATAAATAAATAAATAAATAAATAAATATATCCAACATTAATTGGCTAATTAACCGATCAGTCAATTAATCAGTCAATCAATTGACCAATCAATCAATCATCTTACCGATCAATCAGCCAATCTGTCCAAGTCAAACAATTAATTTAGCATAAAAAGATAAAGTACAAAAGAGGCACTAGGTATAGTCTGACACTCATAATGCCACGAAAAAGGTAACCCGACGGTGATACAACCTTTGCACGAAAAAATGGGATGGTCCGTCAGCCATGACCAGCAAGCTCTACGAACTAACAAAAGGAGAAAGGGGGGTTAACGAAAACTGCAAATTCATGCGGTAGTTACTTAAATATTACAAAAAAGGCATTCACATATAGGCCCATCCAGAGCATGAGCCAGTCTCTCAATCTGTGGAAGGAATTGGAAGTACTTGTGAAATTCAGTACATGTACATCACGAAAACACCCCCCCCCCTTGAACCCCACTTTTATATAGTAAAAATATCACAATTTTTCCTCTCAGAATTGTCTCTTTTTCTGTGCTAAAGTTTACAATGTATTTGTATATGCCTGTTTTCGAAATGAGCTCGAACAGATGGGAAGCCATAAAAGAGTTTTCACTCAGCATTTTTGTTGTCGTCCATTGAACTTAGTTTTGTTTGAATTGAGGTTTAACGTCACCGTCAACACTATATAGGTCATTTTGGAGATGTTACTTCCAGTTTTGCGGGACTTTTACCAGACATTGAGACGGAATGATATCTCAAGCCCTGCACCAAGTGAAACTAATAGGTTTATTAAATAATATGCATGACGGCCCCGCCCATCGGGGCTTGAAAAAATATATGGGCTGCATGATGCTTTCATGCAGAGCTGAATCCGACCCGCACACGAGTACTGGTAAACCGCTTAGAGGATCTAAGCCTGCCAAGGCAAAGTGGTGCAAGTCGGACCGTCCATGCTTATAAACCCTATTGGTTTCATTGGGCGACAGGGCTTGGGATGTCCTTTCATCTCAATGTCGGGTAAAAAGTCCCACATAATTTGAAGCAACATCTCCAAAATTACCTTTTCAGTGTTGACATAAATCAAACAAACAAACAAATAATATGCATGAATGGTCCGAGTCGCACCACTATGCCTGGGCAAAGTGCATTGAAGTAGGAAAATTTACTTTTACAAAAGTTTACATTTGATATCTCTGACAAATATTTTCAGGAGCAAGATGAGATACAGTACGAAAGTTATGCTCGAATAGAGCACGTGCTTACTGGCTGCTGGTTGCATGCTCTGAAAGGTATGTATGAGAATACTCTGGAACGGAGTGATCAATATGGTGGGTAGGAGATGGGGCAGTGTGTGACGGAGTTGATTTGATTATTAATGTATGACTTAATAGGGTTTAGCCTATTCAGCACCGTGTCCAATATATGATGGATACCGGTAGTACCGTTGAGTATCACCATATCACTTATGACATTTGGCGGGAAATCTAAGCATCGTTTCAGGTAAGTTGTCAATAAAAATGGCACAGAATCTATGACAATTCAGACAAAACAGAATCTCTTCAAGAAATTATAAGCACAGTTGGTAAAAGTCAACAATAATGTAATGACAGAGATACGGAATCTGTTATCAACCAAATAATCTCAGGTCATGTTTACCTCAACAGTCTACAATCCAAAATTGATCAGACAAAATCAGATCTTTGTGACAAATGTAAGGTAAAAGAGAACATACAGCACTATATATTCCACTGTGACAGATACAATACACAAAGAATTACTCTAGAAAGGGAGGTAGAGGAAATCCTTGCAAGAAATGATATCAACGCTGCCAGCATCAATTTAAAAGCTCTTACGGGCAACCTGGATAGTGTGAATTTTGTGGTAAATGCGGAACTGAGGAAAGCATTTAGCGGGTTTATACGAGAAACTGGTAGACTTCTGCACAAATAAATCATTCAATTTTGAAAGAAATTAAAATTTGGGATTTAAAAAAAAAAAAAAAAAAAAAAAGAACTTGCTCGATGTCTCACATACTAAGCGGAAAAAGTACCTAGAGTCAGCAACCTTGAAAACAGTAGTACCCAGAGGACAATGCTAGTGATAGATTAGCACAACGAATCAACAACAACAACAACAACAAATAAAAATAATTTACAAAACCCGTATTTTATGAATAAAACGCTGAAAATGAAGAATAAAAAGTCAGATTTTATGTATCGTGATGAGAGGACGCCTTACATGTGGACCTAGATTTTCAATTTTCTCAAAGGATAGAAAATTATTGCATTTTGTATTGTCTGAAAAATTAATCTTTTTTGAAGATTTTCATAGTTCTACAAGTTTGGCACATGGGACTTCGCGTGCTGAATATTTCAATATGCTACACTCCTCTCCGATTTTCAGACATTTGTGTTACATGATTTCATTTTTTTTACCAGGATGGAAAAGAAGCCAGCTACATGTGTAGTCTGATAAATTTAAATATGGATCTTTACAAGTTTACTGTTTTCAAATCAAAGCACTGGTTAGTTGATTGTCTCTGCGTATAGTCTGAAAAACTTGTCCTGAACGTGTACTTAGACAGTTTCATTTAACCCTTAACCCATAAAATGCCAATCACAATTATTGTCGTCTGCTTTGCCGTCTGTCGGATACCTTCAAAGTAATTTTTGCAAACAGTGTGGACCCAGATCAGAGCAGTCTGATCTGGGCCCACACTGTTGGCCTGTATGCAATTTTTTTTTTAAAAAAGTTTGCAAAAACAATTCAGCAGACGACATAAGCAGACGACATTTTCATATCTAGTTTTTCTCGGTGTCTTAAGGGTTAAATACCTGTACTGTATACAAAGAATGCAGCCAGTCTGGATTGAAAGTGTTTGCGCATGTCCCAGCCCAGCACATACACCAAGTCAGTGTTTTACAATAAGCACTCTGATATCACAACAACAAGAGCTGCTTGGCTATTTTATATATAAACAGTTGCATAGCAACAGATAAGGTTGTGTATTTTGTGATAATTGAAGGGGATCGAGGCGGTTCTAATGAATACCCACAACATAGGTTTTTATGGAGAATTGACAAAAACCATCCTTCAATTATCACAAAATACGCATCTTATCTGTTGCTATGCAACCGTTCCCGGATTTCCTACAAATCAGTGATAGTCACATGGACATCAGCATTGAAGAGCTTCTGTACTTCATGTCGATCCACAAACAATTGAGCCCAAAAGGAAATAACCAGGGTTCAGCATGGTTAAAAGGCATTTCTTCTATTCCCATGGCACTTTTCTGGTTTTTCCTTTTCCCAGATGAAGACTATGAAAAGCGAGAATTCCGAAGCAATGATCAAGAAATGTCAATGTATGGACTGCGCTGGGATGGAGCGTCTACAAGAAAGGTAAATAGTAATGACCATAAATATTCAGACTGATGTTACCATTACTGAAGTACATATTCAGGTTCAATAATGGTATCATATTTCTATGAAAAGTTTGATATTTACTATGTAACTGAGGTAATGGCCAAATATGACCCACTCTGTCCATAAGAAGATAGATACTATATTTCTGTTCCAAACGTGGAAAATATGTTCTCGTTAGAATCACCTTCTTCAACATCTAGCCATTACGAAAACACGCCTATATAAATACTTTGTAAATTTTACCACCAGAAAAACGAAAAATATAAGATGAAAATTTGTGATATTATTTCTGCCCAAAATATAGATTGTGGGTACACGTTAGAACCGCCTCATCGAGGCGGTTCTAACAAGTACCCACAATCTATATATTAGAGCAGAAATAAGAAAAATAAGGTTTACCCCTGTAAACCCCAGATTTACTATATAACAGTGGGGTTCAAGGGGGTCGAAATTTTATAGGTGTGTTTTCGTGATGACTGGCAATCTGAGTTTGCTCATTAGAACTGCCTCATTGAGACAGAACCACCTTCTTACATGTACCTGCAATCTGTGTTTTTAGCTCCCAAAATACTAGAAAACTATTTATTCCCTAGGAGAACCCATTTTTTCCAATAAAAAATGGGGTTTACAAGGGTGTTTATTGGACAGGCTTGTGAACCCTTTTTGTACCAAATGGAATCTTTCTCATTATATATAGCAGGAGTCCATTTCAAAATTTTGGGGTGTCAGGTTGTGTTTTCTTCAAAATCTGTTTGGATACTGGATGGATGTTTTGCAAACAGTGTAGGCCCTGATCAGATGCCTCTTTCTGCACTGTCTGACATGGGCCTGCACTGTTTGCCAACTATCCATTTTGGGGTTTCCAGTACAAAATGGCCAAAGTAATGCTTAGCAAAACTACATAGATCTCATGCATTGCAAATACATTGTAAATTATTACAAATTGTCTATTTTCTATTGTTGTTTTTAATACCTAAATTATTTAGAAGCCTCCGTGGTGTAGTGGTTACGCTACTCGCCTTGTAAACCAGGGATCGCAGGATCGATCCCGGGCTTCTCCAGACTTTCAGATGAGTCTTTAAACCGAGGTCCCGTCTCTGTATGACCTTACCTGTTGGTGGCACGTAAAACTCAAACACTCACTCATACCTAAATTATACACAACTTAATGATAATTTAAGAGAAAAAAATAATACTTTTTGTGACAGTGAATAGTTTTTAAGGCCTAAACAAAAAAGCCGTGTTTCCGCTTATCCAACCGACACTGTTTCAGACCCCCCGACTCAACTATCTAGCAGTCTGATCAGGATCTACACTGTTAGCCATTTCGTCAGCACCTTTTGGACTCCTTGCAGGATCACGAAACCATTGAATTTATTAAAAGTTTAGGAGAATTACAGCAAGTCCTCAAGGTATCCAAATAGTTAGCATTTTTATGGTAATTTTGTAAAAGTTCACGGTACAGCACTTTTTACATTACGAAAATACACT
The DNA here is from genome assembly GCA_963580285.1 of Lucinisca nassula. Taxonomy (NCBI): domain Eukaryota; kingdom Metazoa; phylum Mollusca; class Bivalvia; order Lucinida; family Lucinidae; genus Lucinisca; species Lucinisca nassula. The sequence continues at coordinate 32,657,070 of OY757017.1, forward strand.
CGTGCGACATAGAGTATTTTTTCACATCTCCAAAATGGCTACTTTTCTGATAAAAATCCATTATATTTTTCTTAATTATGCTGCAAACATAGGTTGTGGGTGCCGGTTAGAAATGCCTCATTTTGCAGTTCTAACGAGCACCCACAACATACGTTTTGGAACAGAAATAAGAAAAATAATGAATACCTCCGTGAACCCCAGTTTTCTCTATATAAAGCGGGGTTTAGAGGATGTTCATTGCACGGACTTGGTCATGTGGTGAGCTAAGCACGTAGAATGCTTGCCTTATTCATGAAATTAAAAAGATAAAGAAGCTTCATTTACCGTTGCCTATTAGAAACAATTAACATAAGCTCTACAGAGCTTTTAACCCTTTTTGTACCAAATGGAATCTTCCTCCTTATATATAGCAGGAGTCCATTCCAAAATTTAGGGGTGTCAGGTTGTGTTTTCACCAAAATTCTTTGGAAAATGATTGAACTTTTAGCAAACAGTGGAGGCCCTGATCAGACGCCGCATTCTGTGGCGTCTGATCTGGGCCTGCACTGTTCGCCAAGGTACCCCTTTAGGGGTTTCTGGTACTGAATGGGTTAATATGACAAACAAAGCACCCTTTAACAGAAAGTTGCCTGCCTTAATTTATCTTCCAAGGACAGCCCCTGGTTATGTGAGCCTCAGACAAAAGAGCTCAAAGTGCCATTTTTTTATGCCTGTAGGTGGGAATTGACACAGGGACCTCAAAGTCTTGAAGTGGACACATTACCACTGAGCTGTTGTTTACCATAAACAACATACATTTTGTAGATACAGTAAAATTCCTATATTGAGACCACCTTTTGGACTGTTTAAAACTGGTCTTTAAGACCAAAAAGTGGTCTTTAAAACCCAAAAGTGGTCTTTAAGACTACTTTTGAACAGACCCAAAGTGGTCTCTATTCGGAGGATACTTTATGCAGAATACATAAAGAAAGAATAACTGTAACCTACTAAATAAGCTTTTTATAGCAGAATTAGTCTTAATTTTAGGTGGTCTTAAAAGTGGAATATTACTGTGTACTTGTTAGTTTGTTTGTTTCATTTGTGGCTTAACGTCCCCGTCAACACTGTAAAGGTCATTTTGGAGACGTTGCTTCCAATATTGTGGGACTTTTACCCGACATTGAGGTGAAATGACATCTCAAGCCCTGTCGCCCATTGGTTTATTAGCATGGATGGTCTGCCTCGCATCGCGGTTCCTGGAAAGGCTTAGATCCTCTAAGCGGTTTACCAGTACTAGTGTGCGGGCTGGATTCAGCTCTGGGTGGAAGCATCATGCAGCCAGCCCATAATTATATTTCTTCAAGCCCCTATGGGCGGGGGCCGGTGTACTTGTTAGAATCATCTCGATAACATGTTTCTAACAAGAAATAAGGCAATTTATCCCACATCTGTCTTTGTTAACCCTTGTCCTGCAGAATATTTAAATATGGCACACCCACTTCTGAATATCAACCAATCAGATTACTTGATGCAAATTATTGCAACAAATTCATAAACTGAATAACAAACAATGAAGATCCTGATCAGATGGCTTCTTCAGAAGCCATCTGATCTGGATCTACATTGTTTGAAAGATGAGACATATCCGGGGCTCAGCAGGACAAGGGTTAACAATTATGGTCAAACTGTTTCGTTTTAGGTTTCCGCCAGTAGCGAGAGCATGTATGATGATGCGTACACCCTACAAATGGTGGAGAAAGAAGACGTTGCCAACTTTAACTTTGTTGCTGGGATGGTACCATTTCTCTTCAACTTAATTCAAGATGTAAGTTCAAGCCTGTTCAGGTGAAAGTACACTTATCACATCACGAAAACACACATATATAAATTTGACCCACTTAAACCCCACTTTTATACGTGCCTTTGTGGGGGGACCCCCCTCACAAGCCCGGCCCGCCCTGTGCACAGAATGGGAAGCCAACATATGTGACGGATGGCGGGGTCATATTAGCACAAGCACAATATGAACTAATGACTTTTGTTTGTATTACAGGTACAGGTGGGACCCCGGGGGACAAGAAACTGGACACAACTACACTGATCCGAGCGCACACATGGGGTCCCAAAGCACTAATCCGACTTTTCTATTTCAGGAACGAGAGGAGGCTCGACGGAGCCCGTCAGGACAACATCCTGAGGGCACCTGGGAGAAAGCCCGTACTGGGCTCCCCCTAGGTACCAACAGAATGAAGTCCCCTGAAGTAGGCAAAGCGAAGGCATAAATACTGCCAGAACAGAGCATACAAACGGGGACAGGTCACACGCTAAATATCTTTATAGGCGGGGCAACGGCAATATCCACCATTTGCTAGGTATTTGGAAATAGGAAGTCCCTTAAAAATGCCTTTTGGAAGACCATTCAAAAATAAAAATTAGCGGGATTGCAAAACGGCTGATTAGCCTCATCACTGCCTTTCCCAAACAAACACATACCTCCAAACACATCACGAAGACACACCTGTCCAATTTTGAACCCCACTTGCATAGGCAGGTCTCCGTGATGAGAGCACGGGTACTAGGACTTTTTGCAATAGCCGGAATTGGCTGGTCTATTAGTCACCCATCCTGGCTCACTTTAGATGCCTGTTCAAAATTCAAAAATTTCATGCGTTATCACCCTTTAACAAGCATCGTGACCGAAGGCGTTTTCTTTGCCATGTCAGGGGTGGAGGCAGAGAATAATGGAAGCCAGAACTGATAATGTATGTTAGCTTTTTTCCTCGGCCAGACATTCGAAAACAGGGCTGTGCTCTGACACATTTGGCAGTCGAAATTGGCAACACGTCATCACATACTAGAGCCCGTCTTTGGTCTGATTCCTGCACCCAAAATTCTAAAATCGCTATAGAACTGTGTTTCTTAGGACAAACGCTGTACCTTGGGTGCGATTTGTGCCTTCCTCCGATTAAGAGTTCAGTATATTCCCATTGGTCAGCTGACAACTGTCGAATTGACAAGTGCCAGCACATTGGAGGCCCTGGGAAGAGCAGTTCATAAACTAATCCCATTTAGCGAGATGGGGGTAGCCCCTATGTGCTTTTAGCGCCCGGTTACCTTACAAAATCTATCAAGTCAAGTCAAGCCCACTTTTATATAGGAAGCCGTAGTTTACAGTGGTATACATTATTTTTCTTATTTCTGCTAAAATCATAGATTGTGTGTACTCATTAGAACTGCCTCGCCGAGGCAGTTCTAACGAGTACCCGCAATCTGTGTTTGTGCAGAAATGTTAAGAATATCAGAATTTTTTGTCTGAAAATTTTCAATTTTTCGGTGGTAAAATGTTCATCTTATTTGAATAGGCATGTTTTGGTAATGATATGATGTCACGTCTGAGATTGTAATAACACAGTGTAATAAAATCAGTAATAAACTAATGTATAAAATATGCAAATTAGTTACATGTATGGAGTCCTTAATGATGTCCCATTTAGTGATGGTGGATTGATTGATTGATTGAGTTTTAACCTCCCCGTCAACACTGTATATGACATTTTTGAGAAGTTGCTTCCAATTTGGGGGGATTTTTATCCAGTTTTGCGGTGAAATGACATCTCAAGCCCTGTCCCCCAATGAAACCAATAGGGTTTATCAGCATGGATGGTCCGATTCACACCGCTTAGCCTGGGCAGGTTTAGATCCTCTAAGTGATTTACTAGTTCTCGTTTGCGGTCGGTTTCAGCTCTGCGTGGAAGCACCATGCAGCCCATATATTTCTTCAAGCCCCGATGGGCGGGGACCAATAAGTGATGGTGGAATATTGACATTTCTTTGTAAAACAGTCATGAATAAACGATCTTATGATAAATAGAATCTTGCATTTTGCTCATGTACAAGTATTGAATTTTTATACCCCGCCACACGATAGTGGCGGGGTATTATGTTATACCCTCCGCGGTGTCCGTCCGTATGTCTGTCCGAGTGCATCCGTGGGCACATGTTGGGTAGACATAAGTTGGGTACTTGCCGTTTATTCCGTTAGTGTCCGAAAAAGTAGCCAACAAATTTCATGGGACATGTTGGGTACTTGTGCAAATTTTAGCTGATTGTTGGGTACTTATAGGTGAAAAATTAACACTGTAGTACCCAACAAATGTCCATCTGTAAGAACGTCCGTCCGTCCGTCCGCACTTCGTTTCCGATCGATAACTTGAGTATTTTTTCACGGATTTTGTTCAAATTTTGCATACATATTGGTGTCGGGGATGAGTGGTTTGGGATTGTTGATGGGCAAAATCCGTTAATTTTTAGCAGAGTTATTGCCCTTTTCAGTATCTAAAAAATGGTTTTTGGCCTCTAATTCCCTTACTATAAGGAATATCTGGATGAAACTTCACAGATATATAGAGGACTAAATGGTTCATATTGTGGCCAAGGACTGCTACTCTGGCTGTTCCAGTTCTTGAGTTATCTGCCCTTGACGTATTTAAAAAATGCATTTTAGACTGTAGTTCGTTTATCATTTACAATATCTTGCTGAAACTTCATAGATATGTAGTAGATGAATTGTTATATGCTGTGGCAAAGGAACATGACTCTGGCTTTCCCAGCGATTGAGTTATCTGCCTTTGAAATATCTGAAAAATGGTTTTTGGCCTCTAGTTCCCTTACTATATGGAATGTCTCGATGAAACTTCACAGATTTATAGAGGACTTAATGGTTCATATCGTGGCCAAGGACTGCTACTCTGGCTATACCAGTTCTTGAGTTATCTGCCCTTGAAGTATTTAAAATGCATTTTAGACTGTATTTCCTTTATTATTTACAATATCTTGCTGAAACTTCATAGATATGTAGTAGATTAAATGTTACATACTGTGGCAAAGGAACATGACTCTGGCTTTCCCAGCAATTGAGTTATCTGCCCTTGAAATATATAAAAAAGGGATTTTGGCCTATAGTTCATTCTTAGGCCCTTCTCAGTGGTTAACCAGTACTTAGTGCACATACTTCATGCCTGCCCTTCTTGAATCAGCGGAAGGAGCACAATGACCGTAGAAATTACTTCATGATCAGTCTTCACGAAAGAATATAGTCAGACAGGCAGTACATCGAAAAACATGAAATTCTTACATGTACCACATAAAGATACATGTTCCACAGGCATTTAAGGTAAATACTTGCCTCCATAATTTTCTAATAATGTCAACTTATTGAGTTGCCTTCCCATCAAATGTCTGAAAAATGGATTTTTACATATGCTTCCTACATCTTCTATTAACTTCATCCACTCACATTAAGACATTACACTTGCGGATCATATCTCTGCTATCCCCTTTCTAGTTATTTAGCCTTGATATATTTTCAAATAAGTTACATTGCTTAGCAGTGGCGGGGTATTATGCAGTGTCTGCGGTGCTTTTATTTAAACTTCTGGAGGAAAAGGCATAAAATGCCCAGCTGCCAAGCATTTCATGCCTTATCCACAACAAGTTTAATTAATAATAAATTGAATAATAAATGAACACCCTGAAAAAGCAGTCTGATCAGGGTCTAAAATGTTTACCATTCTGTCTGCAGCTTTAAAACCCCTCGCAGGATCGTGAAACAAATTTGCTAGAATTTTAGGAGAATTACAGCAACTTCTCAAAATATCCAAATTTTTAGGGCTTTTGATGGTATTTTATAAAGTTTTATTTTCCTATGCATATTGTGACATCTCATCAGGGACTATACTGTGTGGCCCTCATCCTACTATTCTTAGAGACAACATGAGGTAGTGAGTAAGTGAGTGTTTGAGTTTTATGTCCCACCAACAGCTAAGGTCATAAGGAGACAGAGCCTCGGTTTAAAGACTCGTCCGAAAGTCTGGAAAAGCCTGGGATTGATCCTGCACATTACACAAACACGCCTATACAAAAACATTGTAAAGTTTACCTCCGAAATATCGATTTTTTAGATGAAAAATTGTGATATTTTTCTTATTTCTGCTCAAAATATAGATTGTGGGTACGCGTTAGAACCGCCTCGATGAGGCGGTTCTAACGAGTATCCACAATCTATATTTTAGATCAGAATTAATAAAAATAGGGTTTACCCCCGTAAACCCCAGTTTTACTATATAAAAGTGGGGTTCAGTGGGGTCAAAATTATATAGGCAAGTTTTCGTGATGCAACCCCTGGGTTAGAAGGTGAGTAGCATAACCACTGCACCACGGAGGCTTCTAACATGAGGTAGGAAAGTGTACTTGTTTAAATTTTATGTATGGTAAGGAGTTGAGGTGTCCGAATATTTAGGGTAAATACGGTATATGGGTTAAGTTCATACTTGTGCATTGATTCATTCTTTCTTTTATTTTATTTTGAACAGTTCCAGAATGGGACATTATTAACAGCAAAGAAGACACATGGAATTATTGCTGTAAGTATAAAGTTTTGTTCGATTACATCACATTAACAAGTTGGTTTTTTGTACACCCCATGTAAGCCCCGCTTTTTATGGGGAAAACTGGGGTTTACAGGGGTATACATTCTTAATTTTTGCTCCAAAACATAGGCGTATGGATATTCATTTAGACCTGACCCATTAAGGTGGTTCTGACAGTACATAAACATACCGGTAGGTTTATTGATATTCATTAGACCTGTCCCATTGAGACAGTTCTGAGAAGCACCTTTCTTATACCACCACTGAACTCTCCAAATTATTAACTTCATGTTTTACTGCCATCAACAAACATGTGATGAAATATTGCGACGAAGTCTTCGAAATATCAGGCAGAAATCTGTAAATCTGTTTTGGTCTATAAACAATTCTAATGAAGTTTTAGAAAATTTTAACATTTTTGTTTTCATCACAAAAAATCAGTGTTGAAGATATTAAAATAAAACCACTGTACATTCTCATGTGTTATCAGTCACCGCCTATATTAAGTGCATTGTAGCACATTGACCTGATAAACATATGCTATCTCAGGACAAGTGAGCTTTATCAGATCAAGGTGACATTGCACTTCTTAGAACTGGACTGCTGGAAAAAATTGGCAAAAATGTAAGTGTCTAATGGGATAAACTGATAAGTACAATACAAGATTTGTGTCATTTGATATCAAGTTTATCAGGCTCGGCTTCGAGAACGCATGTAGAATCGCTTGGCAAGCCTCGCGATTCTACAAGCGTTCTCGAAGCCTTGCCTGATAAACTTGATATCAAAAGACACTCACTTGGTATTCTCTATTTATCCTGACGAGATACCCTCCCTTAGACTGATTCAAGAAGGGCTGTGGTCAGTTACAGATAACACTCTCTATACCTACATTTGATATAATGACAAAACTTGTTCAATCAGTGAATGTTATCTGGTCAACATGAAAGACTAGCATTGCTATAAATAACTGTTACCGTGATTTCAGTACATATCAGTGATAGTCATTTTAACATCAGTGGCGTAATATCTACTACACTTAGTAACTTTGGGTCAATTGTCATACTATGCCAAGGGAGATTACTTTTAATGAGTAGTTTTTGTGCCCACTGTTTGTCAATTTGGGTGATTACTTTTTATGCCCCCGGAATAGAGATTCGTGGGGGGGGGGGCATATAGTTTTTGGTCTGTCTGTCTGTTTGTCCGTTTGTCTGTCTACAAAAACCTTAACATTGGGCATAACTTTTGAATGGTAATAGGTAGAGCTTTTATATTTCACATGTGTATACATTATCACAAGAGCTTTCCAGTGGTACCATAATTTTTATCTCGTGACCTTGACCTTTGACCTACTTTTTTCAAATTTTTTAAAAACTTTAACATTGGCCATAACTTTCGATTGGTAAGTGATATGGCTTTCATATTTCACATGTGCATTCCTTGTCACAAGACCTTTCTTGTGGTACCATAATTTTTGACCTTGTGACCTTGACCTTGACATTTGACCTACTTTTTTAAAACTTTAACATAGTCCATAACTTTTGATTGGTAAGTGATAGGGCTTTCATATTTCACATGTGCATTTTTTTCACAAGACCTTTACAGTGGTACCATAGTTTTTGACCTCGTGACCTTGACCTTGGACCTACTTTTTAAAAACTTTAACATTGGCCATAACTTTCGATTGGTAAGTGATACGGCTTTCATATTTCACATGTGCATTCTATGTCACAAGACCTTCCAACGATCCCACAATTTTTGACCTTGTGACCTTGACCTACTTTTTAAGACTTGAACATTGGCCATACCTTTTGACTGCTTAGTGATACTGCTTTCATATTTAACATGTGCTGTCCGGGGGCATCAGTGTTTCACAAACACATCTTGTAATGAGTAGTTTTTGGGTCCACTCTTTGTCAAATTGACAAAAAGTGGACCCAAAAAAACCTACTCATTAAAAGTAATCTCCCTTGGCACAGTACCAGTTTGTTTGTTTGATTTGAGGTTTAACATCCCCGTCAACACTGTAAAGGTCATTTTGGAGACATTGCTTCCAATTTTGTGGGACTTTTACCCGACATTGAGATGAAAGGACATCTCAAACCCTGCTGCCCAATGAAACCAATAGGGTTTATTAAACATGGACGGGCCGACTCGCACTGCTTTGCCTGGGCAGGCTTAGCGGTTTACCAGTACTGGTGTGCGGGTCGGTCTCAGCTCTGCGTGGAAGCATCATGCAGCCAATCTATTTCTTCAAGCCTGGTGGGCGGGGGCAAACACAGCACCAGTATTAACACCTCTTGATGTGTTTCAGGCAATGAAAGAGCTGAGATATTACATGACTATTGAAGGACAGCCAGATAAAGACAGACAGAAATTGATGAGGAATCTGAGGGTAAGTCCACCTGGGTCCAAGATCATAAAACATTTTTTTTTCATTTTAACATAGCAACAGATAGGGGGTATTCACAAGTTAGTTTTCTTATTTCTGTACAAAAACTTTTGTTGTGGAGACTCATTAGAAGCACCTTAACAAGGCGCATCTTATGAGTACCAACAACGTATGTTGTTGTGCAGAAATAAGAAAAATATCAGTACTTTTCGAACGAAAGAAGTGCCTTATCTAGGGCTAACATAACAACAGATAAGGTGTGTATTTTGTGATAATTGAAGGATAGTTTTTGTCAATTCTCCATAAAAACCTATGTTTTGGGTATTCATTAGAACCGCCTCAACGAGATGGTTCTAATGAATACCCACAACATAGGTTTATATGGAGAAATAAGGAAAACTATCCTTCAGTTATCACAAAATACACACCTTATCTTCAAGCTCAGTTAAGTTGAGCATGGCTGGTCTTGGTAGCTCAGTTGGTTATATGTCTGACTGGTAATCAGGAGGTCGTGGGTTGGATACCTGCCATTTTGGCAACATTCTTTGGTGTTGATTGATCATGAAATCTTTTCTGTGGTCATGCTCTCCCTTTTGCTGATTCAAGAAGGGCAGTTGTCAGTATATGGAAGAAGAATGTGCTCTCTCTTGTAATCTCTTATGTGCAAACCTGCCCCAGGAAAAGTGTGGTTAGGTAAACCGACTAGCTCTAAATGACCTATACAGTTTTTACTGGGTTGTTAAACTCCAAACAAACAAACAGACAAATCAGTTGAGCATGAAATTTATGTGGCTTAAAAAATAAAAAATATCAAGTTTTATCCATGCTGATTTCCGCATTGAATATTTTTGTCCTTCTGATAAACTAGCTATAAAATGCCAACAATTATTTAGAATACCGATTTTAACCCTTTTTGTACTGGTAACCCCAAAACGGGTGCCCTGGTAAACAGTGCAGGCCCAGAACAGACGCCACAGAATGCGGCATCTGATCAGGGCCTACACTGTTAGCAAAAAGTTAAGCCATTTTCCAAACAAATTTTGAAGAAAACATAACCTGAAACCCATATATTTTGAAATGGACTTCTGCCATATATAATAAGGAAGATTCCATTTGGTACAAAAAGGGTTAATCTTCATACTGATGATCCAGGATATGCTCTACTTTTGCAAGCAGTATAATGATGTTTTCACTGTTTGTCATTCATTTGGTGAATTTATAGAAATGAATACAATACAACCTCTCTATAACACTTAATACCGCAATCAGGCATTCTAGTAACCTAATAAAGGGGGTCGAATAACTGCACGCTATAATTGGTAGTGACCTATAATACCTTCTACTGACCTATAATACGTCTCGGTACCGATTGTAGACCGGACCTACTTTTCAGGTCACTTATTTACAAGTGTAAACAATAACATGCAACATTTTTTACATGGAGAAACAACGAAACTGCAAGTTAAAATCTTTGCAATATTTATTTGAACAGATTTTCAGAAATTTTACGGCTAAATTCTTACCTTCTCTGCCTTTCCTGGTTTGAATGGCCAGTTGGAATAACTGCGCGCCGTTACTGCAGTTGCGTCTGAACCCTGAAAATAATTTCTAAAGCTAAAATAAACTATTTATTTACAGATTTTCATACAGAATGTAAGGCGCTGAGAAACTTTTATTCGAGCATCCATGTTGTTTCCTACATCTTTTTGGCGCGGTGGCGTCAGAAACTTTGCACTTTTTGACGTCACGTTATACTAAGTGTGTGCGCCATTGGACTGAATGTCGTTTAACATGCCACACTGTCTGCTGTCTTTTTTGCTAAAATTTGCTTATTTATTGCAAAACCACTTGATTGTTTTGAATTGCGGTATAAACTAAATACATGGTTAGTGTCTTTAATAATAAAATATAATTAGTTCGCCACGACAATTTTATAGGGGCTCGCTAAAGCTCGCCCCTATAAAATTGTCTAAGGCTCACCGATTATATTTTATTATTAAAGACACTAACCATGTATTTACTATATTGATTGGATCCAAAACAGAAACCGTGTTAGTTGAACAACCATGTTATATCCAAACAAAAATGTATAGATTATATAGAAAAATGACCATTTATGGTCATTTTTCTATATAATCTATGCAGTTTTGGATCCATCTTAAAACCGTGTTATATCCAAAACCGTTTTATAATGAACCGTGTTATGACGAGATTGTGGTGTGACATCAAGTTTATTTGATTGGTTGATAGTCAAAAATGGGTGTGGCAATGGTTGATAGTAAAAAAAATGGGTGTGGCAAAATTAATTTATTCAGCAGAAAAAGGATTTATAATTCATGACCACAATTTCTTCTGTATATAAAGTGGGTTTTTATGAGTATTCATTACACAAGCTTGTCAATATATAGAGGATCTTACACGAGTGGTCATTTCATATGAAATTTATGAAAAGAGCCTTTGGCGAGTTTCATAAATTTCATATGAAATGACCACGAAAAGGCTCGTTTCATAAATTTCATATGAAATTACCATGAGTGTAAGATTCTGTTTATCATATGACCACTTTGAATTGGATTTTATCGCCTTTAGATTTGACCATTTTTCCACAAAAAATGCATGGTTGACATGGTCTTCATTGGGATGTTACTTACTCCCGTCAAAGTGTTATTACACGTGTGGTCATACGATTTTTATTACACGACATTATTCACTGCTTATCAACGACATCATATGTCCATAATATATGATAGAAATGGCAATTGCTATTTCATTTCCTGTGTATATTGTCTTGTAGGTGATTGATCTTCTAGTCAAGTTACTACAGTGTCCACTGCGAGAGGGAGATGAGGAGCCCCACATGATCCGTATCTTCAAGGAGGCGTACGATGTACTGCATGCCTATATGATAGGAAAAAGCAGGAAAAATGCCTTGTACTTTGCCAAATATATTGACTTCTTCCAAACACAGTTTACACAAAAGGTAAATACATTCAGTAAACCCATTAACCCACTGCATGCAGGAAACCCCTAAAGGGGTACCTTGGCAAACAGTGCAGGCCCAGATCAGACGTCGCAGAACGCCGCATCTGATCAGGGCCTGCACTATTTGCTTACAGAATTTTCCACCAAAAATAGAATAAAAATGAAAAAATAGGCCTGACCCCCATTATATGACAACTGGACTTGTCCAACATGTAGGAATGAAAGAGTCCAACAGCATATTGAATACCTGTATGTGTAAAAAGGAGTGTATATCAAAAACCCCAAAATCATGGTATCAAATTCACGGCTGCCTTTAGCCGATACCTACTCTGATGATTACTCAAGTTATTTGTATTACCTGTTCAGCTGATGGAAACTAATGATATGCCTTGTTTTGTCAGTCTTTGTATCACCAAAGAAGGAAGGTCAGCTGGTCTATCCTGTTCTACCTTAAATATAATAACTGACATGTAAGTGATCTTACAGCACTGTTACAACATTCTCAGGCTTTAAAATTGTGCACTGTTAATTTATTGGTATCAACTATATTTGATGAAAAAGTATTGGTGTTTGCTTTGTTTAAACACTATTTTTGACAGCAATAGAATAATAATACAAGCATATAGGCTTGAGAAAAATCATCTCTTATTGTGGAGTATACAGCAGAAATGTGCAGAGTGTGAGTGTGTTTTGAGTTTTATGTCCCACCAACAGCTATGGTCATACAGCGACGGGACCTTGGCTTTAATGCTGGAGAAGCCTGGGATCAAACCCAGAACCCCTGATTAATGAGGCAAGTAGCATAATCACTACACCATGAAGCAAATGTACAGCATCAACCAAGGAGAGAGAGAGAGAGAGAGAGAGAGAGAGAGAGAGAGAGAGAGAGAGATATCTTGTGATGTGAAATGATGTTTACCCGCAGCAAGCATGTCTAGGTTTGTTTATGTGGTGTTCTTATTTTCCAAAAGCTTTTGAAGAGTTGATTTGGTTTCTTCATTAAGGTTGAATTCTTGTACTTGACAGAAGCAGGCTTAATTTTTCTTATTCCGAAAAGAAAATGATGATATATTTAAGTTGTTGGGTAAGTGTCCTTTTCTTGCGGCCATGTACCTGGGGCAGTCAATGAAGAAATGATGTGGGTTTTCAAAAGCTCCACACTCACTAAAGAGATCACTCACATTATTTTTCCTGTAAAGATGGGACTTGAGCAAGCTACATTCAACTCACATTCTTGAATGCAATTTTTAAATAGTGTAGTATTTGGGCAGTTTTAATAAAACAGTTATTTCTGGCAGTTTGGAGTATACTCAAGACTATTGCCCCTTGCACCTTAGGACAATAGTTTTGACTATGCTTCAGCATTAGGAAAACATGTTGGTGTGAAATAATGGTGTCCAACATTTTGTTAGAAATTTAATACACATTTTGGGTAAAAATGATAAGATCTTTCTTATTTCAGCTTTCAACATAGATTGTGGGTGCTCGTTAGAACGGCTTTAATTCTACCAAGTACCCACAATCTATGTTTTTGAGCAAAAACAGGCAGATAATGTATACCTCCATAAACCCCACTTTTCTCCACATAAAGCTGGATTTAGAGGGGTCCTCATTTCACGGATTTGTTAACGTGATGAGCTATTGTGAAATATCTGTATATTATATATAAAATTTACACATATGATGTCTTCTTTTAAAGGGCGGTATAGGTTTAAATGTTGCTCAAATGATAGTGGAACTGATTAGAGACAAGAGAAAAATAGTTGACAGAATCACGACAAATCACTTAGACATCTACATAGACTTGCTGAGGAGCCACCAGAACTACAGGTTTCTAGACTTGCTACAGGTGCTGTGCGTGTGTGATGGGGTAGCCATTCCAAATAACCAGACCTACATTACAGAGAAATGGTTGAGATCTTTTAAGGTAACAACAGTTTTATGGTACTATTACGAGCCAAGCATAGCTGAACTTACAAGCAAACAAGCCTTAAAAAGAAAAATAAACGAAAGTGTACTTAATTCAGATTTTATCTATCCATAACTATCTATCCTTTTCTGATCCCACAGAATGAGCGCAGAGACCCAAAAGAATAATAATTCTCAAGTAATCCAACACAGAATTTAGAATTAAATTTTCTTAAAGTGCCCAAACTGAAAACTATGGAAATTCTGATCCCTTTTACGTAGTCATCAGGTGAACAAGTCCGAGAAAAGAGCACCCCTCTTAACCCCACTTTACATGGAGAAAAGTGGGGTTTACGGAGGTATACACTACTTTTCGTATTTCTGCTCCAAGACACAGGTTGTGGGTACTCGTTAGAACCGCCTCAATGAGGTGGTTCTAACGAGTACCCACAACCTATGTTTGGAGTGAAAAATATAAAAAAATCATCAGAAAAATGTCCATGTTTGAGATATGAAAAAATGCACCAAGTCTCACTGAAATGTTGTCGTAATGTAAATGAAGATTGTGGAATATTGTAGAATGAAATTGCCTCATTTGCTAAAAATAATATGATCTGGAAGTTTCTGCATTATACATGTGAACAAAATGTGACTTGTTCTCTAAAACCTGCCCCTTACACCTTAAGAAGTTAGTATATAAACATTACATGAATAACCAAGTGGGGTGAATGTGAGAATCAGAAGAAAATCTTATACATAACAGTATTAAATTGGTTAACGAATTCCTGGGATTAACCGATTTATAGGGGAAACCCGAAAATGGGACTTTGGAAACTGTGCATGACTAGATCAGATGCTGAAGACGGTGTGATTTTCATCTTTAATTTAACCCTAACCACTCTCTGGGCCCAGTTCAGCTGAGGACAAATTGATGGTATTTTCTTATTTTTTCCTGAAAACATGTTCTGATATTTCATGCAAATTGTCTCCGCATTTGCATTAAATGTCAAAATCTGTTTTCTGGGAAAAAATGAGAGAAATATTTTAAATGTAGTCTGTTGAATTTTTATGCAGAGTGCTAAGCATTAAGGGGAATGGATACACCTGGCTGATTTTTCTGCCATTTTTTCAAAGGGACACTACGTTTCTGTTTTGTGATTTCCTCTTTGCTTTCCTGTAGACTTAGCCCCTCTGAAAAAGGGATCTTCTCTAGGAAAGAAATTGCTCCTAACAAATTCTTTTCTTTAAGAGTAGATCCCCATTGGCATGGGGGACAAAATACTTTTGTAGTTGTAGAAGTTGCCTCCCCTGATGGTTGGTCCAGTCCCCTTAGGATTGCAGCTTAAAATGAAGAATCTCTGTCTTTTAACCCATGAAGAGGTACAGATGTACTAAGACATTATCTCTGTGCTCTCTTGACATCATTGTCACAGTGACCTAATTTAAAGTTAACAATATTTGGACACCACAACTCCTTACCATATTTGTTCTTAAATGTGAACAAGTACAATTCACTATCAGATATTATGTTTAAAAATAGCTTGATGAAACAACACATCCTGGTCTATAATGTTTACTCAGGCCTATCTGAATACATATGGTAAATATGTTACAAGTGAGTTATGCCGGCCTCAATAGCTGTTGGATGCACGTCTCACTAGTGATCAGGAGGACGCCGGTTTGATACCTGCTGGGGTCGGCAACATTCTTTCATGGAGATTGATCATAAAATCTTTTCTACGGTCATTTTCTCCCTTCCACTGTTTTAAGAAGGGCGGTTGTCAGTTTCTAGCGAAAGACTGTGCACCGTACTGCGTAACCGCGTACGTATAAGCCAGCCCGGGAAAAGTGTAGATAGGTAAACCGACTGGCTCATTAATTATCTAAAATAGTGTTGACTGGGCCGTTAAACTCAATACAAACAAACAAAAACAAGTGAGTTACTATTTTCCAGGTTTTACTATATTTGTATGTATTAGAATAAAGCAAAGTTGAAAAGGTAACAACATTAAGGACATTTTTGTACATACGTGAAGAAATATCAAATGTAAAAATAACTAAATACAAATCATGTTACATGCATATTAATGATCAGACTACTCATCACGTGAACAAGTCTGTGTGTGAAATGAACACCCCACTAAACCCCACTTTATATATAGAAATCTTGGGTTTACAGGGGTAAACATTATTTTTTTTATTTTTGCTCCAAGACATAGGTTGTGGATACTGGTTAAAACCGCCTCACCGAGGCGGTTCTAAAGAGCAATCAAAACCTATTTTTGCCGTTTAAATAAGAAAAATGTCATGGATTTTCATCAGAATAGAAGCCATTTTGGAGATGCGAAAAAATGCACTCTGTAGCAGGAGTGTATTATCGTAATGTATAAAACAGAGCATACCATGTGCAGAAGTCATGAAAAAAGCAACTTGCAGATATTTTTAAAATTCCTTAATACATGTAATTATTTTTTCAGGACAGTGTATATTTGACAGATAGGGGCCAAAACATAAATAAACGACCAAATATTGTATATGTTTCAACTAATGACACAAAATCCTGGACACCACTCCATGAGTTTGTTGATGTAAGTATTAAATGTATACATACTATGCATAAATATTCCCCCCTGTCCTTCACTTTCATCTCCTCCACTGTCTCTTATATCACTTTTCTCCTTTTCTCTGGGAGATGACTAGGGGTGGTTGGGTGATGCAAAGGTGTCACATACCTTAAATCCCATTACTGGGGCATCTAACTGATACTGGCTTACAATTTGGCAAGGTCTGCTGTCCTTGTAGCAGGTAAAGGTAGAGGCGGTTGTTTTTATTTCTTCTGTTTCTTCACTTTCATTCATTTTCCTCTTTCCATCGCCTTCACCTCTTCTACTATCATTTCTATCTCTTTTCTACCTTTCTCTGGGAGATGACACAAAATGACCCACAAGGGTTGACGTGTATTTAATCCTCAACACAAGCAATCTACCTTAGAGATGACACAAAATGACCCACAAAGGTTGATGTGTCATTAAACCTCAACACAATCAACCAATCATGTATCATATAGTGTCACTGTTATTAAACCATTGTATGTTGTAAACCCCTAAAGGGGTACCTTGGCAAACAGTGCAACCGTAAAATGCGGCGTGTGATCAGGGCCTGCACTATTTGCTAACAGAATTTTCCGTCAAAAATAGAACAAAAATCAAAATAAAGGCCTGACATCTCTTATATGACAAATGGACTTGTCCAGCATATAGCAATGGAAGAGTCCACTAGCATACAATGGGTTAAGTGGATGATGTCATGAAGTGTTGTGCCAATGATTGATTGTACTTGATGATCAATCCAAAATTAGGTTTGATTCTACAGATTGTTTGTGTTTAAAAATAATCAGTCATAATAAAAATATGCCCATACAAATCCAGAAAAAAAAACATAATGAGACCTCAATGCATAATCGGTATATAATTTAATGCTTGAAGAAGTTGGATTAGAAATCTGATTTAATTTCACTGCCACACAAGCCTATTTGAGGTAGTCAAAAAAATGTTTCCTGCAATTTGCACCAAAATTAGTTTTCTGCTAGGTACATACTTCCCAGGAACAAAATTTTGTATTTTCCCCTGCATAAAATAACTTGCAATCATTCAACAGCAATTTTGCAGAATTTGACATCACAGCTTATTTAAATAAGGAAATTATATGCTTCTTACCGAGGAAGTGTTGGCAAACAGCATCCTTTGCCTAAATGTTTTTTTTTTTTTTTGTATTTGCAAGAATGTTAAGGTCTGGTGTCGCATTAGTCATTTGTCATCAAAGGCTTCGGCTATATAGTGTGTGACTAATTCAGGAGCTTTAGAAGCTCATGTGACTACAGGGAGGGGCAGGCTGACCTGAGTATTCACTTGTCACGGTTATGAAGGGTTGTGTAAAGTGTCAGCTCTTATGATATTAACCCTTCATGTCCAGCTAATCCAGACTGTGCACTATCTTTTGCAAACAGTGTAGATAATAATAAAAATTAAAAATAAATAATAATAATAATCAACCTTATTTATAGAGGGTAACACATTTAGTACTAGTACTAATCTTCCATGTGGCCCTCTTTTCCTGGGTAGGAAGCAGTACAAAGCAATTTGGATAAAATTTCTTGCTCAAGGAAACAACATGTGGTGCTTGCGGGGATCGAACCGGCTACCTCTCAATCTCAAATCTGATGCTTTACCGCTGCAGGAATGAGTTACATCAAGTAAATTTATTGGTTGAAAATCAAAAATGGGTGTGGTTAAATTAATTTGTTCTGCAGAACAATAGTTACTGTCCTTTTCACTTTTTTTCTGCAGCCAGATGATATGGATTTTGATGAGAACAAATATGACTTCCTGATTCATCAACTAGATCTCTTCAAGGCACTCACTTATGTAAGTAGTTAAAATGCACTCACTAAGCAGATCTATGATTTGTTTGTTTGTTTTGCATTTTAACGGCCCATTCAACACTAGTTTAGGTCATTTTTGAGCTGGTCAGTTTACCTATCCACACTTTTCCTTGGCAGGCCTATACGTAAGCGGTTAACCAGTACAGTGCACATTCTTTCACCAGAAACTGACACCTGCGCTTCTTGAATCAGAGGAAGGGAGAGAATTACCATAGAAAATATGTCATGATCAATCTCCACGAAATAATGTTGCTGACCCCGGCAGGTATCGAACCTGGGTCCTCCTGATCACCAGTCAGACGCACATCCGACAGAGCTACCAAGGCCGGCAAGCAGATCTATGAGGCTGGATTTTACCCACTTTTGCATTCCATGGTGTCTGGATTTTACAATATTGGTTGCCAAATGTGTGCACTTCAGGTCAAAGTACTGGCCCTGAATCTCACTGGAGATTTATTTTCTCAGCTGCAAATGGTCAGTCTCATTTTGTAATGAGAAAGAATAAAGATCTTTTTTTTCAGGTGACAAGTAGGCTTTTGTGGTTGCCCGCCGTCTGTCTTCTGCTGCTCATAGTCCATCAACTTTGAAATTTAATAGTTGAGCAAGGCCTGCTGTCCTTGCAGCAGGTAGGGGTAGATGGGGAGCATTGTTACTTATTCTGTCTCTACACTACCATTCATTTTCCTCTTTCTCCTATTTTCCTCACTTTCAACTTCCCTACTATCTTTTCTACCTCTTTTCTCCCTTTCTGTGGAAGACAACAGGGGTTGACATGTCATTAAACTCAAAACAATCAGTCAGTCATTCAATCGATTATCCATGAATTTTAAACTGAAACAGCTTCTAAGTACACCAACTATCATGCAACTTCATAGGAATAATTCTCTCTGTGCCCTCTACAGATTCCTTACGAGTTGCATTACGATAACATATCCGTGGCATAGAGTATACTTAATTTCAAATTTCCGGAACTTAATTTTCTGAGGTGAGTTTGAGATATTTTTCTTTTTTCCACTGAAAAACTTAAGTTGTGGATGTTCATTAGAACTGCCTCTTTGAGTACACACAACCAATGTCTTGAAGCAGAAATGAGAACAAAATTGTATACCCCTGTAAACCCATTTTCCTCTATATAAAGTGGGGTTTATTGGTGTGTTGATTTCACAGGCTTGTTAACATGATGCAAACATGTAGGTGGTCAGAATAGTTAACTGTTCTATCATGTACAATATCTAAGTTCCAGCGTTAGCGCTAGCAAATTTCTACTCCTGCGGACGCAGAGGCAAGAAAATTCGCGTCCTTGACTCATGATTTTGCGTCCTTGACTCATTTGTGAAAACTGGTCACTAAAATAAAAGAATGTCACCTACACAAGCCGTTTCCCCACACCTGTGTGACTGCGCCTGAAATTCGCAACGTTGATAAAAAGCGTCTTTGATTGTTCAATCACGGTGGTTGTTTATTTTTGACATGTGTCAATACTAACCAACTCATATATTCACCGCCTTGGACGATAATCACCCAATGAATGAAAAATATTATATATGTCGCACCTGACGTAATGCACAATAACCAGTACTCGTAACAGTATTTAATATGGACTGGCGAATTGGGTATTAATAAAGTTTGTTGCGGTATAATGCTGTCGCGCATATTTTTTTGTGTCATGTTTTCATGAGTTCTGCATTTGCGGTATTTATTCATATTGCGTATATATATAGATATCGTCAGCATTGCAACATTTAAAATTAATTCATCTTTTAACCCTTTTATGTGGAAATAAACGAAACAAATAGATAAAAGTGTTCATACTTATATCATTCCGACATTTTTTTTCTCGTGACATTGTAGTCAATACACGGCTAAGATAGAACCACCTGTACTTCTGTATTCAAACGGAAACATTTTCTCACTCTTTATTGCTGCACAGACTTATCTACGCACAACATGCTGTCTTACGATGAAATCTTTGTCCGTCGTTTTCCGACTAGCAATCATGTAACCAAGACTTTTTACCAAGACTACATTTATTTCTCCTGTTCTTTTGTGCCCCAATTAACACAATTAAACTGTTATACTTTGGTTATTACTCATTTATTTAATGTTAATCTGAGGTGGGCTGCATGCGATGCATGCTTAATTACCCCTATTCATCTCAAGTAGCCGATAAAATTTGCACCCTGTCGAGCTACTTAGATGTCGCGTCGGCGTTTTTGATGACTGGCAGCACATAATAAAAGCTTGGACGAAGACGGTATTTTTCTCGCGTCTGGCGCTAACGCTGATCTAATTCAGTGGTATTTTTGGGGAAAAAACAACAACAACTCATTCACACGTTTTTGTCAGTAAAGATGTTAGTTTTGTATCATACTTTATGGTTGTAGTTTTAACTTAATGCCAACTAATGAGCAATGACTTCGTTAATTTTAACCTATACCACTTGGTACAAGAAAATTTGATGCCAGCTATTTATTTTTGTTTTGTTTTGACATTTCATGCAATGGGGTTAACAGGGGTATACATTTTTTGTTTAATTTCTGCTCCAAAACGTAGGTTGTGGGTACTCGTTAGAACCCCCTCGATGAGGCAGTTCTAAAGAGCACCCAAAACCTATTTTTTAGTAGAAGTTAGAACAATACCACAGATTTTCATAAGAAAATCAATCATTTTTCGAAATCTGAAAGAATGCATTATGTCGCTGGGATGTCTTATCATAATGTTCTTATTCTGCGATTTAATATTTCCAGGGCAGAAATGACCTGGCCATCCATGTGATCACCAGAGAATTCGGGTATCTAACTTGGGAAGATGCTTTCCTGTGTATAACATCAGACCTGCTGCCCGACAGCATCAGAGCAAAGTACTGTGAGCTCATTATAGGTAGGTATTGTATTTGTGTTACATTTCAGGTGAGATTGTATTACTGCATGTTACTTCCAGGCAGCAGGCAGAGATGAAACTGACAAAACAATTGCACACTGGTAAAGGACTCCGAAAGTTAAGCCTGCCTGGGAAAAATGGAACGAGTCGATCCATCCCTTAAGGCCTGTTGTTTTTTTTTGGGGGGGGGCAGTAGGTCTTGAGATGTCATTTCATCTCATGTCAGGTAAAAGTCCCTACAATTATCAGAAGCAACGTCTCCAAAATGACCTGAATAGTGTTGAAAAAATTGTTTGGGCTGCATGGTGCTTCTGTAAAGAGCTGAGACCAACTGAACATTTGAGTACTGGTAAACTGCTACGAAGTTCTTAGCTCAGTGCAGGTCCTCCCTTAAACCCTGGTTTCTTTGAGCAGTAGGGCCTGAGATGTTACTTTATCTCATACTGGGTAAAAGTCCACAAAACCAGAAGCAACATCTCCAAAATGACCTAGTATACAAAACCTCAACACAAACAAACATTAGCAAGTCTCTGTAAAGAACACCACTGTAATTTCAAAAACAAAACAAAACAAAAAAATGGGGTTTGCAGGACTACACACTGTTTGTCTTATCTGTGCTTTAAAATATAGGTTGTTGGTACATTTTAGAACCACCTCATTGGGGCGGTTCTGACAAGCACCTAAAATCTATGTAGAAAATATATCAGAAATAAAAAAAAATATGACAATTTTTCATCGCAAAATATCAACATTGGAGATATAAAAGAATGCACTTTGTCAGTGGATGTGTTTACCAAATGATATTTCAGATGAAATTGTCTTAAGGGATGGTCAAAGTGACTTGGGGCCAGTTGTTCAAAACTAATGATGCCATTAGTTATTTGTTTTTCTGTTTGAGGTTTAACATTCCCGCCAACACTATTTAGGTCATTTTGGAGATGTTGCTTCCAATTTTGTGGGACTTTTACCCCACATTGAGTTGAAATGACATCTCAATCCCTGCCGCCCGATGAAACCAATAGAGTTTATAAGCATGGACGGGCCGACTCGCAGCAGTTTTCCTGGGCAGGCTACGGCGACAGAGGTAAGGGCGAGGATTATGGCCATGTAAAATCCATTTAAGCCCCCCAGTGGAATTCTTTCCACTGACCGTTTCAAGGCGGTTCTTCTGTGGCGATTTATTTATGTTGTGGTTTGTTACTTACTGTGTGTATCACTTGTGTCTTTTTATTTTGGATGGCCATTTGGCCATTTTGTGGGAAAGTGACTGTCCTTATGGCCTTCCTTTGTTTAGGTTTCCATTATGGTCTGGTCGCTTCATGTTTGTGTTTCTTTCCCTTTGGTGTCTTTGATGGGTGGAGTAAGTTAATTGTATGGATTCCTGATCTTTGTTTTACTTCTACTTATACCTAAGCGGATTACTAGTACTAATGTGCGGTTGGTATTAGCTCTGCATGGAAGCATCGTGCAGCCCAATCTATTCCTCCAAAATGCCATTAGTTAACATAGAGTTAACAATTTGATAATTTATTATGGCAAATACCGGTATGCTAAAATTTTCGCTGAAAGAATATGAATGTGAGCAGCTTTTGCGTCTGTTAAAGCTAGCTGCTCAGATTTTTTTCTGCAAAACTACCACTGTATTAGATATTATAATTAATAGAACAGTTGATAATTTGACTGCAAATGAGCTCGTTAAGCTAATAGTGTTTTTAACGACTGGGTCCTGTAAAGTTTTACCTTCATTTTCAATTAGGTCTATGCCCAGTTGCTCAAACATCATCATCTTAAAAAGCTAGGTTAATTGGTCTACCAAGTGCATCTAACCACAGGAGCTTGAAGTTCTGTCCATAAATAATTCATACATAATGTCCAAAAATAAAAGTGACAGTAAGCCATTTCTTTGTAACTGTTTCCAGAGCTTTTGTATTTGAACATTTTCAGTATGTTTGACGGACCAAACTTCAAGCGCCTGTGATCTAACATACGGTATTTGGCTGGAACAATTTGAGCAGTGTTTGAAAATGAAAAAAGTAGAATACTTGCCAGATTAAATGATCAATGTTTTAATGATATGCTTTAAATGTTTTCCTTTCTTAATGCCCTCATTTTCTACTTCTGTTAACCCATTTTAACCCATTTTGTACCGGAAACCCCAAAACGGGTACTCTGGCAAACAGTGCAGGCACAGATCAGATGCCGCAGAATGCAACGTCTTATCAAGGCCTACACTAATGGCAATAAGTTCAGCTATTTTCTGAATAAATTTTAATGTTAATACAACTTGTCACCCCTAAATTTCGAAATTGACTCCTGCCATATACAATGAAGAAGATTCCCTTTGGTACAAAAAGGGCAAAACAGATACCCATAATCTCTGGTTTTCAGCAAGAATAAGGACAACAACGTAATGGAATATTCCACTCATTCGCTTGCCATGACAAGTAAAAAATTTGTATCACAAATAAACATATTGTCTGGTCCCTATCATAACAATAACACACCATGTGCTTAGTACTGTCTTTCATAACACCAAAATGGTTACTTTTCTCATGAAAATTTGTGATATTTTGCTTATAACTGCTCCAAAGATAGGTTGTGGGTGCTCGTTAGAACCGCCTTATTTAGCAAGTACCCACAATCTATGCCTATAGCCTCGGGGGCCAAAATGCCCCCGCCCCGGGGGCCTTTGGTTTTACATGGGCTTATAAAGGGATAATCATTAAAAAATCTTCTTCTCTGAAACCACAAGGCCCACATCTTTAATATTTGGTGTGAAGCTTAACCTGGTGGACCACTACTAAGATTGTTCAAATTATAGCCTTGGGGCCAAAAATGCCCAAAATGCCCCCGCCCCGGGGGCCTTTGGTTTTACAAAGGCTTATACAGGGAAAATCTTTTAAAATCTTCTTCTCTGAAACCGCAAGGCCCAGATCTTTGATATTTGGTGTGAAGCTTCATCTAGTGGACCTCTTTCAAGATTGTTAAAATTATAGCCCTGGGGGCCAAAATGCCCCCGCCCCGGGGGCCTATAGTTTTACATAGGCTTATATAGGGAAAATCATTAAAAAATCTTCTTCTCTGAAACCACAAGGCCCAGGTCTTTAATATTTGGTTTGAAGCTTTACCCAGTGGACCTCTACGAAGATTGTTCAAATTATAGCCTTTGGGCCAAAAATGCCCCCGCCCCGGGGGCCTTTGGTTTTACATAGACTTATACAGGGAAAATCTTTAAAAATCTTCTTCTCTGAAACCGCAAGGCCCAGATCTTTGATATTTGGTGTGAAATTTCATCTAGTGGACCTCTACCAAGATTGTTCAAATTATAGCCCTGGGGGGCCAAAATGCCCCCGCCCCAGGGGCCTATGGTTTAACATAGGCTTATATAGGGAAAATCATTAAAAAATCTTCTTCTCTGAAACCACAAGGCCCAGGTCTTTAATATTTGGTGTGAAGCTTTACCTGGTGGACCTTTACTAAGATTGTTCAAATTATAGCCTTGGGGCCAAAATTGACCCATCTTCTTTCTTATGAATGTTTTCATTGCTCTTAAAGGAACTCATTTTTTATTTTTATTATACAGGGAAAATCTTTAAAAATCTTCTTCTCTGAAACCTCAAAGCCCAGATCTTTGGTATTTGGTGTGAAGCTTCATCTAGTGGACCTCTTTCAAGATTGTTCAAATTATAGCCCTGGGGCCAAAAATGCCCCAACCCCAGGACCCTTTTGTTTTACATAGGCTTATATTGGGAAAACCTTTAAAAATCTTCTTGTCTGAAACCAGAAGGCCCAGGTCTTTGATATTTGGTATGAAGCTTCATCTAGTGGACCATTACCAAGTTTGTTAAAATTATAGCCCTTTGGCCAAGAATGTACTGGAGACACTAATTCTCAGGTGAGCGATTCAGGGCCCTCTGGGCCCTCTTGTCTTCTTTTATACAATTATGAGGTAGGGTAGTATATAGTATATCATACGCCCATACACTTGGTTCATGAAAACGTCTGAGTTTTAGTTTATTAAAATCAGCGTTGTGATGGTCCTTCTAGACTTATAATCACTTGTGGACATGCAGAATACATGTATCTATCAATTATGCTTATCATGTTGTTTGCGAGCTTGAAATGATTAATACGTTTCGATGACTGCTGTTGTCTTTTAGACAAGATATGATATTACGCATGATATATCCTTTTCATTTGCCTTGAAAAAAGGTTTTCAAGGTTTTCACAGATTCGTTAACA